>CM053508.1:126563286-126603286 GCA_028627145.1 Eidolon dupreanum | reverse complement strand
CAGCTATTCTGTGGCAGAGATAGAATTCAAACTTCAGTCTCTCTGGCTCTAGTATGTGCAGCAACTTGTTCTTTGGGTCTCCATGACATAGATTCTGGGTAGGTCAGTCAAGTTCATCCATTCCCCTCCGGGCTGGTGCCCACATCAAAACGATGGATGATTCATCGTCCTCTGTCTCCTTCGTTGCCCTTCTCTCAACCCTCAGCCCCTCTTCGGATTGAAATGAACATCTTCTCCATCACTGGCCTCCAAATGCATCCCGTGTCCTGCCCCCAATCCATTAGTGAGATGGAACTTTCTATATGTACGAGAAAGAAACCAGTCCGCGGGTTGGGAGGTGTCTGACTCTTAAAATCAAAATATTTCCAGACTGGGGGCCTCAGGCAGCAGTCAGTTACGTCCCTTCATATCTTAAAGGAATTTGAGCTTCAACTTTTCTGTTTTCTGTTTGAATTCTACAGGGAAGGCGAGTTGGTGATCAGATGTGCTTTCTTCCTTCAAATAGATGCTGAAAGTAGGCTTTCTAGCTTCTGGCTCAAGGCAGTGCTGGGAAGCACAGATTAAGGACAGCGGACCAAGTCCAGGGTGAAGTGTGAGGATTTCAAGGATGGGCTTCTGTGTTTCTAAATTACTAGATCATAGTGTTGGCTGAAAGCCCCGGCTCTAGCCTTTCTTCTCCTTTTGTATCAAAACTCAAATATTTATCCGCAATTTGCCCAGGTCAGGCTTTTAAAAATGCGTTGTTGCCGGTTGTACGGCGGATAATAAATCTAGGCGTTTTTGACCTTCATTCCATGACTTGACTTCAATATCCGCTAATTCCTTTTTATAAAACAAATTTCATCAATCACGTTCGCATTTAACCAACTGCAGCTTAAATTGTTTTTGTTCTCTTTCATAAGTTCCTTCTCCAGATTAAAAGCTGTCTCACTGAACGAACTGCTCTCGGCTGAAGTGGGAAAGCGTGATTTGATTAGTATAGATTCTGGAATCGGGTAAGTACTGTCTCAGTGTCCTCTCTAGAAAAGAGGTGACGTGTCATGGGATATTAAGAATGGCCATTTAATGTAAAAACTCAGATAATACATGAGTTAAATGGAGAAAATGAGAGAAAGCTTTTAAGCGTTCTCCCAAGACGGATCGCAGAATAATATCATCGTACATGGAAGGGGAGCTGATCGACGCCGTCACAAGGCCATTACAGAAGTGGGGTTTAAAATCATTACGGCAAAAAGCATTTCAGGGCTGGGGCGAGCATGCGGCAACACGTAATGAATTATCGATAGAAGACTGGTGATTCGGTTACATTACAATATGAACAGAAAACTTCCTGTTACATAATTTTTAACCTGCCACTCTGATAAATGGCTTTGGGAGGAAGCCTCGGTTTTGTTGTGAGCAATAGGAGTTGTGGTGGGGGGGGGGGACGGGGAATGGACAGGAGAGTCACCAGAGAACGTTTTATTTTTTTTTTTAACTTTTTAAAAATTAAGTTGATTGGGGTAACATTGGTTAATACAATTATATAATTTTCAGGTGTACATTATGATTTGATATATGTATATTCTATTGTGTGTTTACCACCCAAAGTCCAGTTTCCTTCAGCTACTTTATATTTGATCCCCTTTACCCACTTCACCTTCCTCCTACCCCCCTATATTTGACCCCTTTTACCCAGTCTACCCCTTCTTACCACCCCCTCCCCATTTGTAACCACTAGTCTATAGTCCATGTCCGTGAGTCTCTGTTTGTCCTGTTCATTTGTTGCTTTTAGGTTTATATCCCACATATAAGTGATATCATATAATTTTTGACTTTTTCCGTCTGGCTTATTTCACTTAGCATGATTATCTTGAGGTCCATCATGTTGTCACAAATGGCAGTATTTCATCTCTTCTTGTGGCTGAGTAATATTCCATTGTATATATGTACCACAGCTTCTTTAGCCAGTCATCTATCATAGGACACTTTGGTTGCTTCCATGTCCTGGCCACTGTGAATAATGCTGCTTTGAACATTGATTGATGTGCAAATATATTTTTGGATATGGGTTTTCAAGTCTTTGGGGTAAATATCCAGTAGAGGGATTGCTGGATCACATGGTAGATCAATTCTTAGTTTTTTGAGGAACCTCCATACTGTTTTCCATAGTGGCTGTACCAATCTGCAGTCCCACCAGCAGTGTATGAGGGTTCCTTATCAGAGAATGTTTTAAATCCAAGGATTCAACAAACATCTCTTCCCCCCAGCTCCTTGAAAACACCTATTCTTAAGTATCACACAGGGAGCTCGGGGTGTTATGTAAATCATCTTTAATTCCAACAAAACTGTATTTATAAAAACAATGGCCGACCCCCAGCCATCGTTTGCTAATTCAATGTTTTGAACTATTGCTTTAAAGTACCATTTATTTTGATTCCTGAAGTTTTTGGCACCTCCTTAAACTTTGCTCCCGAGATGAGTGTCAGTTGCCTCAGCCTAGTTCCTGTCCTGATGTCATAAAACTGCAAAGAAGGCAACTTCACCCCTAGTTCACAGCCTAGGAAGCCCGAGGTTCAGAGAGATTTTATACCTCAGGCTCACAGTGTGTAAACAGTGGCATGAAGATGTCAATTCAGCCTGTCTAATTCAAACTCTCCACAACTTTCTATTTTACCATGTGCTGTGTGTGTGCATGTGTGTGCATGTGTGTGTGCATGTGTGTGTGTGTGTGTGTGTGCAGAGTGTAATCTTTCCCACTCAGTATCTTTCCCATCTCCCCAATTACAGAGCTCTTTGTGGAGTTCCAAAGTACCATTCGCCTCCTTGTCTAATCCTGGGACAAGGGAGCTGGCTGACTGTTTCACTTTTAAAAGCTATTTGATATTTACCAAGAGGAAATGTTGTCTTGCCCTCTGAGAATGGAGGTGCCTATTCATACTGACACCTTGAAAAGCCCACCTTAAAGGCATTTTCCGCCATTTAAAATACTGTTTTCACGAAGGTTCCTGAAGGGACCAGAACTTGGCTGTGATGGTTGGCCCAGGGATCAGTACTACTTGACCATGGACAAAAGGGATGAACTGTTCACTGTAGACTTTGTTGTGCTTTCTTTTTAAAATTGAGATGATATCGACATATACCATTATATTAGTTTCAGGTGTACGATGTAATGATTTGATATGCGTACATATTACAAAATGATCAAACAATGAGTCTAGTTAACATCTGTCACCTCACGTAGTTATAACTTTTTTTCTTGTGATGAGACTAAGATCTATTCGCTTAGCAACTTTTAAAGATACAGTACTGTTAAGTATGGTCACCATGCTGTACGTAACATCCTCAAGACCTATTTATTTAATAACTGCAACTTTGTACCGTTGGGACCCCTTCGCTCATTTTGCCCACCCCCACTGCATGACTATGCTACATTTTATTTATTCTTCATCGGTGGACGGACATTTGGGTTTTTCCTCCCTTTTTGGCTATTATGAATAATGCTGTTATGAATGCGCATGCACGAGTTTTGGGGAAAAATTGCTAGGTCATATGGGAACTTCATATCTGGTGTTCTGAGGATCCAGCAAACTGTTTCCCAAAGCAGCTGCATCAGTTTATAGTCCAAATGCCCATCACGCTACATCTTTGCCAACACTTGCTACTATCCTTTTTAACACAGATGTGTTTTTAAAAATTATATAAACAACACATGAATACATTCTTATTGTAAAAAAATCAAGTCAGAACAAGGCATACCCTCACTGAGCTGAACAGGAAAACGCCCCCTCCACCAACCCTCTCCACCTCCCCCCGGGGGGTAAGCACAATTTTGTGCACTTCCACCCTTAAACTTTTCTGCATTTTTCTTCAGTTTTATGTACACAGAAAAAGAGCTTTCCTGTGTTCGCACAAATGTGATCATATTACAGGTTTGTTTTTTTTTAATTATTTTTTTTAAATTTTACACTGGATTTTGGAGATCGTTTGGTATATAATACATTTTAAAGCACCGAGGTTTTATATGTATCATATAAAAATGTCCCTTTACACCTCCCCCAGAACGCAGAGCCTAGATTTGTTTGACAGAGCTGGCCTGGCTGAATGTACACCTCAGGAGGTGGCCGAGAAGACTTCATTCCCGCTCATGCACCCCTTCCTAGCCTGCACTTGAAGCTTAGCGATGACCAGAAAGGTAAACGGGAGAGCCAGCCACGATCCTGCTATTTACAAGTTCGGTGGCCCTGGCTCGCGGTGCCTCAGTTTCCTCATTTGTAAATTGAACATGAAAATGACCTTGGGGTTGTTGCTAGGATTAGATGAGATAATAAAAGTAGAGCGCGCGGCCGTGTCTGGCACCCAGGAATGGCTCCTCAATGTTAGCCACATACGCAGTCTAGAAACGTAGGCCGGCAGCTTAAATCCTTCTGCTGTTAGGCCGTCTGGCCACGAAATCAGTTCCATGTGTGTTCGCCAGGGGCTCCCAGCCCAGAGAATTAAGATCTCAGCCCCGGGGAGCTGGGTAGGGCCACACCCTTAAGCCTTACTCTTTTGATTGAAATAAAATTGCAAAATGGATAGTAATCACCATAGCAGATCATTATCCATCGTAGCCAAGCTGGGCCATCACGAAGGATATTGATAGAGCCACAAAAATGCGCCGGGGTCCAGAGGCCAAGCTCCTGAAAGAAGCCAGGCTGGCGGGGAGTGCGAATTGCCCTCGCAACTGAAAACGTCGCCGCTTGCTGGCGTTAGGGTCCCTCACGCTCTGAGGGGGTGCACCCGTCCTTGCTTTGCCGCCGAGAAGGCTGGTCTGTGAGCACTGGCTGCCGACATAAGTGGCCAGCTGGCCGTCGACACGTCTCATCTCTGAGAGTTCACCAGATGCCACTCACTTTATTTTGTATATGGATGGTGATCATTGGGCCCTATAAAAGCGATAAAGAAATACTTGTTGAATTATTTACTCTTTCATTCCCCAAGCGCCATGCTAGACCCCTTGTACACACTCTGTTGATATGCTAAAGAGTCTGAAACATTCACCGAGCAATTAGTTTGAACCTGGACACGTCAACTTGGGACGTTACAGATTAATGAGCAAGAATCGGTAGACAAATATCAGCCATGGCCCTAGGTCTTGGCTGGAGAAGAGAGGACACCGTACTCGGCTCTTGCGGGAGGATGCCACCCTCTTCTGTGACTGGTCTGCCTGTCAGGTCCCGTCCAGGGTGCTGGGCTTCCCCTTCCGGTTCCTTGCTTGTCAGGGAGGCTTCTGCATCGTTCGTCAATCCAAACCCTTTCGGGGTCCCGCGAGGAGCTAGCTATACATTCACATGATTTCTATGCTTTTTTTTTTTTATCATTTAAAATGGAATTAAATTTTGTGTGTTATTGCCTGAATTAAAGTTTGCCCTCATCCACTTTGTTGGTTATCATACGTGAAAAGCCTAAAGCACTTTCCTGCTGCTTAAAAAAAAAAAAAAGGCCAAGAGGAGGGAAGAAACCGAATGGCAAGTTCAAGTTCCAACTGTTACATTTATTCGTTTGCTGTAAGATAGTCAGGCTATCGATTGCTCAGAATAGTGAAGGTGTTATGTCTAACGGGGCGGGAAGATAGAGGGCTGAATCATATAAATCCCGTCATACTCCTTAGGCAGCCTGTAGACAGAGACAGCAAGCCTCTGCCAGTCAGGATAGGCTAGGTTATGCTGCGGTAACAAACAGCCCCAGAATCTCAGCATCTCAGCAGCGGTTGATTTCATACTAATGCTACATATGTAACTCATGTGAGCGGGGGTTTCTGCTCACTGTAATCACAGTAATAAGAAGCAAGAATTGTACTGGTTCTTAATTTTTTTTTTTTTTTTTTTTTTTTGCCCAGAAGTCACTTCTGCTCCCATTTCACAGGCCGAGCACGTCACATGGCACTGTTAACCTCAAAGGAAATGTCGTCCCCGCTTGCATCGGGAAGAAGGACAGCCAGAAAGACTTGTTGAAGAGCAGAAACAACCATCGCAGGCCCCGAGTCTGCAGGGCACCACGTGAGAGAGTCTGAGGCACCTCCACGTGCAGCGAAGCGGCACGGAAGCTGGCGCCGGGCTGGGATGCAGCCTCCCGTGCTCAGCTCCGTGCCACGTCTCGCCTCTGCCCGTGCCCACGCCTCTCCTCCCGTCTCCTTCTCACCTCATTCATTCCTGAACGCGCAGGACACTTTTCTGCTTGGTGACCACCCAGCTGTGGGTAGGCGCAGGGGAGGGAGAGGAGGGTTCGCCTACGCCAGCCCCAGTGCCTCCTCCTACAGAGAGAACAGTTTGAGCACCGCGAAGCTCTTTCTTCATCTCTGATTTCCCGGCGGTTAAAATCACAGACTCCAAAACATGTATCTGTCAAAGGAGCGTATTGAAACCCTAGAAAGAAACTCCTCCAACTCAAAATGAAACAGACAAAAAAACTCAATATTTTTTTAAAGGAGGAACGATTTGAACAGGTATTTTACAAAGGAAATGGGAATTTATGAATGCCCATAAACACATGAAAAAGTACTCAACATCATTAGTTATCAGGAAAAGGGAAATTAAAACCACATTGAGCTACTGCCGCACTAACCCACCGGATTTGTTAAAACTAAAAAGAATGACAACACTAAATGCTGGCAAGGATGTGCAGCCACCGAAACCTCCGTACATTATTGGTGGGAATGCGAAATAGTACAATCACTTTGGGAAAAATAAAGTGATTTTTTTAATATAGCCAAACAGACAGCAGTCCCTTGGCTTGGGATTCTAGTCCTAGATATTTACCCAAGAGAAATACAAACATCTGTCATCAAAAGACTTTGCAAGACGATGAGAAGAAGCCATTTGTCTGTTACAAACCACTATAGCCAATTAATTCATAAGAATCCCAAATCTGGAAACAGCCTAGGTGTTTAGAAACAGGAGACTAGGTAAACAAACTGAGGCATAGTCCTATGATAGAATTCAGCAAAAAAGGGAACAAACTACTGATGTGTGTAATAATACAGATGCATCTCAAAAACATCACGCTGAGGGAAAAGCCTTACACTAAAGCCACACGCTAATGTATGAGTCCCATTTTTTGAAAGTTCTAGAACAGCCTAAATTAGTTCATGGTGAAAAAAAATTGGAGGAGTTACTTACTTCTGTGGTGTAGAGGCAGGAATTGACTAGCAGAGGCATGAGGGAACTTTAATGGGACACGGTAGTGGGTTCTATCTCGACAGAGGTGTGCATTACAAAGGAATATGCATCTGTCAAAACTCATGTTCTGGCGTGCTTAAGATTTATGCATTTCATGGATGTAATTTTTTTCTTAAAAAAAAAAAAAGAGCTCTAAACAAATACTTTTCCTTAGTGAACGACATGCAGGCTGATATGTTCAGGGATGAAGGGTGCTGATGTCTGCAACTTACTTCGAAATGCACAGACATAAAAATAAATGAAACGGATTGATGGGTGGCTGGGGGATGGGTATGTGGCGAAGCACGCATTGCCAACTAGTAACTGTAGAGCTTAGGCGGTGGGTGTGTGGCTGTTTGCTGTTTATTCCTTAAGGCCCTTCGTATAGATGGAAGGTTCTGGAGCTCAGTCCTGCTGGGTTCAAGGCCAACCTCCTTCGCCTACTTGCCGTGTGACCTTTGGCAAGTCTCTTAACACATCTGGTCCTCATTTTTTTTTTTTTTTTTGGATAGCACCCACCTCCTGGGGGTGGGTGGTGAGCATCAAAAGAGGGGTGGGTTTGCTACTGGCATCTAGTGGGTAGAAGCCAGGGATGCTGCTAAACACTTTACGGGGCACAGAACTGCCCCCCACCCTGCAACAAAACAAAACAAAACAAAACAAAACAAAACAAAACAAAACGAAAACCATACTGCCCAAAACGTCATAGTGCTGAAGTTGAAAGACCCAGGAGCGGCCCGACGACAGCGCTCATTCGACAGCCGGCTCCAAGCCGGACGTGGTGGACCCTGAGCTCCCTTGGGAATGGGGGAGCTTGGCCGTCTGCGGCAGCCGAGAGCACGGCCAAGGCTACCACGCGCTCTTTCCCTCTCTCTCCCTCTCGGCATCCGCAAAACACGACGCTTCTGCGGACGTTCGCGGGGCCACGCGCCTCCATCCCTCTTCTGCTTTTCTCCAAAGCTGAAATGAGGACGCCAAGCGCGTCTCACTGGTTTATTTAATGTGCCCGTGACCCAGAGGCCGGGGGACGGAGGGCCCAGGGGACGGAGGGCCCAGGGGAAGCCGAGGACGGCGCGCACGGCTTTCAAAACAGCAGCCACGTGAAATGCAATCTAATGGCGAAAATCTGTCCCAGACCCACGTTACAGGAAGCCTGTCATAACCCTCCTGTAACGACTTCCGATTTAACAGGGGCCTCCAGAAATGGACGGCGCGGCCCAGGCCGGCCGCACTGCGGCTCCCCGTGTGCTGTGCTGGGAAGGCCCTCGCAGGCCTCTGCTCCAGTCTCTGTCCCCAGCCCAAGCCACGGGCCTGCGATGCCACCGTTAGAGTCATTGTTTTGATACACTCACTAGTGCACACACGCAGTCTCTACGTGTACACACATAGACGCACATACCGGAACCCGTACACGCAGGCCCCGTGTCGGCACACACGGGGGCACATTCTCAGCTATGCACACGTTCCCGTGAACACGCCTACATTCCCCGATATATTCAGATTTCCCGCATCTACACACACAGAGATAACATGCGTTTGCAGATACACACACGTGCACAGATATACGTATATCCTCCCATGCTCACACACAGGACGCACACCCACAGATGTGCACACAGGTCCCCCCATACTGACACACACACACATATCCACAGATATATACAGATTTACAGAGACACTCACACGCACAGACACACATTCCTCCACATCCATACATCATCCACATTCACAGCCACACATTCCTGTGCTGACGTTCACACACACACACACACACACACACACACACACACACACACAACCTGCTATGTCCTGAGCTACTGAACAAATTTGAATCCCTCAGTACCTCCCAGCCTCGTCGGGGCACCTCCGAGCTTTCTCCGCTTACATCCCACGAAGAGAGTCACACACCTCCCCTGGCCGACAGGCCAGCCACACCCCGCCCCCTGCTCTAGATAATGGTCCCATCCCCCCGGGGCCATGGGAGGAGCCTGGGACACCCTGGGTCTGGAGCTGTCATAATGAGTCCCCTTCACCCCTCAATCAGATTCTGATTGATGGCATCTGATCAGATGCCATCGCTGCTGCGTGCCCCGACACCCACGCTCCGCCTCTCGGATGACAGCCCTGGATGCCCACCCCTCTCTCCACTCACCTCAGGACTCCAGACGACTAACCACCTTTTTGCACTCAATTATAACGAGCTGCCTTAACCATAAATTAAGTTACAATGCTTTTGCTCACCAGACGAGCTGGCAAGGCGCCCCTTGCCCTTGTCATAAATTAACTCCTTGAACAAATTTTAAATGAATTATAAAAGTTGAAAATTAAATCTGGCTAAATTAGGGGCTCCCCTGTTACTGTAATGGAGTGGGAGCCCCCGGCGGCTCGGAGCAGAGCTGTGACGGCTCCGAGCCGAGCTGTGACGACTCCCAGCCCGAGCTCCGGCTGCCGACTTGTGCCGACGGCCACGCCACAGTCAGTGTTCTCGGCTCTCGACGTGGGAATGACTGGCTTCTCTAAGTGGGGTAGGCATGTGCATTTTTATTTACTTATTTCAAACTCTTTATTATGGAACAAATTCCAACGTTCGTGGAGGTAAAGAGAACGGTAAGATGAATCTCTACACACAGCCACTCGGCTTAGACAAAAAGCATAATTTTTTTTTAGAAATTTACCAATATCCCCCACACATGGTAATTGATGACGCTGTCTCGCTGGTTTCTGTGGGTCTCTCCCCACCTCACCCCATATCTTCATGTATGATTTCAGGGGAAGGAAGAGATAGACGATGAGATCACTGACCAACTACGTGTCTCAAATTAGATTCTTTTGGGTGCATAGAGGAGAAAGGTGGACGGCTTTCGCAACTCCCTTTATCGTCAAGAGCTGGCTTTGGAGATATAAACACAGAGCTTTGCAAACGCATCGCCAGAGAGAATGGCGATCATGATGGCAAAAGTTTTCCCACCCGCCGCACGAACGTCCCTTCAGTCTCTTGGGTTGGCCCAAGACATGACCCAAAGACGTTGCCAAGGTGGAGCGGCCCAGGGCAGAGATCCTGCCCACTCACAGCCAGCATGAGGCATGCTGGGGGCCCACAACTCACGGGGAGTGAGGCGGCCCCGGAGAGTGGGTTGAATAACCAGAGGCTACAGCCGAAGTCCCCAGCGGTAGGCTCAAGCCTGATATCACTCAGGCCAGAAGGAATGGGTCACATAACCAGATGCCCACATAGGTCACCATGCAGTGGATTGTGAGGCCCCTTAGTGAGGCCCCAGGGAACAGCCCAAGGGCCATTAGCCCCTTCTCTTGGCTGTCCTGAGGCTATATAAGCTTCTCGGGTAACCCAGGTGACATCCTGTAAATGACAAGGGAGGAGAGAGATTGTCACACAAAATATATCAAGTGACATTTTTAATAGATCTGAGTTTTAGTGTGTGGACTTTAATTGTGCCGTGTAAGGTCACGGAAGAGCGTAGGACACTTGCAGCTTGCTGATCTTAAACAGAGCTCGAGGTGGCTCTTTGCTCGTCTCCCTCTGACCTGAAGTCATAATGGCGATTTCACAGAGATCTATGGCGCTCTGGGCAGAGAAGCTTCGGCACTGACGGTTTCTACGCTTCGGTGGACGTGAGAACCACGAGATGAGCGTCGCTGTGGTTAGAACATCTGAATTAAAACCCAAAGGGTTGTCTTCCTTTCAGGGGGTACCCAGAGCCCTGCGGAAGATGACTAGTGGGGTGTCGCAAAGGAATCTGTTCTGTCTGCTCTCTTCTTCCCCTTGCATTAGGAGGCCGAGGGGAAGCGAAGGAGTGTCTGTGTGACGAGCATGAGACATCTCCCAAAGCGAGCCGGAAGGACGCTAGCGGACAGACAGGCCACTTTAAATTTGCTTGCTTTCAATGGAAATAGATTCAAAGCAGAGGCAGGGAAGGACATCTATTAAACCCCAAATCTAGCGCACCCCCATTTTAAAGGAGGGAAGATACAAACACCAGTTGTCTCTCTCCTTCACATTTCAATAGGCTCGTCACCGCTCAGAGGTGAGCCACCAAGGAGGCCAGGCCACCGATCTGAGGTGCCACAGAGACAGTCTCCAGGGAACAGTAACGCCAAATAAGGACTGTCATGGGAGAGCAGAGTCTAATTAAGCAGAGCTGCCTTGTGGAGGTGCCAGGGCTGACTGGCCACTCAGCCCGAGAGACAGAACGTGGCAGGAGGGTTATTTAGATTCCTGCAAAACCCCCTTCAATCAGGCTTTCAAGATAATTAGGAAGCAGACGGACAATTCATTAAGGGCCTAACTCGAGGCAGCGCCACCAGCCTGGCCTGTGTCACAGGGCAGTTTCTGGCCCGACATGTGTCTGCTCCTTCGTTTCTGAATCAAGGGAAAGTGATGCTTTTCAAACTTGTCCGCTGTGCCTCACACAGTAAGAAATGCATTTTATATTGCAGCGTGGCACACGCACGCAACTGAAGCACGAGTTACACAATCGTGCTGCCCGTCTTACGCACGACGCGCTCGGAAGCTTTCTTTTCTGTACTGTTCTAGTCCGTATTTTTAAAGGCCAGCCATGGCCCATTCAGTTCAGTTTTCCACTCACGAATGAGCTGTGACCGAAAAATACTGGTCTGTGAGTAGCACCTGTTTGTCTTGATCTCTCATTTCCACCCCAAGCGTTTCCAGATAGGCAATTTGTTTGGGATTTTATACTTTGGCTATTGTGAGCTTCTTCTACCTGAGACTCACAGCTATTCTCCAGGACTACTGGATCAAGTTATTGCTATTATTACGAGCAGCAGGATTGCAGTTATGAAGAGGCCCACGGATTCTGGTGATGAAGGCAGGAGGCTTACAAATACAATTTCTCGTCTGCTAGACACATATGGGATGGCTAAAGGGTAAGTTCTTTTTGTGAGTTCATCAACAAACGGTCTTTCTAGAAACAGTTGTTACAAAAAGCCTGACGTATCCGAGTAAATTGGATGAGAGCCGGGTGTCCGAGTACCTGAGTCCTAGGCGGACAGGCCAGCTGCGTGACCTTGAGCAAATCCTTAAGCGCACCGTGGTGCTCGCCTTTGGTTGCCTAAGTCAGTACTCGTTCCCTACTTCCTCTTCTTTGCCACCTCCCATTACGCAGCTGGAAAGCTGATTACTTCCTCTTCCAGTATCTTTTGCAGCCAGAGGTGGCCATGTGACTCCGGTCAGACAAATGAAGGACAAGCAGAAGTTCGACGAGAGAGGGTGGTTTGGGAGAACTTTTGATCGCCTGACAAAAGGTGCGGGGCTGGCCTTAGCCTTTCCTCCATTCTTCTTGCTTAGAGAGCACATGATTTGGGGAGCCTCAGAAACGTGCTCGCAACCCTGTGGGGATGAGCAGAAAGATGAGAGCCAGCTCGGTACGAACGGCCGAGAAGAGAAACAGGATCAAGGAGCCTGGTGGCATCCAAAGTACAGAGGCTACAGCAACTGCCTGCCCCTGGATTTCTGGTTATTTGGGGGAAAAGAAATGTCTGTCTACTTAAGGAACTGCTGGATTTTCTGTTTCTTGGAGCCAAACACCTTCCCAGTTAAGACAAGCTCTCAGGGCATGTCGAATGAGGACACGGGGTCCTACTTCCCCACAGAGATGTCGTGAGGGTCAAACACAGGGTTTCTCCACCGCGGTGTTCATGGCATTTGGGGCTAGATGAGTCTTTGTCATGGGCACTGCCCTACACTGCAGGACAGACGGCAGCGTCCCTGGCCTCTCCCCACCCAGCGGCGACCCTTCCCAAGCGCTGACAACCAAAAATGTCTTTAGATATCGCCAAATGTCCCCTGGGGGACAAAACTGTCCCGGGTTGAGACCCACTGATCAAAAGTCATGATGACTCTGACTTTACCTTTATGGTGAAAATTTCTGTGAAAGCAGAAAACGTTGGTGTATGCTATTTCCTTTTGGATTTTTCCTTTTAGACTTTTGTTAATACTAAAGGTTTTTTTTAAAAAAAAAAAAACAAATACGTTTCTACATTCAGAATAAGGGTCTCCTCGCCATGTAAAAAAAAAGCAACGAAGTTTCCTAATATAAGAAGAAAAACCCAGCAAAGTGTCCAGCTTGACTCTTCTCTCAGGGGACCATGAGTCCGTTACCATGGTGGCCAAGTGGGATGCTCCAGAGGGCAGTCTGCATAGTGACCGAAAACGACATTGAGTCAAGGCCACCCTTGCTCGGCCCCGAGCTTCTGCAGTGAGAGTCTGGCAAACCGGTTTCCTTCGGCTACGCCGCCGGTCCTCTGCCCTGGGAATGTGGGAGACCAGCTGTGCCCTTTGCACCTTCGTCCTTCAAGGCATGCATTATGCCCGAAGATACTGGATTTTTGGTAGAAACACGTGAACCTGGAATAAAGGTTCACTTCCTTTGGAAAGCAAAAATCTGCATGTCTGTCGAGGGTCCCCTTGGCCCCCATTTCTCAGCCCACGTGGTTTGGGAGGGGCTCGCCGTATCCCAAGCGGAGGGGTGGGGTGTGACCCTGGCACAAGCCAATCGACAAAGGCCATCCTTTCACTTCCTGGTTCAGTGATGGGCGTTATGACCCAAGCTGAGCCAAGCAGAAATAGGCCCCAGCGACTGAGGCAAGGGCAGGTGTGGATGCAGGGACACGTTAGCAGAGAGCAGATGCCACACACCCTTGCACAGATGAAGGAGTGAGCCTGACTGAGAGAGAATCAACAAAGGGGACAGGCACAAGAGACACCAGATCCTGCTAACATCCTCCGACGACAGGCTAAACCCAGGACTTCTGGCTGCATGAGCCAATAACTAAATACCCGTGTTCACTTAAGGTCGTTCAGACTGGGGTTTTTGTCCTCACAAATAACACCCAGCCATTCAAAGCCGGAAGGAGCTTACCGAAGGTGGCCTATCTTATAGGACAGTGCCCTGAGCGGGCAGGGTGTGCTGATGAGCTGGGGTGGTCTATTTCACTTTATAATACTTAGACTGCAATAGATGATGAAGATGAGGGAGACCAAAATATAAACACAAATGACCTCAGCAGGCTGTGTGCCTAAATATCCCTCCCTCCCCACAGAATGTACCAGAGAGATATGGGAAACCTGACCCCAAGAAGCCACTCTCTGGAGTCGGACATTAATAAAGATGTCTTTGGGGGACCTGGAAACTCATAAAGCAGAGTCCGGCTGACTCCAGAGGTGTTGGTGGCAATTTGCCCAGAGCACTGTCAGGAGCCACTAAGGCTTTGCAAACTCTAGAAATATGGGTTCTTTTTCTCTCTCTCTCTTACACACACACACACACACACACACACACACATTAGGAGAAAAACTTAGCCCACATAAGTACTGTCTGATGACATGTACTGAGCCTGCTGGCAGAAGTGCCAGGTACCCCGTCTGCCATATTTTTGCCACAGTGACAAACAGGGGGAACCGCAGAAGCAGGAGGCCAGGCCCAGGCTGCCGACTGTTCCAGAGCAAGCAGCCTCCTCCCTCCCAGAGCCCCCGAGGCGTCTTCCGGCCTCCGGGTACGTGGCTGGATCAGCGTGGCCTCCAGAACTCTGCAGCTCTGGCCACCCCTGGCTGCTTCTCGGTGTCCCCACCATTTGGTCTTTACTGGCTCTGGGACCCCACTTTGCCCCGTGGCTCCCAGCAGGCTGTCTGTTGTGTTATTTTTGGGATTTGTGTCCAAGTCATTAGAAATCATATCGCACAGACTGAGAGGCCCTCTGGGCCGTCAGGCTGAGAAAACGTCCTCTCTGTCCAAAGGAAACTTATGTGGGAAGGAAAAAAACAAACAAACAAAAAAAACTCGGTCATGGCGGCAGCTAAGCGCCCAAACATCTGTCTTTCACACAGACTCAGTTTCCAACCTTGACCCTGAGACCCTTGCAAGTGAGCCAGCCCCTCCGGAGCCTCTGTTTTCTTTAACGGAGGAGGAGAGAAGCTGGTAGCATGTCCTTCTCGCCGGGCTGTGGCGCGCACCGCGGGCCCGGCACGCAGACACGCACAGCGGCGTCATGGCTGGTGTTGTCACGGCTCTGATTCCCGCCGGAGAGCAAAGTCCCGGCGCCCGCAGATCGGGGCTCAGGAGGCAGGTCCGGTGACAGCTCTCGGCTCCTACGGAGGGGACAGCCAGAGGGAAGGCCGATGGGCGTTAGCACTCGTTTCAAATACGCAAGGCTTTCTTCCTCGCAGTCGCCCCAAGGGGATAAGGGATGACATTTATTTGGTATCTCCCCGTCAACTGTTCCACATAGTAGATGCTCAAGTGAACTTAGCAATCAAACGCTGCCGATGGCTTAGAAATTCCCTGAGGGGACCACAGCGTCTCCCCGGCTGGCGGTGGGCGCTGGTGGCATTTGCAGATGTCTCAGAGCCCCCAAGTGTGAAGGGCTCATTTTCTCCCCCAACCTAATGTCAGGCCACAGGTGCCACCGCAGCCCCATCCAGGGCTGTGCTTCGTAAAGACTTGGCCACACACAAGTTTGACTTAATCAAGAAAGGCTACGGAAAGCAGATTAATGACATTTTGATGAACTTTTCAACTCAATTTGAAAAGCCATGCTACGTTAACCACAATTTCCAATTACCCTCCAGGAAGAAACTCTGGGGAAAGTTGAGACCCCTCTGAACCACAGAAGGTCCTAGCAGAGGGACGGCCATCCGGACTGCAGTCCTGTCCCAAGATGCCTTCTACCCCAACGGTCCAGATAAAAGACAACTGAACCAGACAAACAGAATGAGTTCTCCTTCGTCGGGGGAATGTTGCAATGCGTTCAAATGAAAGACGTAAGTCGGCGCCTTTCGATTTGCACCTAAAAACGAATTCATTGTGGCTAAAACCAGATAAAGGATCGAGGCGAAGTCTTCCAATAGACGTGCCTCAGTTTCCCCTCCTTAAAGTGCTCTGATGGTGGACCTGTCACTATGAGGGTCTCTCGCCTGGCGTGGTAACCAGTCACTGTGGGAGCAGTTGGTGGGCCAGCCTCTGTGACGAAAATCTAAAGTTCCCTTAGGGCAGGGACTTGCGTCTGGTTTGTTCATTTCTGTGAAGCCATCAAGCAGGCGAAGGATGTGGCCTGATGTGTATTTTACAACGGTCTGTTTAAATGGCAAATGCATATGATTTTGGCTTCTAGAAAAACGATAAAGGACTATTCAGGGTCTGGGTTTTTTTCTGTTTCTTTTTTTTTTTTTTTTTTTTTTAGGCGGGGGCAGGGTTTGTTTTGTTTTGATTTTTACCTTCTTGTTTTGGCCCTAGATGAAAATATAAGTTTTCATTGCCTTCGTGACCATGTGACTTGTCTGCGTAAGCTAATTCGGATGATCCTATGGCATCTCGACCTGTCCAAACTCACACGGCAGAGCAAAGGGAGCTGTGGGCTGCCACATTTAGACGATGTCAATAACGGCACCACCCATGTCCTCGCTGCCACCAAACTCAAGTCCCCAGTGGGTGCAGGGGCTTCTACAGAATCACCAGAGTTGCCATCCCATAACCCACAGGTGTGAAAGGTCTGCTGAAATGTGCATCCCTTTCCCAAAATTGTCTTAAAGAAAATCTGTTTCATTAAACTTTCTCCAGCAAACGTCCCCCTGAAATACACCCGACGCAGCCCTCCCTCCAAGCCTTCGTGCCCAGAAATAAATACAGGGTCTGCTACGCTTCGCTTGCTAAAGCAGAAGTTGTGGCCAGGTCAGAATGCAGGTGAGGGGAGCGGGCTGGGGGTAAGACGGGGCACAGCCGTTCCCCGAAATTCTCGAAGCCAGAAGGCTCTGGACCTTGCAAATCACTCCTGGCAAAAACTGCCCTGATCTCATCGTGCTTGGCAGCAACATGTGACTGGAGCAAATGAGAGGCCACTTCAGTCTTCATCTGTCCCACTGCGTGTGGATAGTCATGCATTTTGCTGCAGCAGCATCAGCGGATTGGTTAAGAGGGGGCCTGCCCCGGAGCATGCCGGGGGTGGAAGGTAATCGAGTGCCGGCACTGCGTTACCTCTCTAAAATCTAAACAATTCTGAATTTGGAGAACCATCTGACCCTTGAAGTTTTCATCAAAGAGTCTTGGGGCTGAACAATACGGAGGGGTGGGGACTTTGGGAAAGTGACCTTGGCGCCGACACAAAGCGCCATCCTGCCGGTCGCTGCAGGCCGAGCGTCTCCAGAGCTTCCAACTTTTCAGAAGAAGCTGAAAATGCAAGATGTGCTTTGTCTCCCCATTTTTAAAACACTGTACAGAACAGACAAAACCCTCCTGCCCGTCTGCAGCTTTTCCGTTAGAATCATTCATTGAGCTTCAAACGCTGCCATCGCCAATGGGCATTCCCAAAGTTCCTGCGTCTCCCTCAAACTCGCGTGTGGAGGTCCTGACCCCCACCCCAACGTGGCTGCCTTTGGAGGAGGGGCCTTCGGGAGCTCATTACGGTTAACTGGGGCCATAGGTTGGTGCACTAATCTGACCAGCGCCCTTGAAAAAAGGAAGAACACCAAAGTGCGCTCTCTCTCTGTGTGCACAGAGTAAAGGTCATGGGGGGGACCTAGTAAGGAGGTGACTGTCTCAAGCCAGGAGGAGCAGCTCTCACTGGAAACCAGCCCTGACTGCACCTTGAACTTGGACTTCCAACCTCCAGGACCGTGAGAAAGTGAATCCACGGCTTAAGCCGCCGGGGCTGTGGTACCAGCCAACGTTGACTTTCCCGTACGCCCATCTGATGTCCCAACGACAGCTTATTTTGCTCCACAATTGCGATATCTTCTTCTCCTTTGCATCGCCCTGTCTATGGCTCATGGGTTATCCACAGAAAGCCCTTAGCACAGAGGATGACTTGGAGGGATCCACCCAGGTCCAGGGCCCTGGGCAAGCTCTCCGCCTCGGGGTTCTTCAGTCTCCCCAGATGTAAATCGTCCTGTTTCTTCTCTGCCTCCCCTCCCCGCTGTGGTCCTTTACACCACACATGCGACACGTGCACACGCACACACACACACACACACACCGATGCAATCACCCACACACACACACAAATGAGCATACCATACACACGCAAAGACGCACACGTACGAACACACAAGCACAACATGGAGAACGCAAGGCGATAATGTAATGGACCAAACACACTTATAGAGAGAGGAGGGAACGACGGTGCAAGGAAAGGTATTGGACTAACACTTACCTTTTGGTGAATTGGGATAAGCTGGCAGGACTGGAGATGTCAGGACAGACCCGGGAAACACAGCCATTGCACCCCCAGGGTGACTGCAGCATCCTGACCGGCCAGGTGGGGGGCGGGTTGAGATCTGACCCTCGAATCCAGAGTTCTTGGGTTCAAGTCGTAGCTCCTTGACCTCGGACAAGTTACTGAACCTCTCTGGGCCTCAGCTTCCTCAGCGATAAAATGGAAGTTATGAGCCGACTCTCTTCATGGTGTAGATGTGAGAAATAAATGAGTTGACACTCAATCGATACGTAAATGAGTGAACGATACGCAAATAGGAAACGCCAGCTGCTGCCGTTGATGATGATACGGCACGATCCGTCACTTCTCGTGAAGCAACATGACTGACTCTCGGTTTACAGTGTCATATCTCAGTATCTTTACCTTCCGTGTGGCCACTTAATGTGCTACAGTATCAGGCACATTACTATCACATCTGCATTCTTCTTTAGAATGTTTATAAATACAGATTTATCAGAGAACTTTGCTAAGGGGAAAAGAACATTGTAGGTGCCGACTGGCCAAGTGTCCTTATGCTGGTTAGGCCCCACAGCTCAGAGGGACCTGGGGGAGGATGGGACGGAGGGGACAGATTCTTCTGGTCAAAAAAAAAAAAAGTCTTTATGGGGGAACTTCTCATCTCCCACGGGAATTAGCTGACGTCCCTGTAGGATGCTTTTCTCCCAGAGGGCTTAATAACTTCTCCAGTACCTGGGCAACTTATTTAACCTCTTTCCTCATTTTTCTCATCTGCAAAATGGGGATAATACTAGTAGTAACTGCTTCATAAGGTGTTTGCGATGATTAAACGAGTGGCCAGTTGTAAAGAGCTAAGAGCAGAATAAAACGGTCCGGCACATTCTGGTGCCTCAGGAATGTTAGGCAGAGGTTACACAAACCTGTTTTTCTCTGGGATCTTGGAAAACTCAACAACTGCTCTTAGTGGGCTTCCGAGAGCCGATTCTGCCCAACTGGGCGTGATCTCGAGAACTGGTTATTTTCATTTCTTCGAGATTCACCTTGACTTGCCCTTTGCCACCCTTCCCAACACCACTGAAAACCAGCCGGGTGGTTATCTTAGGATAAAAGCTTTTGTTATGAAAAGTTTTGTTTGAGAAGTCCCGCACTGTGCTTCTCGCGGCCGGCCGTCCTGCACGCCTGACTCTGTCCACGGACCCACAAAGGCCCAGATTTCTCTCTCTGTTAAGGGTTTAAAATCCTACAAGCCGGCCATGCAAGTGACCAGTATCAGATTATGATAACAAGATCATGTCCAGTTATAAAAACAAGTGTCTAAACTTTTCTCATGTCACTTTCTCCCGGGGTCCCTCCTGAGAGGGAGGCTCAGCTCATTCTGAAGGCAGCGCTTTGAACTGAATTCATGGGGTATTTGCATAAGAAGATTTGAGGCTGAAGAATGGCCACTATTGCATCTGTCCATTAATATGTCTGCTAATTCAGCACATTGTAAGCCTATTGACGGCCCACAAAGGGCTCAAATTCAAGGACAGTTATCCTATGGCCATTGTGAGCGCTCCAATTCAAGGAATATGTTCACTCGAGGAATACAGTTGTTACAATTAGATAATTTTCGTGAAACATTATAAAGAACTAATGACAACTAGAAGCACAATACGGCAACAACTGCCAGAAAGCGTTCAGGAGCCGCCGCTGGCTGGCTTCAGTTCTCATCACCTCCTCCTCGCTTACGCTCCCAGATGCAGCTAGCTGGCTGGTGATGGATGGAGGTCTTGGAACGCGCGAGCGCATTTATCTTGCTCCCTAAATTTAAATAAAAAGCAAAATGAAATAAACAGATCCCGGCAGAGGAGGAGAAACCCACACTGCCGGCATAAATAGTGGTTAATTTAATCCCGTTTATGAAAAACGTCACACTGTCACCTCCAAGGGATACGCAAGGCAATATTTTAGAGCCAAGATGAATTATTGGAGGAGAGAGCGCGTCTCTCTTTTCAGAGGTTGGGAAAGGATGTTTATGCAGATCTAGGAAAATTCAAAACAGGCGGAAAAATATGGTGCTCAAGCGGCGATGTTTCTCCTCGGCGAGGACAGTGGCATTTTTTGAGAAAGTCGCCTCTCTCGGGGGAGCGGGGGCTTGTGAAAGGGCGGGGCTGGGAAGGCTGTTGTTTTAGCTGGGGTGGGGAGGCCAGCAGGAACTTTCTAAGCAACTGGGGGCTAAAATGCTGTTTCCAGCGGGGTGTTTGTGAGGGAATGGCACACCCAGGGACGCCTGGGACTGGGGACATTGTCTGAGCTTTGTGCTCGGCTCCCACTCGGCCGGCCAGCCATTGTCACAGGGGCCCATCAAGCCCCTGGCCTGAGCACCGGTTGTGTTTTTCTCACTCTACATCCCTCAGAAAAGACATCAAAGACCAAGGAGATGTGCTTTTTGCTTTGTCTGGTGTCTGATTCTCAACATGTGGCTTCCCCGGGCCAGACTTCGGCACCTTTTAACCTATTCTGTTCAGCTTAGGCCTGAGCTGTATTTGAGCATTAGGGAAACTATAGTAACCGATAATCTGCCTGTGGCTGAAAAGAAACTATGTATCTTGTCACACAAGAGCTGTCGTCGATCACCGTCCTAGACGAGACCCTTTAGGGGCTCCTGGCTTTCTTTCCAGGGGCTCAGCCTGTGCCACTGAAAAGGCGGCCGAACCCTTTGCCTTTCTGGCACCGAGGACCCGTGTTCATGTTCATTTATATTTTAACAAATAAGGCATTGTCCCTTGCGACATATCAGCATTTGATTATCTATTACGAATGTTTTCATCAAGTCAGAAATGAGGCCTCTTAACAAAAGGGAGAGTAAAAAAAAAAAACCCTTTGGTGCTGCCCAGGGGTGGGGCAGAGACCTGGATTTTCTCGGTGGGGTATTTGGGTTGTTTGGCACATCAGGTTAAACCTGTTGCTGCACCAATAAAAAAAAAAAAAAAAAAAAGTGCCAGGAGGACTCCCACCCCCCCAAAGCAGGATAGTGGAAGATGCAATTATATGGACGAATCTGAGCTGAGCAGAGCAAGGCGGGGTACCCTACAAAACCTACAGAGAGTCTACGCTCCAAGGGCTCAAATCCCGCCTCTATCTCTAAGGAGCTGTGCAACCCCGAGCAAGTCTCTTGGGGTCTCTGAACTTCACGTTCCCTCCTCTTAACATAGAGACATTAACTGACCCTGCACAGAAGGCCTGAGGTAACTGAGGTGACAGCACAGAGCTGGCCACAAGCGTCGTTTCGCAGAGCAAATATTGTACCATGGGTTTCGGGGCAGGACAGGGGCAGGCAACTCCACGCCCAGGATCCACACGGATAAATAATAGCGGTAATTAATAATATTATGGCATTACAACTTTTTCGATAGGCCACCCTGTTGAAGAAATACAGAAATATAGACTTGTTTCTTTAACAGAAAGAAAATCAACGCGAAATAAAACAGAAACAAATAAGAAAAACGGATAATTGTCAAAATAACTAAAATAACACAGAAATGGAGGTCTGCAGGCCTTGCCCTCCTGGGCAGGCGCGGGGTTGGGGTGAGGCAGGCATGGCCCATGGGATGCAGAACCGAAGGAGATGCAGACTCTGGGGCGACCGAGTGTGGACTTAGTGGCCCAGGTGCCCGGCCCGTCTGGCTCCTGAGCCGCACGCGTGAGTGTGATCCATGTTTGCTCTGCACACCCATATTTCGGCACTGTTTCCGATGCAAACTCCCACCGTGCAGACTGTTAGCTCACTTTTCCACCCAGCAGATGCTGGACATCTTCCCATGCTCAGGAGATATAAGCTCTTTCCCACCTTTGTGTTCTTTTTCTTCCTTTAAGAAATTAAATCCCACCTCTTTTGCTTGTTTTTCTGGCAGTTAAGGGATACAGAAATGATTGGTGTTTATGATTATCATTTGGGTGCCTATTCTGCCTGCCTTTTATTATTATTATTATTATTATTAATAATAATAATACTTCTACAGAACTGATAACAGCTTAGAGTTTACTAGATTTCTATTATGAGCTTGTGCTAAGAACCTTACTCTGTATTGACTTGTTTAATCTTTATAACTATCTGAGAATAGAAAGAAGGTTCCAATCAGTATTGTCTTGATCTTATAGAAAAGGAAACTGAGGCAAGAGTGAAGTTCAGTAACTCGTCCAAGCCGTGTAGCTACACGAAGTGAGAGTCCAGATCAGAACTCAGTCACTTCCCAGAGCCCATGCTCTCATACATGTTACAGATGTGAACGCACATGTGCACACATGCATGCACACAACGCACACGTTACAAAATTCATTTCTGTTGTTTAACCGCATTCTGCATACTGTCTTGCAATTTCTTGCTTTAACCTAACCCTGCATCACAGAAGTCTTCACTGGATGGCTGCAAAGTGGTTCATTGTGTGGATGTATCACAATGTATTTAGGCTATTTCTACTTTTTTGCTCTTTTGGGTGCCTGGAAGGGCTTAAACTTCCAGTTCAGGGCTTCGAAGATGTGCTTTTACAGAGAAGCAGCCCTCACAAGCAAATCAAAGCCCTGCCCTGCAAGAGGCAGACGCTTCTTATGTTCCTTAAAGAGGTGAAGACACTGAGGCCCGGAGAGTCTGTAGGACTGGTCCAAGGTCACGAGTGAGTTGGCTGAGGAGGAGCATGTCTGGGAAGCATTCCTGGCTCTCCAGGGAAGCCTGGTAGAAATCTCCAAGCTGGAGCATCCCCTTCCTGAGCCAGGTAGGAAGGCAAGGCTGAGGGCTGAGGCAGGCCAATTTAATAAGCACTCCCCTTCAGATGCAGTAATAGGCGAGGCTATTGAAAACCCTCACTGAATGAACAAGTGTATATATGTTTTAGCCAACTGCGCACTCAGGACACCACGCCTGGCCCTCCCTGAGCTCTGGAGAGGCAGACCGGCATCCTTTCCCCAGCCCCACTGGACAGACAGGAACCAGAGCGGTGACACGCCCCAGAATGAGACCTGTGTGTGCACGGTCTTGAGCCTGTACCCTCCCAACCTCGAACTCAAGCTGCCTAACGAACCCATCTTCACGCCTTTCTGCCAGTTCAGCGTCATATCCAGCTAAGCATTTTCCCGCTGTCCGGGGTGGGGGGGACAGCATTGTCATCCTAGCCTCTTCCCGTCCTGCTCTCCCTACCTCAGTCTTTGATTAAAGGCAGAATCTCACAGTCTCTGGGACCTGAGAAAAATCATCCACTGCATCTCATGATGTCACAGAAGGAGAAACTGAGGTACAGAGCGGGTGAGCGGCTTGTCCAAGCTCACAGGGCACAGAAGTAGCCGAAGCGGGACAGGAAACGGCCTGGGTTCCCTTGCCACATAAAACTATGTCCACCCAGTCATATATTTAGGAGGTATCTACTGAGCATCCACTGTCCACCGGACACGGTGCCAAGCCCCCAGTACTCAAAGCCAGAGGAGCCGTGGGATTTATCTCCAAAGAATGTAAGAGTCTCGTTGAGATGGAGACATAAACCTTTTTTTAAAGAAGAGAACTCTAACAGGTTGGTGTATGGGTCAGGGGCCATAACGAAATACCAGACGGGGTCCTTAAACAACAATTTTCTTACAGCTTTGGAGGCTGGGCAGTCCAAGATCAAGTTGCTAACCAACTAGGCTTCAGGTGAGGGCTCTCGTCCTGGTTTGCAGGTGGCCGCCTTCTCGCCGCGTCCACACGTGGCCTTTTCTTGGTGCATAAGCGTGGAAAAAGAGACACCTCTAAGGCCCCCAGTTCTATAGGATTTGTGCCCCACCGTTATGTTAACCTTAATTATCTCCTGAAATTCCTTTCTCCACATACAATCACGTTGTGGACTGAGCTTGGGCATATGAATTTTGGGGCGGATACAATTTAGCTCATGGCAGTTGGTGATAAATATAGGTTCCCCCACTACCTGAAAGTAGGGTGTTTCTATGAAACCTTTCATAAGTAGAAATGGTGTAAAGAGAAGAAGCAGTTGCCGTTGATTTATAAGTCCTTACTCCATGTGCCAAGACCAAAGAGCGGTATTTCGAAAAGCAGGAGTTACCTGTATCGTAACAATGGTAACAATAGCTTGCATTTATGGGGCATTTCTTATGTGCCAGGCCTGGCGCTAAGCACTTTATATACACTCTCTTGTTTAATCCTCACAACAACTATAATCATCCCTATTTTACAGATGAGTTAACCGAGGCCCCCGGAGAGATTAAGTGACTTGCCTAAGGACACACAGAGCGACTCCAGAGCTTCCCCCTCCCCGCCCCCACCCCCACCAGTACTGGGTGGGGGGGCGGTGAACAAAATTCCCGGGGGGGGAGGTGATACTCGAGAGAGATTTTGAAGAAGCAGCAAGGGAAGCGTCAGCCATGCTCCTTCATGCTCAATGGAAGGACGAGTTTATTTCCTCAACATGCATCTTCCTTTACAAAGTTCCTAACTGTGGCCTGGCTGGGGGACACGGTGCGTTTGCCGCAAAATCCCTGGGCTCCGAACGTCCGTCCGTCCGCATTCAGTGCCTTCCTGGTGACCCAACACCGCCTGGCAACTGGCCGCCTTCTGCTTTTGACGGCTTGGCATATTTGGTCATTTACTGGGTGCATGTGAAGATCAAATGGGTTAAGATTCTTCTCTTTAAACAGCAGGGAAAAGAACATCAAAAAGGTGTACATTTCATTTCCCGGGTTTTGATTAAGTCAAGCATGAAATGAAATGTAAACCCTCAAGTGGCTGGGGTTCACGCCATTGACGGCGTTACTTCTGCTTCAGGAGGTCCAATCAGCCCTGGGCGAGGGGACAAGCCAGGCGAGCTTTAGGCGGGCCAGATGGACGGGGTTTACCGCCGTTGAAAAGGCAGCTTAGTGCTTGCCTCTTCAAGCCAACTGTGTGAAACCCTGGTGCGGCTCCCTCCCCTCGACCCCCGCCTCCCTCTCGCAGGAGCCAACTCCTGGAGGCCACACCATCCGGGGCTGCCACAGGCGAGCGGAGGACCCCCACCCGCACCCCCACCTCGACCCTGCCACCGCCTTCACTGGGGCGGAGTGGCCCCGAGAGAGAATTAGCATTCAAGGAAGGAGAAAAAGACTAGATCCTATCGGCTGTCCCCAAACCTCGTTGATAAATGACCCTGGGCTGGGAAGCCTGGGACACCCCTGTGTGTGACAGGTACGGCGCTAGGCTCCGAACAAGTGAATCCAGCCACCGAGCTCTAATTGCTCTAGAAAAATCCTACGAGGTCAGCTTGGAGCTCTAAGATTTAAAGGCTGCCATGGCAAACTCAATATCAGGCAAACCGCAGTAGGAGCCATTTTTACCCATTGGTCCAGGACCCACGGGATGGTTTCTTGTCTGAAAATAAAGTGAACACATTGGCTTCAAAATGTAAAACAAAAAACTGCCAGATGAAAACATAAGGAAATGTTTAATTAAATATCTAATAAGGAGGGATCATGTGGACACACTTGAAATTGAACTCATCTCGTGGAATCTAAACGATGAAGAACAACAGACCGAACTGGCTCGCTCGGTCTCACAAAAGCAGAACTGAAAGTGATTAAACTATCCGAAAAATGCTTTCGGAAAAGAGTTTTGGGGTGAAGATTCTATTTAATGTGGGATGTGGAAGCATTTTATATATTTGAGAGAACGTGAGAGGCGGGTCCACTCCCCTTCCCCCGCCGCCCCCCGCCGTCAATTCAAAGCTTTGGGGCCTGTTGCGATGTGAAAACACCTCTCCGAGGTCTGCAATAAAGTGTAGTCTTTCTGAGGCTGGAAAAGACTCAGTTTCCAGAGGTGTTTTCCGGAAGGTTCTACTCCAGGCTCAGCTGAAAGTTTCGGCTCTCAACAGCTGGAGGAGAATGGCAGAGCTCTGTGAAGAACTTCATAGAATCCTTAGTGCAGCTAACAATCCGCTGCTATTGAATTGTGTTAAGTAGATATTATGGAAGCACAAAGAGCTAAATAGCTCAACAACACCCTCAGTCGGCAAGCGGCCCCCGGCCGGGACATTTTATGGGCAGCACCATTGTTCCTACACTCCCCAGGTCAGCTTTAAATTGCAAATGATACCCAGAAAAAGGAAGGGCAGTGGTTTCCCTTTCTTCTCTCTCTCTCTCTCTCTCTCTCTCTCTCTCTCTCTCTCTCTCTCTCTCTTTGTCTCTCTCTCTCTCGCTCTCTCTCTCTCTCTTTGTCTCTCTCTCTCTCTCTCTCTCTCTCCTTCTTTTTCTCTCCCCTCCTCTCTCTCTCTCTCCCATGAAACAGCCCTCGTAGAAAGAAAATCATTTTAGGCCATAAGGAAACGAAAGGCATGGTGACCATGGCTCGTCCGTAGCAAATGACACACATCAGGGGCTCGGGAGCTGCAAGCTGCCCTCGCGCTGGTCGATGCCGACCCTTTGCAACGTGGCCCGCAGGAGAACACAGCGCCAGGTCTGTACGAATTCACGGGCCGGGCTCGAGACGTTTCCCTTTGTGTGGGGCCAGACAGGCAGCGCCAGGGTGCGAGAGGCCACGGAGAAGGAGAAGGGCGAGGAGAACCTCTGATTCCACCAGGAATCCGATAATCTGGCCGAAGAGGGGCGCGCGGGGCGTCTTTCTCAGCGCGGACCTTCGGCATCGATGGCGGGCGAGCACCCACCACTCGAAGTCTCATCACTTGCTATGATCAAAATGCTTTTTAAAGAGAGAGAGAGAGAGAAGAAGGTCTCCATAGAACTGTTTGCAAACTGCAAAGCGCTTCGGCGGCTGGCATGAAAACGCTGGGAGCTGGAAACCCCCGTACTCCCAGGCAGAGAGGCCTTTGTCACCTCGCTGCGTGAATAATTGTGCCTTCTGCGTACGCCTTGTCATCGGCGGCAGGAATGAGGGGACCAGAAGGACCGCCCTGGCGGCACCGGCTTCGCAACGGCCTGGGAAATTAAAACGCGGATTGGAGCGAGTGCGATTGGGGATGACAAGCAGGGTGGGGGTAGCCACGGACGACGGGCCACGGACAACGGGCCACGGACGACGGGCCGTGTCCCCCAGATGGTCCCGGGTGGCCCACGTGGCGCGGCTTCCGCCCAGCCCACTCGGCTGCCCATCTGGGGGCGTCCGGGGGACCTCGAGCCATTTGCCAGAGCTGTGCAAAATCGATTCCCTTCTTTGTGAGTTTCAGGAACACCCGCATGTGGAGTTTCGGCGGGAATATCCATCCTCCCCAGCCCTCCCAAGTGCTCGGTGGACGGGGAGGATGGGGCTCGGTGGGGTGCTCCGATGGGCGGGGCCGCCCCTTTTTGGTTACCTTGTTTGAATCCAGAGAAGGGACTTTGTGGGTAAAGTGGCAGCCCGGCCGATCCGGCACCACGATCACCGCTGGGGACCACGGCTGCCTTGGGAACAGCACTCGGTGACGCTGGTGGATGTTTGTTAAGCACCCGCCATGTCTGCCAGGACCTGCGTGAATGCGCCAGGCGGACCACCCCCATCGGAGACGCCCAGGAGAGAACACGTGGGCCGTAACCCAGTTCAGCCTCCGTGCACCAAGCCCTCGGCCTGCTGACGGCTGTCGGCCTCGTGTGTGTCAACAGTAGCCCGGACCTATCACAGCCTTGGTGCCACTTGGCGGGTCTGACCACCGCCATCTCCATTTTACTGATGAGGAAACTGAGGCTCAGAGGAGTTTAACGATTTGCCTGTTTATACAGCTGAGAAGCGAAGGGCTCCCACCTGGGTCTTCGGAGCCCAGAGACGGCCCCCCTTTTTACCACCGTGTGGGAAGAAGGACGGGGTGAGATTGGAACTGGAGAGCCACCCCAGCACGGGGGCCTATGAGCACAAACGGATGTGGCAGTGGTTCCTGGCATCGGGATAGATTGGGGGTGCAGGGGAAAGGCTGGGGACAGGAGAGGTGGGAAATGCTGAAAGAGTAAACTGTACGAGGGCAACCAGCAAAATCCAGGAGGACCCCCATCCCTACCTGCTTTCCGCACAGCCCACACCTGAATCTTGCAGCTGAATCACGTACCCCAAAACATGGCCCTTCTGAAACAGGTGTCATAGACAGCACATTCGCCCACTCTCCTGCTGAGAAGGAATTGTCACTCATTCACACTCTCAGTGACAAGGGGGTCATCTCACGGCAGCCTTACCCTTCACGTCTCCTGCTCAACTTATCCCATGAAATAAATTTCACCCTGTAGTATCTTGGGTGGAGAAAATTCCACACAATCTGATTTCTTTTTAGGTGTCAAAGGGAGAGAACTCATGTGTGAACGAGCCCCAACACTGACGAGTCACAAATTATGTCTCATTGACTTGATTCCGTCATGACCTTCCACGTTCGGTAAGACAAGACAGTTCCTTGCAAGAGCTTTGCTTTAAAGGGAGTGAGGAGGGCGAAGGAGGGAAACTGAACATCCATCTTTAAAACACTCAAATATCGCAGTCTGGGGGGATAATTCACCTCTATGCCGCTTGACGTCTAGTGGGAGTTTCGTCACGTTTAAAGATGAACTTCTGATGTCCACTCTAACCAAAACCAGCCAGCACCTTCCCCATCTCTATAAAGGACAAGTCTGTCATCCCGGTTGCTCATCCCTAACAGTCTGGAGCCGACTTTGCCTCCTTTCTCTGGCTCACACCTCACATTCCTTCCATCAGCAAGTCATGGAAGTTCTACCTTCAAAACATACCGGCCCAAGCCACCATCACCGCCTGGTGTCATTGTACCGTTCTACGAATACCTTCCTCGTTCTACGTTGCAACCTTTAAAATGATTTCTCTGCTCAGAATCCTGCGATGGCGTCTCACATCACTCAGCGAAAGCCGAAGTCCCTGCTCTGACCCACGGGGCCCGTGGGCCGGTCTCCTGGCCACTGCTGTTCCTCTCCCATCACCCGTCCCTGACCGCTGGGCCCCAGCCTCGCGACACCTCACGCAGAGCACCCTCCCACCCTGCGGAGCACCCTCCTGCCCCGCGGCTTCCCTTGCTGGTCCCACTCCGAGGCTGCCCTTCCCCCAGGCAGGTCACGCCATCATTTCCTGTCTTCGGGTCTCTTTTCAAATGCCACCTTGTCAGAGAGAGGTGGCCCTGACTGCGTAACTGAAACAGCCACGCCACTCCTAAACCCACGGCGTTTTTATCCCCGATGTGGCTTGATATTTTTTTTCTTATCACATATCGCCTAACTTTTGTCTCTTGTATCTACTACAGCTGTATCCTAAGACTTAAATCAGTTCCTGGTACATAGAACATACTGAAAAAATACACGTGGGAAGGATGGAGGAAGGACTTTAACCTAGGGATGACTCTTGCCATCTGTCGGCGTGGCTCTAAGCCCCTCTCTCCCTCCCTGTCTTCCTTCCGAAGAGCATCTCGAACGCCCACAGGGTGCCAGGCACACTCTAAGCTTTCTCTGGCCTCATGCTCCCCATCTTGCAAGGGTGTTCTGCTCACGAGACCGGCGGTCCAGCTGCGCCTGACCTCTAAGTCCCTCGGCCCTTTCTCTGTATTCTGTCTCACTAGACTCCTGGGCACCATTCTCTGCCCCACTAGGCTTGTCAGTGATCTCTGGAACTGCCCCGTGTCATCCCCCTTCTGGGCCTCTGCCCGTGGATTTTTCTTGTTCCAAAACACGCTCGTTGGTCCTTCTCCACCCTCCTTCGTCCTCAGACCTTTCTAGCTGGTGAACTTCCACAGTGCTCAAGTGGCCCCATAAGAAATTCCAGTGAGCCGGACACTGAATTCTGTTCCCACACCGCCTGCACCACCGCCGTCACTAGCCACGGCTTCCAAAGCCCCCTCTGTCGCAACATCACTTTAACTGGGAGAGAGATTACGGTAACCATTTTACATTTAAATCAAGGCATTTTATACTTTTAAAAGCCTCCTTCACTTCATCTATTTCAGGAGCGGCAGAGGAAGGAAAAGCACAGAGAAGTTAAATGACTCTCCTGGGGATGCACAGCAAATTTCTGGCGTGGAGTACCAGGCGCCTAGCGATTGATCAGCGCAGGCTTACCGTTGTCGTTGTTATTGCTGTTTTTATCCCCCCCATTCTTAGCTTCCACATATGTCAATTACAAATGTTGGCACAAACTTAAACTTTAGCTTTCTAGATTAAATAGAGCAGTAATTTATTGGATATAATCTTTTTTTTTTTTTTTTTTTTTTTTTACTAAAAACGCCCCCAAATGCTTACCATTTATGTAACTTTAAAAGTGTTCAAACTAAAAAAAAAAAAGTCATGATGACCAAATGCAATCCTGATTCTACACCTGGTCTTGTACTGCAGAGGAGGTAAAGGGTAAAAAGAACCTTATTGGGTCAACTGACAAAAATTGAAACACGAATAACAAATTAGATAAAAGTTAGTGTATCCATGTTACTAAAGTTGATAACTATATTCTGGCCACGTAACAGAATACCTCTGTTCTTAGGAAATGCCCATGGAAATACGGAGGTATGTAACTTGAGGTATCTAACTGCCCCTCAAGGTGGTTAAAAAAGCAAATTTGGTGTGTGGGGGGAGGTGGAGAGAGATACACAGATGACAAAGCAATAGGATAAAATGTTAATAATTGTTGGATCTAAGTGAAGGGGAAAGAGTATTCTTTACACTATTTTTAACTTTTGTGATTTTTCTGTGAATTTGAAGTTATTTCCTAATAAAACACTGCTCATTGTTCAGGATGATAATTTGCATGTTAAATTAAAAAGAGAAGTGAAGGGAACATGGTCAAATTAGAAGAAAAAATAGGAGATTTACTTATCAACCTGAAAACCAACACTAAAGATAAAATCTGGCCTGTTAATGAAGAAGGAGGCTATTTTGTTTATTTGTTTTGTTTGGTGGTGGTGGGTTTTTTTCTTTTCTTTCTTTCTTTCTTTTTTTTTTTTTTTTTAATTTGGTGTTTTGAGTGTTTGCAAGGCCCTCAAGACTCTCTGAAAAAAAACGCATTTTCATCTTAAAGTATCAGAAAACTTTGGAAGGTTATTAAATGCAGCACGCTTGATAATTCTAGATGCTTCTAGACAAGAGCCTCTTTGAAGTAGTTTAGCATTTCAGAGCTTCGCTTGTTAATTGTATGCAAAGAAATGAAACACTTAAGCAAACTTCAATGCAAGAAGATTTGCATAAAGGATTAGGACCCACTGGCCTTCCAAAATACTCTTCCTTCTGAAAATGGGTGTGCTGTGCTCTCAGATCCCCCAAATTTCTTTGTGTTTTCATTGAAGTCCGATTTAATCCTGCTTTCTTCATTCGCACCTTCTCTCTAAACCTCCGAGGCCTGTGCTTTGAGCGCCCAGGGTCACCCTGCTCCCCAGTCGAGGGGGCTTTCCCTTCATTAATTTCTCTAAGAAGATTATCGAGTGCTTGTTTGTTGTTGTTGAAGCAACTAATTTCCCTAAAGCTCTTTGTTTTTCCAACTGGTTTACACTTTAATGCCCTTGATTGAATTTCGACAACAAGGGATGGAGTTGACCAACCAACTCTCTTTAGATAGAAAACAAAAAGTGAAAACTTAGTGCAAAATTATTTTAACCAGCGGCCGGCTTTAAAAATATATATTCAGTCATTTACACAGTTTTCAGGGAGACGTGTCCTAATTAGCATATCATTCAGGCCTTGTTTCCTTCCTAAAGTCAAGGTGACCTCCACTGAAGCTGAATTTCTCTAAATTACTATAGCTAAGTGATGAGGACAGTAACATCTCACGACATCCTGTAAGTGCAGTGGGTTTATAAAAACTGGGCTTATGGTCTCTCTCTCTCTCTCTCTCTTTCCTCCTTTCTTTCTTTGCTCTCTCTTTCTCTCCCCCTCTCCCATTCCCTCTCTCTGCTGTTTCTTGTCTTTAGGAGCCTAAAGATGATGCAGAATGGTAGATGGTTTCTAGGACTTCCATATATACATTTTGAAAGTCGTCAAGAAAATTCGGTATGATTTTGTTTGGAAATCCATTTTTACCAGGATAATCGTGGGGAAGCAGGCAGGTAACCCCCTTCACCCAGATTCACAGCCATTGAAACATTTGTGCCAGTTAATTAGCATAATTGGTTTGCTTAATTAGCACAGCAACGGTGGTGCTTTCATAAGGGGATGCCTCTATTTACTTGGAGATGCCTTCGCTGTCAGCGAAGCCCCAAGGACACCAGCCTGGCTACTGAGGGCTGGGTTTGGCCTCCAGTCTCTGGGGAGTCCCCCTGCCTTAAGCATCTTGAAGATTGACCCTTGAACTTTCTAAGCCTAAAATGCTATTGATATTCTGCACTTTGTCAGAAGAAAGGAGGTGGGGGTTGCTGCCGAGGGCCTGGCTGTGGCGCCCTGCGGGAGGGTGGAGCTCAGCGTGGCAGCTACTGGGGATCAGTGGGGCTCCTTCAGACTGAGAGGCTGAGTTCCTGGGAGCCTTATCTGAAGGCAGGATCTAGGGGACCCCATGGTGTTCTATTGAAGGGCCGTTAGCCCACAAGTGATTATTTCTTCCACTCTTAGGGCGGTGGATGGAAAACTTATGGGCAAATTGCTAAGTCCCAGGAACAGTTATTGAGTTGTGCTACTCTGTGTCGAGTAACCTAAATGGGGGGCATCACCCATTGGGAGAGATCGTAAACGAGGAATTCAGATCATCTAGGCCTAAGATCCAGCATCGAGCCCTTCCATGGGGGAGAATGGCAGGCAAAGTGGTAATCAAAGAATCCAGTGAAGAAAAACATGCAGTTCTGTGTCCTGGTAGCCTCGACATTTCACTGCAAGGCTCAGCTGATAAAAGCCTGTTATGATTTCTAAAGTGTGACTCCCATGTCCTGCCTTGTGATTCGTGTTGGATCGGACTCCTGTGTCAAACACTGGACGTGTGCAGAGTTGGGGACCGTTTCAAACCATCGCAACAAAGGAATCCCACATTCCAAAAGCGAAATAGCACGGATTCCAAATGCATGACGTTAGACTCACTAGAACATATTCCGAAAGAGAAGACGGGAGTGTTCAGAATTCCAAGAGCAGAAAACGTAAATGGGGGCCTTCTGAGGCCTCGACCAGGCAGAACTTGCAAATGCCAAACATATCTAAATTCAAGGACCCCTGGAAGAGTAATAACCTCCACCAATCTGAAATCTTCTCATGGTGGTTTTCGTTAATCAAAGAATTGAGAACGTCTAGTTTAGGGAATTTTTGTTTCTTCGAGTGGGAAAAAAATCACACCATCTTTACTGTATTTTAAATTCTTTGTTATTATTATTTTCTAAAAGAAGTCCACCATCCTAATTTTAGCTGTTCTGTAACTTAGCTGAAGGTTTGTAGCCAAACGATAAACCTATTGTGCACAAATTTAATAAACGTGAATGTACTCAATCTTTCAAAAACAGCACCAGTGCCCAGCTATTGATCTGACATTTACCCAGGTGTGTCTTCTCGTCCAAGTGTTTAAATAACCTAATTTTAAAATAGGAGTCTTCTTTGAGGATATCTGAGTTTGACCCTTATGCTTCCCACAACCCAAAGTAGTTTGGGGCTAATATAATTAGGGGGTGAGCTAGCATACGCCTGGACTTAGGAGGACGGACGTAGCAGGAGGTGAGGAATCGTTACTTGACAATTACTGTAACTTCAGGAAGTGTCTCTGTGTAGCGGAGTTGTAATGAGTAATTAAAAGAAGTGTTGCAGTCCCCTTTAATTAGATCTCAGTGCATTTTAAAATACGTATGCGCAGGGGCGCATCAAGCGGTAGCTGCGTTCTGTGTGATTAGGAGACAGTGGTACCGGGAATCCTCCGAGGATTGCTATGCATCGATGACTTGCTGAGCTCAGAAAAGGTGTTGCCAGGAAAGGTGACACTTGCGCGTCCTTCCCCGGCCCCACCTCTCTTGTCAACACTCTCAAAATCTCGCCAACCTTCCATCTGGGCCACCGCCCAAACGCGGTCCCTTTTCACACATCGTCGTCGTTATCGACCTGAGCAAACGCGAAGCGAAAAGTGATCACCCGCAGAGCGGTCGGTGTTCGACATCACACCTTGACCCTGCATAAGCAAATGAGCAAGGCGCGTCTTCGGGGTCGAGCTCGAAGGTCATTTTCATGACCCAGGAAATCATTTCCGGCGACAGCGATGACAAATGCTGAACACGGGCCCTGTATAAATACATCTCTGAACGTTGCGTTGCAAACATTCGGGGTCACTGTCTGCCCAGGGCGCCCTCACCGAGACACTGAGTGCTGGCAGGCACACACCCCACTAGAAAAAAAGAAGGTAAGGGGGACAAGTGCGCTGACTTGACAGTTCCAGCGTCGTGCCTAAGAGGTGACACACCCTGCGTGCTGGGGCAGGTCGTGAGGCTGTGACACCTGTGCGTCTGCCCGATATTGCTGGCCGTAGAGAACAGAGTGACGAAAGTTCTCAAACCTGGCGACACACCGACATCACCTCTAAAAAGGATCTTTACAAACTCAAATGTTTAATAAATTCATAATAACAATAATAATAAAGCTTCAAAACGTATCTTCATGCCCAGGACATACCCCTGCTGCGTGGAATCAAAATTCCCAGGGGTACAACCTGGGCTTCGGAGCTTTTGAAAACTCTGCAGCTGGTTCGACGTGCAACCGAGTCAGAGAACCGGTCGGTGGCTTAAAGGACATTTCGAAATAGGACGGGGATGGGGAACGCTTTTATTTTATAGCTTTAAGTGCCGATGGCTGGGCTGTAGTTCTTCAGAAAATCGTCATCATCATCATCATCATCGTCGTCGGTTAAAGATGTCAAAATGTAACAAACAGCCCAATTACACAAACATTGTCCTTAAACTGACACATTTGCTCAAGAGCCTCCTCCAACAGAGGGTGTTTGTATCGTTCACTGTGGAGCCCCCCTCCCTCCCCCACCCGCTGAACCAGCGGGCGCAGGGGGCTGCCCTTTATCTCTTATTTAAAACACAAGCGATGACCGAAATTCATTTTCAATTTATTTTCCAATCATATGAAAAGAAGAGAGGGGGAGATTATTCTATCGAATCTTCTTCGGGCTGGTAAGAGGCTGGTAACTCTTGCTGCGTATGCACTGCAGAGCGCTCCCCAAGAGTCTACAGGGAGCAGAGTTAATCGAATAAACTAATCTTGGCTGTGGAGATTAACTCTCGGTGGCTGCAGGAAACGGGGTGAAGCAGAATGCAAATGGCAGAGACCTCAAGGTGCTGGAGGCAGTCCGGACTCCCGCCTTTTCTGCTCCAGGTGCTGGGCCCCCTCGGCCCAGTTCTTGAATTGGGGGGATGTGGTGGGAACGCAGTACTGCCCCTCTGGTGCTGAGTGGGGCCCGGCCCGGCCCGGCCCGGACAGGAGCTTGCAGGCTGGCATGCGAGGCTCACTCGTGTTCCAGAAGGGACGGGGATCTGGCGTGGGAAGGCGCACCCTCCCTGGCTGCAGGGCACCCAGGCGGTGTGGGTGCTGGGGGAGACCCTACCTGCAGGTGAGGGTTCGACTCAGAGCAGCTCCCTGACAGTGGATAAAGCCCCTGACTTGATGTCAGCCTTTCAGACAGACTTTGATTCCCTTCGCCCAGGCCCGGCGGGTGACCGTGGGGGTGACAACTGTGTCTGAACACAGCGCCTGGCCTTGCCGGTGATCTCGGGGACAGCCTCAGCCTCAGGGGCCTTGGGGTCTAGGGAGGGCTTCCTGCCCCCAGGGAGGGCTGCCTCCCCGTTTGCCTGGTTCTTTCCGAATCCATCTGAATGCTGGTCCCCTGGGATCTCCCCCTGCACACCCTCAGCTGCAGGGGCGGGGGCTCTGAGCCCCTCACCCTGACAGGGAAGGCAGTGGGGAATGACAGCAAGGTCCCTGGAGGGGCTGCGGAGGCCTTCGGCGAGTTGACAGCTCCCTTCCCTGCCCAGTGCCGAGCCGCTCAGAGCTGATTCTTTAATTCCACGACTAAGATTAGGGTAAGTGCCAAGGTGGGAACCCTAACATCTCACATCTCTAACACGGGCCACTTCGCCCCACCCCCCACGACGCCAGCTCGCGCCCCAGCACCGTCGGGGCTTCTGAGGTGGGTGGCCTTCCGATTCCACTCCTGGCTGTCAGGGGGATCTTGTCACGAGGTTCAGATGGCATTATAATGCTTCCCCTCCTCAGCACCCGTTGCTTAGTGTTGACCCGATGCCTTTGATAAATGTCCCACACCTGGGACGGTAGAGCAGCGTGTCTGGAAGGGGTGCGTGTGGACACCCAGCTTCAAAGCCCGGCGTGGCCACTGACTGGAAGTGTGACACTGGGCAGGTCACGGAAACCTTCTCTAGGCACAGTCTGCCCCTGGGAGGAAGATGCTGGCGCTGGCCACGCGGGCTTACGCGAGGCCCAAACGGGTCAGCATAGGCCCGGAAGGGGCCCTGGCACTCAGCTAGTCTGCCGTCACTTATTTCGTCCGCCACCTTCCACCAGCTTCGTGTTCCGCCACGCTGGCCGCCCTTCTGCTCCTCCATCGTGCCAGGCGCCTGCCCGTATCGGGCTTTGCAAAACGCCGTCCCCCTCTGCATGTCTCCTCCCCCCACGGAGAAGGGATCTTGACCTGGAAGCCCCCTCGGTGACGGGGCCATCGTCAGCCCTGCTCGGTGCTGCAACGAGGACAGATTCCTCTCTGCCCCCCGCCAGGAGAGCGACTGTCCTGCCCAGAGCCCGGACGTGGCCGGTCCTGCGCTGGAGTCGGCGGCAGGCCGGCAGCCGGTCGTGTCTGGAGAGTCGCGAGTTTCATCGTTCATCACCGCCGAAGGAGCAGGTCTCTCGGAGGAGCGAAGGGCGCCGTGAAAGGCGGCAGAGGCACGTGCAGCCCTGGGACCCACCCACCCAGGGCACCCGGCGGCGGCGGCGGGAGCACTGACCTCTGTCCCGAGAACGTCCCGCGTGCACCGCCATCGGTCTGCGAGCCCCATCTGCAGCCGATGCTCGTTTATCCCCACCGGAATCTGACAGCTCAGGTATTATCGTCTCCTTTGGATAGATGGACCCAAAGGGCTCAGAGAGTCTCAGCGATTTGCCTGAAGTCACACAGCAGGGGTGGGACTCGAACCCGGGTTTTTCCGCTGCGGGGGGGGGGGGGGGGCCGTGTTCTCAAACATCACGCTGCCGTCGTCAGACCCGTGCTGGAGGGTGGTCCTGCTAGGACGTTCTGCCCTTGATGACTGAGCACCGAGACGTGCCATTCAGCGCAAAGTTTTACCTTTGAATCATGATACCCGCCGTCTGCCACGTTTCAAGGGAAAAATAAAACCCAACGACGTCTTCGAGTTTTCCCTGCAGCCTGTGTTTCAAGTCCTAGCGCCAAAGGTGCCTCTTCCAGGAAACGTCCCCCGGGCTCCCCCGGGGTCAGACTCTCCCTCCGCCCGCTGCGGGCAGGGCTCTTGAGCTCCCCTCCTAGACAGTGCTTAAACTCGCCAGCACCCCGAGCCCCCAGCACCCCCGTTCTCCCCACTCTGATTGCCGAGGTGCCAGGTTCACGGGGAGTGTTTCACACCTGTCTGTGGGCTGACATCGGAAGGCATCTTCGTCACCAGCTGCCAGCTTAGCGGGTGTGTCCTCCATAGCCATAACTTCAGAGGTACGAACATGCACCTCTATTTTGCTCTCCAGCCCAGACTCTACCCAAGAGCAGAAAACCCGATTCTGTAAACAGAGATAAGCCCAGCCCAGACCCCTTGCTGCCCCCCCCACTCCCCATGTGTCCCTTTTGGGTAAGTAGTCCAAGCAAATACGGGGGCTTCCCTTTCTCTTCTCTCCTCCTTGCCAAGGTTGATTTACGGTCTGGGAGCCGGGGCGGTGGGGGGAGGTGGGGGGGGATACTGCTAATCACCCAGGCATCCGGGGGAGGCCTCTGGTTCATCCTTATCAGTAGCTGTCCATGCTGGGTTCTGCCACTGGCCATGGGTCATTGTAGCCAAGCCTGGCAGACCCCTGGACATGAACTTGTCTCACTGTGGCCTGCACACAGAGAGATGTGGCAGCCGTTTAAACGGTGCTGGAGACTCTGCCCTCTCAAAGAACATGGGTATGAGACAGAAAACAGGGTCCTGGTTTTACTCGGCAGGGCTTTTACTTGCATATTTTCAAGAATATGTGTATGTATATATGTGTATGTATATCTATCTATCTATATATATATATATATATATACACACACACACACTGTGTGTGTGTGTGTGTGTGTGTGTGTGTGTGTGTCTATAAACTTGACCTGTAAACAAAAAGCAAGTGCTTTATCTGACACTCACCCAACAGTCAGTCCATTCGGGAACTTCTCTGAGCTCCCGCTTTGCAGTCTCTGCTCCTCCTCAGCTTCTTTGTCATAAGACTTTGTCCCCACTACTGGGTCGGGCTTTGTGCTGAGCACCGAACGCACGGTTATTGGCTTCTCGCCAGCCCAAGGACGAACGTCCCATCATCGACCCCCCGCCCATGTTACAGGTGCGGAAAACGAGGATCCCTGAGGCGGTTAAGCATCGTGTCCGAGGCCCCCTAGTTGGTAAACTTCACTGTTCTCTCTCAACAGTGCAGGGCACGTTGGCAGCTGGGATGCAACGTGCCCAAAGCCCAGCCTGGCAATGCCCCCCAAAGCAGCTCTTCTGCATGAGATGCTTCTTCGGGGAGCATCCTCAGCCCCTCACAAACTCACGTTAAAAAAACCGATTAAAATCCTTGCCTGCCGTTCCTTTGCTTGGCACTCTCCACCCCGTTTCCGCTCCACCCAGCCAGGCGGCTGGTGGCCTGCCTGGTCCACGACGGATCCCGAGGACCTGGGACGGCAGCTGGACGCAGTGGCCTTGTCCCTTCAGTCTGCATGCTTCTGCCTAGTCAGCTCCCCCAAAGTGCAGCCGAGAGCACTGCTCCTTTGCTCAGATGCCTTCGGTGGCTCTTCTGACCCACAGAATGAACCCGCGCCCTCCCCTCACCCGTCACGTGTCCCCGCAGTGCATTCTGAGCCCACTTGCCCGGCCTCGCCACTCATTCTGCTCCTGCTCAGGCTCAGTCTCCACTCGCGGCTGTTTTTCTAAAAGGCACGAAACTGCCCTCCCTTCCCCCATTGGGGCCAGGCTGTACCTGCTGCCTGGCAATTGTGCTCTGCCTGCCCCTCACCTCGTACGAAAGCTGCCCCTGGAGGCAGCTTTCTCGGACCTCTCCCAAGCCCTCCCAAATGTTGGGGAGCTCCCTGGTATGAAAACGAAAACTGCCCGTTCCCCGTTGAATAGTCTTGGCACCCTTGTCAAAAACCACCTGACGGTATGTCGGACTGCTGTACCAAACACCACAGCCTGGGGATCTTAGACAATCAACGGTTGTTCCTCACGGGTCTGGAGGCTGGGCCCCCCGAGACCAGGGTGCCAGCATGGCTGTGCTCTGGGTGGGGGCTCTCTTTCTGGTTGGCAGATGGATGCCGCCTTGCTGTACCCTCACATGGCACAGAGAAAAGCCATCTCTTTCGTGTCCACTCTTGTAAGGGCACTAACCCAAGCTAGTTACTGCCTGAAGGACCCACCTCCAAAGACCATGACCTTGGGCTTGAGGCTTCAGCATATGGATTTTGACACAGACATTGGGTCCACAGCACCATATATGTGAAGGTTTACTTCTGGGCTCTCTGTCATATCTCA
>CM053508.1:126398128-126562786 GCA_028627145.1 Eidolon dupreanum | reverse complement strand
TAAAATAAGTGGGAAAATCAAAAAGCTCCTCCAACAAGATATAAGGAACATACGAAAATTTTAGAATTAAAAGACATGATAACTCACATGAAAAACTCGCTGGGTGGACTCAACAGCAGAATAAGGTGACGGGAATGAGTGAAAATGACAGACGTCGAGAATCTCAGTGAGACTGAAACAGGCCACCCTAGAAGAATCCGAGTCAAACTGCCGAAAACTCAATCAAAACAGACATTTAAATGAGCCAGATTAAAACAATGCATTACTTACAGGGGGACCACGCTTTGAAGGACGGCGACTTTTTCATCAGAAGCCACGGGGGCCAGAAAAAAAGTGGAGTGACATTTTTAAAGTGCTAAAAGGAAATAAATACCAACTCCGAGTTCTACAACAAGCAAACTCATCAGAAAGTACGGTGAAATACATTCTCAGTGGAAGGAAAACAAGAATTCACTGGCAGCAGACCTGCTCTACAATAATTGCTGGAGGAAGTTGTTCGGATAGAAAGGGCATGACACCAGAAGGAAAATTGGAAGACAGTGATCAAGGACGAGCCACAGAAATGGTAAAAACGTGTGCAGATATAACAGGCTCCTCTCCTCCTCCTAAGTCCTTTAAAATAAGTCTGACGGTTGAGACAGAAATTATAACAGGGTCTGATGGAGTTTTGAATACGTGTAGATATAATTTACAAAACAAGTACAACAGAAAGGATAGAGGAAATACATATATAGTGGTAAGTTTTCTACTTTTCACTTGAAGTGGTAAGCGATCGATCCTAAGGAGACTAAAAAAGTGTGCATATTATGATCACTAGAGCAAAAATAACAACAACAAAAACTAAAATAGGAGTTTGATAAAAACAATGGAAAAAGTTAAATTACATACTGAAAATGTTCAAACAACCCAAAAGAGGGAAGGAAAGAAAAAAAACAAAGAAACAAAAGCAGAGATGACCCCCTCCCCCCAAAAAACCCAAATAATAACATGGAAGACCTAAATTCAAACATATCAATAATTAAATTAAATATTAATGGTCTAACATCACCAGTGAAGACACAGATTGTCAGGAGAGATAAAAACACCTGCCCCACCTATATGTTTTCTAGAAGAAACTCATTTCAAAGGTAATTATATAGTCAGTTTTAAAGTAAAAAGGTATGCCACCCAAACATGAATCAAAAGAAAGTTGATATTAATATCTTCAAAGTGTCTCCAGAGTACAGTTACTAGGCATAAAGATTGACATTACACAATGACAAAAGCGTCAACTCATCAAGTGGACATTAACGATCATAAGCGAGTTTGTACTAAACAGCAGAGCTTCAAAAAATACATGAAGAACAGATTAGTAGGACTGAAAGGAGAAAAAGACAAAGGCACAATTATACTTGGCAACTTTAACACACTTCCTTCAGGAATAAATGGCAGATGGTAAAACTACAATGATATAGACAAACCGAAAAACATGACCAAACAATGGAATCCAAATGACGTATGTAAGATGATGCCAACCAACAATAGTAGAATACGTGTTCTTTTCAAGAGCACAGGGAATATTCACCAAGAAAGACTATATTGTGGCTCATAAAACATGTCAACAAATTTAAAAGAATTAAAAATCATACAAAATATGTTTTTAGACCATAATGGAATTAAGCTAGAAATTAATAACAGAAAGGTAAGAGGAAAACCTCTAAACATTTGGAAATGAAATAACCCAATCCTATTATTATTTTTTAAAAAGTGGTTAGTCACTTCGAATCCTTTCAGGTATAAGGTAGAGTGGAAACAATAAAACGACATATGAAATAAAAAGTGATATAGATGATAAGCTGTGACATTGTAAAAGCCTGGCCTCACCTGGCTCATTGGTGTATGGTGACGTCAGCACCTGCCCCTTGTCCCCACCTGACTTATGTGTCAAGCTAGACACCCTTAGGTGCTGTGGCTTCCCTGTCCTGATCACAGGTCCTAGCTGGGCTCAGAGCAGAGTAAATTTTTATTCAGAGACTAAAGAACTGCTACCTTCTTAAAATAAAGAAAAAAATACACACCTATGTATGTAATACATATATATATATGCACGTGTAGCTATATATACAGAATACATATATATATATATATATATATATATATATATATATATATATATATATATCTCATACGTAGCACAGGTGTGACAGAGCTAAGACACCACGCAGGGGCAGTGAGGAAACAGAGCTTAGCAATAAGAAGCTGTCACTGCCCCTAGGGCTAGTGGACAAGGGTGTGACGGCATTTGAGAGTCCAGGAGTCAGGGCCACCTGGTGGGAGATGGTACCTTGGAGGAGGCAAGGAAGCCTGGGAGGCAGTTTGTAGAGCTCCGCACCACACACTACAGAGCAGAACGGGGAAGAGAGGCGGGGTGGGAGACAGGGTGATGATCAGCCTGGAGACTAATAACAGAATGCGTCTCCTGGAGTTAGTACCAGGACTGTATCAGTTGATAGTTAGAAAAATGCCTGGAACTGAGTTACCTAAGGGAGAGCTGCTGTTACTAAATTCTAGGAATTACAACGCCCACGTCAAGAGACAAGAGGCAACCTGAGCCTCTGGAGAGAGAAGCTGATGGGCTCGTCTAAAGTCACACAGCTGGGAGTGTCTGGACAATAAGGTAAACCAGGTATGAGGGAAGAGTACAAAATTCAGAATTTGGGGTTCAAACGTGAAGCTTCGAAGGCAGGCCTACAGGATTTGAATCCAGATCCGATGGGCTCTGAAGGCCTCGATTATCTGGCTTCCTTGAAGGACAAGATGTACTTGCCTTTCCCACAAATGCATTCCCTGGAGGGGGCCGCATTTACTAGGATGGATGCTCCAGATGCGTGGGACTTATATGCTTTATTCACCATTGTATCCGTAGCACCTCAAATAGCACCTGGCGTATAGCAAGTGCTCGATAAATATTTGTTGAATGAAAGAAATGCAGTTGTTGACCTGGTGTTTGTTCTAGACGTTAATTACTTTGGCTGATTAAATACGAACTATCTATAGGAAAGGTGCAGCGGTTATGAAACTGATGGGCGATGGAGGGGCGGGTTTTAGGAACTTGCCAGGACCAAGGAAGTTCTAGAGGGCTACGAAACAGGAAGCTGGGACCCAGAAACTTCTCATTCCAAGAGCAGCCTGGTCGGCACGTGGCTGCTGCGGTCACGGCTGCCTCAGTCGCCCACGTGAGACCAGCCTCCAAACCTTCCTTTCATCCTAGAGGCAGAGAGAGAAACTAACTCAGTGATCTCAGGTCATACACTGGGAGCAGCCAGGAAGAAGACTTGCCCCCCACTCCCCCACCTCGCCACCACACCCCAGGCAGGAAGAGGCCACACCGAGATCTGGGTTCTGGGACTTGGGAATTGCTCTCCTGCCAAATCTAACTTCAGCAGAAGAGATGAGAGTCTCCATTAGCAAGACCAGAAAAGCACAAAAAGCACCAGGGGCAATGATCAAAGAACACGGGTTCCAGAACCGGATTGTCTGAGTTCTGATGCCGATTCTTTGGCAAACACACTATGCAATCTTGCGCAAATCACGCTCTCTGCCTTGGGCCCTTGATCTGAAAAATGTGTATAAAATAGTTAAACGGGTTAACACATGCAGAGGGCTTGGGACGGTCTGGCCAGAGTAAACCGCTCAGCGGATGAAGGTCATTAATAGCAGAAAGAGGGATGGATGCTAAGCAGCTGCGGACTGGTACGGGCCACTGTGTCGGTCGCCCACCATAACGTGCCACGCAGCCCGTAAACACAAAACCCAGTGGCTTAAAAACGAAAAATGTTTAGTTGGTTCAGGGGTTCTGCTGTTTGGATGGATGGTTCTGCTGGGCTGGGCTGGGCTCACTTGGGTGTCTAGTCACCTGGTAAGGTCAGTTGTGTGGCTCTTGGCTGGGCTCACTCACATTTGGGGGGTTGGCTGGTTAGTGGCCTCCCCAGCATGGCTTCCCCCCTCTCTGGTGGCCAGTAGGCTCCCCTAGGCTTATCCATTGGTGCTGCCGCTGGAAGGGTTCTGAGACAGAAGCACGTGAAGTCTCGCGAGGCCTGGGCTTGGAGCTGGCACCGTCACTTGGGCCACATTCCGTTGGCCAAAGACAGTCACAGGTCCATCCCGGATTTCATATGTTGAAGCCCTAATCCCCAGTACCTCATGTGACTGTATTTGAAAATAGGGCCTTTAAAAAGGAGATTAAGGTAAAGTCATAGGGGTAGAGTCCTAATCCAATAAGACTGATGTCCTTAAAGGAAGAGATTAGGATGCAGGCCTGCACGGAGGGTAGGCCATGTGAGGACACAGGGAGAAGGTGGCCATCTGCAAGTCAAGGAGAAAGGCCTCGGGCCAAACCCACCCTGCCGACACCTTGATCTCAGACCTCTGCCCCCCAGACAGTGAAAAAGTAAACTGTGAAGCCACCCGTCTGTCCTTTGGCATGGAAGCTCCAGGAGACAAGCACAGATTTCAGCAGAGAAACGGGCTCTCGACGTGAGAACCCGCAGTAACACTGCAGAAGCTGTGTTTCCGCAGAGGCACGAGAAAGTGGGGATGTTTTGCCCTCAGCTTACTGCGCCGGGGGTCGGGAGCTGAGGCCACCGATAGCAGAGAGAGCAGGACGCCTGGCTGTACTCCTAGCCCTGCCTGCTCTGGGCCTCGGTGTCCTCGTCCGCGCCACGAGCAGGCTGGACCAGGTCTTGCTGTGTTTCCTCCGAGCTCTAAGGGTAGGGCTGCCGCCCACATGCAAGTCCAAAACATGCGTGCGTCAGGAAAAGATGCTCCTATACCCGCCCACCGGGCACCACTCATGTGACCCAGCCGCGGTCGCACCTGTAACAGCTTCCTACCTGAGGGCAGAGGGCGCCTGCCGGGAGCAACCTCAACAGTGCCTCGCCAAGATGCTCTGCTCCAAAACCCTGCGTAAAGGAGGAGGCGACGATGATACCTTTCTTCTTATCTCCCAGACTGGTCCCCTTCCCCTCGGGAAGGCGGTTTAATGAGTATGGATTTGGGGGAGCTTTGCTTTGTGGCCTTTGGAGAATTTGGCTGACAGTAACAGCGATAAGAAGGGAAAACTCAGACAAGAAAGAATTAATGAAATCCCAGCCAAAAAAAAAAAAAAAAAAAAAGCTATTAGAGGAGGAGGGGGGAGCTATGGAGAGAGGATACTCGGCAAATCTGGAAAAACGTCCGCGGCGTGATGAGCACCAGGCTGTGTGAATTCCCCTGGTCAACGTGGCAGACGCCATAACCCCATGAAATTGTGGACAGAGGAGATAAAACAGCGACAACTTTTGAAAGAGCAGTGAATGGATGTCACAGATACCTGAAAATAGATAAATAAATCCTCCAATACTACTAACGATAGTAATAATTTGAGTCCTTAATCTCTGCCGGGCACAGCTCCACCTTTCAAGGGTATGAGCTCAGGGAATCCTTACAAAAGTCCTATCAGGTAAGGACGTTTTTCACAGACATAGCAACGCGGGAAGACTGGCCATCCTGCCCAAAGTCTCACAGCCGCTAAGTAACGGAGCCGCGGCTGGACGTGGGCAGGCCGCGCCCAGAGCCCAGGGTCTTAACCGCGGTCGCTGAACTGTGTCTCCGTGTTTTCTGGAGCCCATTGTGAGAGAGACAGAAAAAATGGCTCATTTTGCAGATGGGGAAACTGAGTCCCAGAGAGGGGCTTCCAGAAACGCCAAGTGTCTTCAGTCTATTCAAAGTACTATATTCTCTTCCACCTGAGTGGCTCACCCTCTCTGCCACCTGGTGAGCTCTAACTTATCCGCCAAGATTTTACTCCAACGTTACTTCCCCTGAGAACCTTCCAACCTCAAACAAGCCAGGCCCTTCCTCTTTGGGCTCCCAGGGAACTCAGCACGTGTCCTAATTACAGGGTCCTGTGCAGTATTTTCTTTTCAGAATTCTTGAAAAATTACATAAGTAGAGAATAAATGAAAACTACCCATGTTCCCATGAACTAGAATTTATGTTTGTTACTATTTTGCCATATTTGCTATACGTCTTTTTTTTTTTAACAAAAGAACTCAAATGTAACATATAAATTAGAGATATTTTGTTTTCAATAAAAGAAACAAAACATTATAGATGACGTCAAAGTGCATCTACATTCTGTTTTCCCTTCTTCCTCACTGGCATGAGTTTGTTCAGCATCTTGAGGACGTATTTTTAAATTCACATACATCTATTTACAAATATGTGTGTGAAATATACTCCACATTCAGAAAAACACCAGGAAACATACATGTACAGTTGGACCAAAAAAAAAAAACTGATAATCACCACTGAAGACAAAAAAAATAGAACCTTGCAAGTCACCCAGAGGCTCACTGCACTTTCTCTGATGACAACTGTCTCCTTGGACTGCCTATAGATTCTTAGACAATATAATTTAGCTCTCCTTGGCTTTGAGCTTTGTATGAATAGGATCATTTAGAAAACATTTGCATGGCTGTGTGTGCGCACATGTGTGTGTGTGTGTGTGTTGCTACCTGGGCTTAATGCCGTGACTGTGAAATGTTATTTCATGTGTAAGAGGCCGTTATTCATCCATTTTTCAGGCAAGGAGCATTTGGCATGTTTCCAGTTTGCGGCGACTGTAAGAACCACATGCTATGGATGGTCTTGCATACATTTTCTCGCGTTCATCGTACGTGGTTTTCTAGGACCCGTTGCCTCGTGGAAGAGTCTCCAGGTCAGAGGGTGTGTGTAACTCCAGTTGCACTGGATAACGCTACATTGTTTTCTAAGGGCCTGAAGTTAACCATAAGACCAAACTGCCTCACCAAAAAAGTATGTCTCCAAGGAATAGATGGGGTTTTTAAAAAGGCGAAATAACGAATACAGAGAGTCGGGATTGTGTTCACAGTACTGAGGCTGGGAGTCCAGGTATCAGTCCCCGCGTGGCACACACAGGCTCTGGACCCTGGAAACAGCTGAGATCAGCCGCCCTGGAGGGCTGTAGGGAACACATCACGCCCGTCTGAATGGCATCTGCTGACAAAGCGGAAGGATAGATGTTCACCGTGATTCGGTAACACTTCATCTCCCGACTGCTTCCTTACACGGTACCCGCTGAGGCACTGAGGGGCAGTCACAGGCAGGCGGCACGGCACCCTCGATGCTGCCGGAGCTGCACCGGGTGGCCCTGCCTCAGTTTCCCTTTTGCTTTTCTGGGATTCCCGGGGACCTGAAGTGATCACTGCGAGTCAGACCCAGTGTCCTCTTGGGGGTTGCTCTGCTACGTACCCTTTCCACCTTTATCCACAATATCTCCAAGTGGACCCAGCCGGGGTCCCTCGGAATAACCAGGAAGCCCCTTCATTATTCCGCCCAATATGTCAGTGAGGGCTGTTTATGAATTCAAGGATTCTTTTGCCAAATGTACAGGCTGTTCCCCAGGCTTTCATGTTATAATGAAAGGAAGAACAAGCAAGACATCTTAATATCCTATACGGCTAGAGATCCCCCCCCCTCATTCTTAATAGATAAATTAATATCATCAAACATTCTGAAAAGATCCTTTATGAAAACATCTCTCTTGCCAAAAAAAAAAAAAAGAGTTTATTATAAAACTGGAGAAATTTGTATCAACTTGTTAAAAGCCCTATTCTCAGCCGTGAATCTGGCTTCCATTTTTTTCCCCCTTCAATTAATTTCACACTAATCCATTTCTTTATCAGGCGTTGGTGCGAATGCGTGCAGAGTGAGTGATGAAGATGAGGGGGCAATGGAGGTGTTTGGCTCTGTAATTTCATCCTTGAATTTTGTGATTACTAACAGGACAACTTTTTTAATTTGCTCTTTTGTCTGGACTCCCTGGCTGGCAATCTGCTCAGTGAGCTCGGCTTTTTAATCAATCACCTAGATAATCAAATGTCACTGGCTATCTGCTCCGTGTAATTACTTTTGCAATTAAAAATCAACCTCAAGTTGCCTCATCTAATTAGAGGGATGGGCAGATTTTCATCTAGATTGATTTTTTAATAAATATTGACTTAAAATGCCATAATCTCATCATATTCTTTCATTTTCTTTGTACCAAAAATCAAACAAATGGAAGAATTAGCAAGCAGAAGGAATCGTGGGACTTCAAACGCTTCTGCTGGTTCAAACACACAAAACTATGCTGTACAGAAGCCCAGCTTATCTCAACGTAATAACAACACTCAATAGCTTCCACCTTTTATTGGAAAAAAAGAACAAAGCAATTCAACGATTATATTTCACACTAACATTGTTGCAAGCCTACAATTCTAAGGGCTTCTCATTTCATTTATTGTCCTTCCAGGGACCATCATTTCTATTAATGTTATTATTTCTTTTAAAGCAATCCCATATATGCTACAAGAATTTTTAGCATTAGCAGAAAAAAAAATATATACGCTTCTTACTGGAATCGCCATCACCGAGAATTTCTTAAAAATACAAATGCCACCACAGGCAGATCATTTTCTCATCTTCGCCGTCTTGTATCTTTTATGTATTGTAATTAAAACGTTGTCAATAACACAGTTCGGTGCTTTTGGGTTGTAGTGGCTGATGTTAAACAGGGAAAATCCACAATCTAAGTAAGGGATTACCTACAGGAAAATAACACACTTTTCTCAGAGAACAATTGTCCTAAGACGCAATGTAATGGTATCTTGTGGGCCTGTTTAAGGAAAAAAATCATGTCGGTGACCCTGATGGAATTCCATTTAAACCTCAGCCGATTGGGGCGATGATGAAGGAGCAATAACACTTTTAGCATTCGGGCACAAAAAGGTACTTCTGACTTCTTTGCGTCCACGCTCTGAGCGAGGAATAGCAAACTGCCCACATCGAAGCGCACAAGTCCCTCTCGGGACAGAAAAGAAAAACGGGTCATAACCAAGACAAGTCGAACTTTGGTGGCTCTTATTGGTGGCAAAACAAAGGCAGGGCAGACGCAAACAAGAGCCAAGGAGGGTAAGGAAAAGAGCAGTGTTCCCCCAGGGCTTCTCCCCGCGAGGGGAGGTGTCGCTTCTGCAGTGTCAGCCGCCCCGTCACCTTGTGTCCAAGCCGTCATTTCCCCAAAGGACACTCTACGCGCTATTAGTCCTATAAAATGCTCCTCCAAAAAGGAGGACTTTGTGGTCAAACCACTTAAAAAAAAACAAACAACAACAACAAAAATAAAAAAACACAACATTCCCTTCGTTCTTGCCAGAAGGAATACATATTATCCTAGAACTCTCCAGGAAGTTCTGCAGCAAACAAGTCTGTTTGGCTCAGAACTTATCCAGTTTATTTTCCAGAGATTCTGTCCGTCCGTCTGTCTGTCTGTTATTTATTTACTTAGCGGGTGCCATGTAGAAACATCCTCTCAGCACCCACTCTGGGAAACACTGGTATGTACATGACACAGGGAATCTCATTTTTCTGTACTGTCAGCCGCTCTGAGAAATAAGCTTTGTCTTCTAGACGTGTCACTGATGATGTTTTCTCAGTGCAAGGTGATGTCTGGCCTGCCCGAGTGTGCTGATGGCCGTCTCCAGTGACCTTCTGAACCCGAGGGAGGCACTGGGGGCTCCTGGGCTCCTGGCGAAGAGGCATTGTCCACGGTTCTTGCCCCAGCATCACCGAGCATCACACAGGTTGGAAAAGTTGCCCAGGTGCCCACGGCTGAGAGGAGGAAGGACGAAACTCGACCAGGAGCTGGAGGAACTCACAGACGGGGGGAAGGGGGAGGGCGCGATGAGGACTAGTTGACATTTATTGAACACTTACTATATGGCGGGCATTGGGTTAAATGTTCTACCTGACTTTTTTCATTTCATTATTACAAGACTCCATGAAGCAGGCGCCGTTTGTATTATTATTCTGCCTATTATGCAGATGAAGAAACTGAGGATTTGAAGTAGTGTGCTTGCGCAAGGTCACAGAGCTGGGAATTGTGAGAATTAAACCCCAGGCCCACATCCGAAAGACACCCAACACTTTGGGCTCTGAACCAACTTCTTGTAGGAGGAAGCCTGGGACAAGAGGTGGGGGCTGCTGACGTGTAGGAGAGAGACTGTTCCTGTGGAAGACACATTGTTGGTGAATGTGTACGGGGGGCGGGGTGGTATACCAGTTGTCTGTTGCCACGATGCAGTGTTACAAACCTCCACAACTAAGTGGCTCAAGCAGTAAGCATGTCTTTAGCCCCGGAGTCTACGGGTTGACTGGAAGTTTCCTCTGCTCTCGGCTGGCCCAGCTCATGAGTCTGTGGTCAGCTGTGGTTTGGCCAGGGGGCTCCGCTGAGTAGGGCTGGCTCTCTCCCCTGTTTCAAGGTTGGCCAGCTATTGTTCTCGGATGGCCTTGGCTTTGACAACTGGCCAACTCTGCTGTGCTCCGTGACTTTCACCTTCCACCAGGCTGTCCCGAGTGGAGAAGGCAGAAGAGCAAGAGAGGAGGCAGAAAGACACAGGCGTATTTCAAGCCTCTGCTTGCCTCGTCTTGCTAACACCTTGTTAACCAAATCAAGTCACATGAAGGAGCCCAGAATCGAGAGGTGGGCCCTGCCAAGCGACAGACCGAAGGGTGTGGGTCGAGGGGACGTGAAGAGTCACGGGGAAGAAGCGCCCTGATTGGCAAACCGAAGCTACAGTTTGCTAGAGCTCACCTCGTCAGACCACCTGTTCGCAGGAGGCCTCATCTGTGCCGTATGTACCAAGGACCCAGCCCCGTCCTTCCTCCTGGGCTGCTGTGGGGTAGGGCACCACGTCCCGGGGATGACACACTCCTTCCAGGAAGGTCAGTCGCTTGGAGGCACTCCCCACCCAAATGACTTACACTCCTTCTCAGGAAAAGCCAGAGAAGCTTCATGCATAAAGGGCTACCTCTGGAGGCAGACGAGGTGACCAGCAACCTGCTTCCCACCCTGGCCCTCAGTCGGAGCCATGTTGCTATCACAGCCCTGACAGGGGCCCACTCAGGAGCCGGACGATAGCTTTAGAGACAGGCCAAGCCCAGGGTGCCCACTCGGATGCCAGCGGGAACGCTGAATCAATGAAGATGAAATCCTTTGACATTGGCGTCCTTTTGTTTACACAAAAAAATACATACAAATATTCCTTAATGCCCTCCACCACCTTTCTTAAAATGTGGTCCACTCTTGGTCTAGATTCTATTTTCTCACTTTTGTTAGCGTCATGGTGACAGGGGTGTTATTTCCTCTGTTCTGGGGGGAGGGAGCACTAATCAGCAATGCAGACATGAGGACGAATGACCATGTCGAGCTGATCTTGGCGCTGAGCAGCGATAGGGAGTGGTGGAGACTGTGGCAAACAGAGAGGCACTCGGTTCCTGCGAACGACGCATCTGCTTCTTCACTCCGGCCCCCTCTGGCTGGGCGGGGACCTGGGTGCCATGCGTCATGGTTTTATTTATTTATTTATTTATTTATTTATTTATTTATTTTTTAAAAAGCTACAAACCTGGATTTCGATGTGTGTTCTTGGATGGTGGCTCTTGGTAAAGAAAGGAGTGTGCAGACCACCGGAAACTGGTCTGCGGGCCGGACCGGCCCACGGGTCACTGGGTGTGAACCTCAGGTCCAGGCTGGTGACTGACTGCATTGCTCAGATGGGGAAACCGAGGCCCAGAGATGGGAAGGGACTTGCCTGGGGTCACAAACAGTCCATTTCGGAGACTACACTAGAGTCAAACTCCTTCTTATGCCTCACGGTGTGCTCCGTGCCTTCCCTGCCTTGGTTCCAGGTGGCTCTACCCTCTCAGTTACCCAAGGACCCAAAACACTGGCCTCGTCAGACCTCTTTGCTTCCTCGGTCTCTGGCCAGACTGTTCTCTCTGCCCGAAAGGCCCTTCCAGGCTCAGGGTGAGTGTCAGCGCCTCCCGCACCATTACTCTGATGCGTCTGGGTCACAGCCTCTCCTCCTGTGGGTTTTAACATTCGAGTCATTATTTGTGGTTGCCAGCCTGGGCTTCCCGAGGGGAAGCACCCTGGGATCTTATCCGAGGGTCCCTAAAGCCTAGTACTGCACCTGGCACACCGTGAGCACTCGACAACTGTGTACGTAGCCAACGGAGACACAACGAATGGAGTACGGGAAGGAAGAAAACAGATCCTGTTCACCTAGCCGACATCCATCACCAGACTTATGATCGTGAGGACTTTTGCAAAAGAGAAAACATTCAGTGTAGAACTAGGAGGCAGTAGGGCAGAGAGGTTGGGAGGATGTCAGTCCTGGGGCCCAGCACTGGCTCTGTCCTTCACTAGCTGCAGGGTCCTGGGTGGGACATTGAACTTTGACGTCCACGTGTTCTTGTCTGTACGACGAGTTCACGACAACACCAACCTCAGTGGACGGCACGGACGGCACAGGATGGCGTACGTGGAGTGCTTCGCACAGTGCTCCTCAGGTGTAGGCGCTCACTGAATACTAACTAAAATATTATTTAAAAGAGAAGCAGTTCCCAGCTGACTCCTCATCACCTCCAGAGAGACAGAAACAAAACAGCAACAGCAGACGCCAGCCAGTCAGGCTGTGACGGGGATCCGGGGCTTTGGGGCTCCAGCCCAGCCCCCCGCCCTCTGCCTTGCCTCCCCAGCCCCTGCTCTGATGTGCGACTCCCTGTGAAACCTGCAGCCTCTCAGCAGCGGCGACACAGACGTGACTTGCTCCATGGGGCTTTTCCTGCGTAAGCCTCAGTAAACACATCCCCAAGAGTACCTGAACTCAATATCAGCCCAGGCCTGGGGATTAGCAGGCAGAAGGGGCTGTAGAAGTGGGGTCCTTTATACATTTTCATATCTCTCCTCTCCAGGAAAACAAACACCCTCTGCAGGGTCTCAGTTGCCCGTCACGACAGTCTGCAATCATCCCGAGAAGACCAGCGCGTCGGCCGCGTAAGCACACGTGCTAATGCGAGCTGCTCCCACAAACCTACGCACTATAATTGAGGTGTTGGGTCCACTTAGACAGAACGTCCTCTTTCCAGATTCAATTATGGTTCTTTAATAATCGTAATTATCGTAACTATTATTATTGTTCTCATTTCAGCATCATACATAAGAAGGCAATCAACGCCCCCCCCCCAAGTTGAATTTACGACCAAATAAACGGGCTGAAGAAGAAGAATGGCCTTGCGTTTCTCGGGATAATATTTTAGTTGCATTTGCATGTGGAGGAGGATTTGCGGCGAGCCGGAGGATTAAATCCCATGAAAATCATTATACAAATTTCAAAATGTCAAGTACTCTGATAGAGATTATGATTTTATCTTCTTATTTTGACAGGAAACCGTGTGTGGCCACCCCCCGTCTCAGAACAAGCAAGGAAAGGAGGCCAGGGGAGACCAAATAAAGATAGAGGAGCCTGCGAGTTCCCTGATCAGCTCTTTTTATTCTGCTCGCTTGTACGACAGAGCGTAATAGACATTTTCCTTTGCACAAAATAATAAGAGCAGTACTTATCGCACGGTGCCTCCAGCCAGTGGCGAAAGGAAATTAGAAAAGTCCAATGAAGCTGAGAAGTAATTAATCATCATACAGTGTGGCCTGTCAAATCAGAAGGGTCCTTCCAGCTGATAATGCGCCCCAACTCAATTTAGACTGATAGAAATTAGAATTTTTTTTTTTTTTCCCCTGGCAAAAACAAAAAGACGAGTTAGCACAAAAGGTGGCCGACTGTTGGCTTTCTTGACGCCTGGCCCATTTACGGCCATGTCTACATCGAGTTCAACTCCAGCCAAAATGGAAGCAACATCGTTCACTCCTCAAGGCACAGGCGAAATCATAAGTCTCCTGTTCTAAGACTTTTCCTCCCACACTTCCTCCTTCCCCTCTCCCCCCCGCCCCCACATAGCCTTAGCTCTGTAAGAAAAATTAAAGTTTGGTCCTATTGATCAAATCAGCTGACCTCCCCATAGAGCTGTGGGGAGGGAAGCATTTGCCAAGGTCTGTAATGAGTCTGGACTCTTTGGAGATCAAGTGAAATAAGTAAAGTGGGTTCAGTAGGAGCCAGTGAGGGATACAGACAGAAGGCAGGTAGGGCAACAAGCCGCTTTTAGAGATCCTTAAGCCCTGGGGGCAGGGGGAGACGGGGTCCCTGCAAGGAAGGATATCTGCCTATTGGAACAACCCGTGTCTCTTACGCCTCAGTTCATGCTCCTCCCCCCTCACCCCACACATGCCGATTCCCATCCCACCGTACTCTAAAGGGCAAGATCATACTTCTATTGCTCCTTCCAATTGCTCCCCCTGAAGGCAAGGGCCTCAAAGAAGCTAGGGCAGTGATCCTGGACTCAAATGTCGACCAGGATCAGGACAGACAGGAAACGAGTGAAGCCGGCAGAGAATGGACCATCGGGAAAGGCGAAGCCTGTGGCCAGCTGGAGCTTGCCCGTCGTTCTTCACGGGGGCAGCCTCTGCTCTGGTCCAGGCAGCCGCTGAGGTGCAGTTCTTACTCTACGCTGCCAGATCTTCTGATCAGCCACGATGAGCCCCAAGTCTACACTTCAACATAAAATCTCCCGGTTTTTAAATACAGGCGATGAATGGACTTTTTAAAAAGTGTGAGTGTGTGGATCCGCCATTGCCTACTACAGGTGTGGCTTTGGTCCGCAGGGAAGTGGATCCTGGCCCCCACCGTTATCAGTCATGTGCTCCAGGTCACATGACTTGACTCCTCGTGGTCTCAGTCTCCTCATCCGTAGAAGGCAGGTAGCAATCGATGCCTCGTCTACGGGCTGAAATGCAGAGCATCTACTACGGTGCCCGGCACACGTCCGTGTTCACCCACGGGCAGCCGGGGATTGGATCAGCACATCGCACCCCTCAAAGTGCACCTCCTTTGGCAAACCTGCCCCTGATGACACCTGCCCCTGGGCCCGCCCCGGACGCCTTGTCCTTAGCAGTCACACACACACACACACACCTCTCATCATCTCCTTACCTGGAACTTGCTATTATGGCTGGTAACTTCCTGCAACCAGAGAGGCCGAGAAGGAGCCCACGGCATGGTCAGAGTCGTAGCATTTCAGACGGCAGCAGCTGCTCCAAGCAAACGCCTTCTTGTGCAGGAAACACAGAGGTCCCCCTTCCCGCCCCAGCCCATACGGCGGTCCTGCCACTTGCACTGACTCGCATGTCACTTGAGGCTTGTGGGTACAAGCTAACTTAGAAAGCAACATGGCAACTCAGAGGAAAACGATCTCTTATAAGTGCCATTTCCTTAGCGGGCCTGGGATGCAGACGGTGTCTGGGGCACCTGCTTCTTTCACTCCCATAGGGTCCGATGGCAGAGGAACGACCCCGTCAGGGGCCGACGTCACGGCAGAGGAGGGTGGTGACCGTGTCTCCTGCATGTGGCCTCTACCCTCGGTACCTCTGATCCCGACGGCAACACTGCATGATCAACATCTCCCTCCCCACTTTGCAGATGAAGGAAGTAAGGCTCAGAGAGGTCAGACGAGGGGCCGAAGGCCAGGCGGCCGGTGTCGGTCAGAACGGGGGTTCCCGGGGTTCGAGGCGTGCCGTCTCTGCCGCTTCACATGAGGGAGGGCACCGGATCCTCCTCGTCCTCTCGCCGAACTTCTTTTTCTCACTCTCCTGCTCATTCGGCAAATATTTACAGAGTGCCTGACGTGTGCCAGGCTTCTCTAGAGGGGGCCCCAACATGGCTTCTGGCAACAGCGACGGATGGACTGCGGGGCGTGTGAGGGGGGGATGACGGGAGCCGGGGCTCGGGTCTTCCTGGGGCGACCCCCGGAGATCGCTGGAGCCACGCACTGGCAGAGAAAGGACACAATGCACGAAGGACGCGCTCTGTCCCTTCTGGGGTCCGTCTGTCTGCTCCTGCACCCCAGAAAGGACCCCAGACTCTGGAGGAGATGTTCTCTGTTCTGCATCCGGCGCCTAGGGGCGGCCACCTCTGCCACCCACAGCTCTCTGACAACACAAAGGGCTGGGGGCGGTAGGCGGGGGTCCCTCCGCCCGCCAGGTAAGAGGGGCGGCAGCATCCGTCCAAACGGCCCCGAGCCTGCCAGAGAATCGGGGCCCCAGGGTGGGCCGGGAACAGAGCAGAGAGGACCTCTGACCCCGTCCCTACCAGCCCCACCCACGTGGTCCCCGAGAGCTGGCTGGGTTCAGAGAGTCTCTCATGAGGGACACGGCACGGCCAGGAGGTGGCTGCGTTCCCTCCTGGTGACGTGCCTCGGGCCACCGCAAGCTCCCCTCTGCGAGTCTTGCTTGCTGTGATCGGCCTGGTCACGGCGTCGCCCCACAGTGGAACTACTGTCACCGGTAGGCCCGCCACCCTTCAAATGCTGAGCCGTGACAATGTGGACGGAGCGGCCTTGTCAGGTGGTGCTATGGGCCTTTGGGAGGGCCGTCCTGGCCCCTGCGTCCCGTCTCCATCCACCCGGTCTGCGGAGGGGCTCCCACGCTTGTCATGGGGGTACCCATCCGAGGACACAGCTTCTTCAGAGGCCACTGGGGATCCTCGGAAAACCAGCTCAAAGCTTTCTGCATGTTAATAATCGTACGGCAATAATAGACCTGGCCAAGACTTTAATGTGCCAAGCCCTTTATACGTGTAACTTATTTAATCCCTACAACAACTCCATCGGTAAGTGCTGGGATAGCCTGTTTACCCTCGTTTGCTGAGAAAACTGAGGCACAGAGAGGTGATGGAAGCTGCCTGCGGTCACACAGCCCGGACTCACCCAGCCAGAGGCCCGGCAGCTCGGCTCTGAGTGTATTCTTCGCCAGCGGGCTGTACGATTTCTTGATACGTGAACTTCAGAAGCCTACGTCACAAACGCAGCCCATCTATTTGACTTTTATTTTGTTATCTGCAAATGCATGAAGGAAAGGAAGGGTGCCAGGGCAGGGGAGGGAAGGAAGGGGAAGAGAAACCAAAGGAGGGTGCGGGAGGGGAGAGGCGGGCAGAGGAGAGACAGAGGAATAAAGAGAGGGAGCAAGCAGCCCACCTGAGGTGCACGGCGTTCCTGCGGCCGCCGAAATCTACATGTTCTCCTGGCTTATTTACAGACTGTGCGTTAGATCCTAAGAAATGGGAGGATTTTTTGAAAAGGTCCTCAGGATGGCAAACGGCTCGTGTACACAGCCGGGGCGAGATGAAAGGACCACGCCGCCTGGGACCACTCGGCCCCTTATCTGCCCCTGGCCCTCTGTGGGCTTGAGAAAGCCTAAGTGGGAGGCACTGCCGGGAAGTTCAAAGCCGTTTCACCCACTGATAATGCAATCAAAAGTTTGTCTATCTGTTGAAGTATTTAGGAGAACAAGATATCGCCTTGACCCGCCTGCACCTGGGACCTTTCTGAATGCTGTTAAAATGTGTTTCGAGCTTGTTTGTAGTCTTAATCTTAAACACGCTTCTGCATTTTTCAAAGGGCAGAATTTGGCACAACAAAACCAAACCAAAAAAAAAGAGAGAGAGAATTTCTCCCCCATTAAGAGAGGTATGTTTGGTAACCTTAGCTGTTCCCATGCATTCTGGAAATCAAAAGAAAAAGGTGTCTGGCCTGGCCTCGCCCTCAGAGTGGTAGCAATGTACTTCCAATCTCCCTTCTTCGACCCAAAGTGTTAAGATACAGAGCTGAAGCCATCACCTGACTCCCCGGGCGCTGGCCCTGTGGCCAGACCTGGACATCTGAAAGGAGACGGAGAATCCAGACGGGGAGCTTTAAGTGTGTGGTTGACTTGTTTTGGTTCTGGGGGGCCTGGGTGTTTGAAACCAAACAGAACAAGTTTGCAGAGTGCATGGCTGACTCTGTAGAAGAAATTAATCTAGTAATTTAAAGAAGGAAGCGAGTTCGGAGCTTAGAAACACTTAGGTAAAAATGGAATATTTTGACTCCCACTTCCCCGCAAAACCAGGATGTCCTGAGCCTGCTTATTTATGCTTTGTACAATCCTACTTGGCTGTAAAGTGGAGATAATGCTCTCTCCTTAACAGAGTTATCACAAGCTCTAAATATGACAGAAAATATATGTAAGTGGTCCACATGACGCTTGGCATTTAGAAGAAGCATATGTATGACAGCCCCCCCCCCAAAAAAAAAGAGAGAGAAAAAGTAACTTCTTTCCTCTTTCTCCTCCTCCTGCTTCTCATCACCACTATGATTTGATCATCGGTATCCTTATCGTCAGGGTGACTCACGTGTGTGTCCCCGCCACACACCAACACACCTTCTTCCTACCTGGTGGTAGGAGGGGGACTCAATTCTAGCCCTTCGAGGCTATTAAGAAGTCTATGATTCTCAGGGGTGCTTTGTAGGGGGCAGTTGGGACATGGGGAGGGGGAACCCACAGGTCTGTCTTTAGTTCATTCTGTGGAGACTCCTGCTGCCTGGATGGTACTTCCTCCCTCACAAGGGTGAACCATTGGCCAGCTGTCCTCTCCCTAAGCCATAGGCCAAAAAAGAGAGTCCAAACTTTGACCTTCACATCCCGGTCAAAGCCAGAGCAGGTGGAAAAGTGATTAGGAAAGATGGCAAGTATGGTTCAAGACGGCAGCCCAGCCCAGGTGTTAACAGTCTTCCCACGTGGTGGTGGTACCAGCAAGTCCGTTATGAATCACAGGCTACTGCCCACCACCAGCATCCTGGACCCTGCTAATGTTTCTCTGGACTTATTGTGTTAGAGCTAGTATGTTCCCAGATCCTGGTCGCTCATCTATAAAATGGGAATAATCACTGCTTAGACTACCTCACAGGACTGCCATGTGCAATAATCATAACAATCATGACTACCACTAAATAGGATACTCACTATGTGCCAGACGCTGTCATAAGCCACATAACTTTGTATCATTTTATGGCAACTTTGTTAGTAAGTAAATAGCTGGGAATTAAAACAGATACATGATATTGTTACATTCCCAACAGTTGGCAACAGTTTAAAAATGACAATGCCACATGTTGGCAGGAGGGTACAATCATACAACTATATACGAAAAGAGTTTGGCAATATTTAATAAAATAGAAAAGCATGTACTCTATGTCTCAACCATTTCTTCTCTGTTACACACCTAGAGAGACTCTCACGCCTTGGAAGACACGTACAAGAAATTTCATAAAGTATTGCTTGTGATGGCAAGAAAGTGGAAAATAATGCCAGCGTTTATCCTAAAATGGAATATTCTACAGCTATGAAAATGAATGCTCAGCACCACACACATCAGCATGGATGAAGAAGGCACCAGACGGAAGAATACGAGGAATATATATAAGTAGTTAAAGTATAAAGAAATACCTGGAAACGAGCAACCTCAGTTCAGAGCAGCTGCTCCATCCGAGGGGCGGGGGGTGTAACACGGACGAGAGGCACGCGGTTTGTAATATTTTCTTTCTTAAGCTGGGCGGTGGGTACATGAGTGTTTATTATATGATTTTTACATACTTTTACGGGTGTCTTAATATTTCATAATTCACTGAGAAAGATCAAGGAACTTTTTTAAAGTCAGAAAACGAAATGGAATTCCGACTCTCGGAAGGCAGAACCTGCTGCGATGGAGCCCAGTGGAGCTGAGGTGCGCCGAGACCGTGGGGCCGGCTCCGGCTCCAGCGCCAGCCGCGGGTTTCGGCAGAAGCGCCCTGCTCCCCGCCACGTGCTCTCGCGTCAACTCCGGGTGTGGGGAGGGTCGAGGTGGTGGGCAAGAGCCGGTGAGAACGAGAAGCCCGTGGATCAACAACGGTCTTGACAAAGGTTGGGGGGAAATGGTGGATTTATATATTTAATGAAATAGCAACTCTAGAAGAGTAATAAAAATATGATCGTGTAGGCAGGTATGTTCGGGTGTGTGTGTGTGCGTGCACACGTGTGTGTGTGTGTGTACGTGTGTGTGTGTGTGTGTGTGTGTGTGTGTGTGTGTGTGTGTGTTTAAGTCTACAGTCTGGAGCTCTTGCTCTGGTACAATTCTTTTGTTAGGTCAGGTAATATTTTTGAAAAACAGCATTACAAAAGGTTAAATGTAGAACAGATGTAAGTTATAAAATACAAGCTGATCAAAGCTGAGATTTTGAGACAGATATGTTAGCAAATGATGATGAATCCGTCCCAGTAGGACTGTAAGAAGCAGACAAATGTAACTATGGACGAGCGAAAGTCAAGGGTTGAAAATGGGGGAGGGAAAAAGAGTGAAAACAAATGTTGGCGTTAATTCCGGTGAACTCACGCAGAACATCAATGAACGTACGTCGAGATCGAACAAACGTCACGGACACAATCTACTCCATTTTCTCCAAAAGAATAATCAGATTCCTGGGTTTTGAATAATCCAATTATGGGTCCCGATCCCGGCATCTCAGCCATCTCTCTTTATCCCAGTTTCTGACTGTGGATTTCAACCTTTTCAAGCAACAGATGCTGGGTTCTGGTTTAAAGCTTTTTTAAAAATCGGCTTTCAAATGTGGGCATCTAAATGTCTCATTAAAAAGCCAGATAATTTATAGTCACATCATTAAACCGCTTCCTCAGCCTACCATGATAAACTTATCATTTGGGGGCAGATTTCAACAAAACATTACGACTGCTTTCTGAGAAGGCAGCAGGGAAACGAAATTAAATAAATCAACCCTCTCTGTGTCAATAAATGAAGCCCATGAGAAGTAAACTATTTACCGAGGCTTAAGTGAAACAGAAAACATTTAAAGATCAAGAAAAAAGGAGGTAATTGTTCGGGCTGTCAGCAGGGGACCGCTGTGATAATTTGATCTGAACTCTGCTAACAAATGACCCAGCCGTTCTTCCAACTTTAGTATCTGTTTATGCTCCTACAAATTGAAACCCCACCGCTCAGCTGCAGAGAACAGGGCCCGGTACAATAGCATATCAGCCCGCCGATTAGTTCAAGGTGGGGATGGATTAGCTGTCTGTGCCAGGCCTCCAAGCCCTCCAGAATATTTTGTCTTTTCCTGCTGGGGTAAAAGGGTGCAGACATATGTAACTAATAAAGAAACAGGCTTCTATGGACTGGAGGTTGAATGGAAGGAATGCAGAACAAAACTATAAAATAATTATAGACAAAGGGGCAGTGAGGACCAGGGAAATCGATACCTCTTCTGCGTACCCAGGCAAGGCCGTAGCCCCAGCATCCCCACCAGTTTAAGATGTTTAAAATGGAAGGGGGTCTGTTGTGTGTGTGATCGCTCGGCATATGCTGCTGGCCCGGCATGCCAACGTTCAGGACTGACATGAGATCAAAAGCCTGATGAATGAGAGGAAAGGGAATGTTTGACCCACTAAACCATATTCTACAAGAATCCCGGGCTTTTAAAGTAATAAGCAAGGCCATAAATTACAATGTCTTGGGTATACTCTGATATATTCTGATGCACATGGATGTTATTCGTATGTAATATTTTTAGAGAGATTCGTGAGCACTTGAACGCATAAGAATCTCGTTCTCCCTTAGAATTCTGCATTGAGACTCCACATTTAGAGAAAAGCAACTTGTCTTCCTGGGGTTTCAGGAGCTAAAAGGCATACTTAGGTGAAAAATATGTCTTAAATAAATGGGGGGAAATTCAAAACGACACCAGACAGCCATACACTGCTTCCTGAGATCAATGACGAATCACATTTAGAAAGGAAATTGTGATTGAATGAAAAAGCAAAGAAGAATAGATGAATGTAACTACCGGTATAGCATAAGATTAAAAACACGGGCTATGGATTTAAGGCTTTTCTCCGCCATCATGAGCTGTGCGACCTTGGTCGGCTCACTTGGCCTCTGCAGGTCTCTGTTTCTTCACATGTGAATAATACTAGAATCACAACCCCTGTGTCCGGGGGTGACTGAGAAGGCAGAAGGGGGTTGTGTACATAAGGCATGTGGTCGGTGTTTAGTAAAGGTTAAGGAACATTTTGTTGACGTGGTTATAATTATCGGTGAAAGACTGGATGGGTGTGTAGATGGAAGGAGGGAAAGGAAGTTTTGCTCAATCTACCAAAAAAAAAAAAAAAAATACACAAAACCCAAAAAGCTCTGCTGAGAAATCAGAAAGCTTGAGGAGACAATGACAACAAGCAAAGGAAGCCACTGTGAAAGTTTCCTACTATTTGGATGTTGCATCAGCCTTTCTTTAGTGCTTCTGCTGTGTTCCAAATTCTAAAACCATTTGCCCCAACATGCCCAGAGGCAATACCGACATGCCTTCCAGCAGAGGGCACTGGCCAGATTCAAAACGGCTGCCTTCACTGTCCCAAAGAAGACCCTCCCACTCTCCACGAAGGCCAAGACATTGATTTCCGTCCAGGCAAATTCGCCCTCAGCCCCAAAGCATCTCAAGATGGCCAATGTTTTGCTAGCTCGGACGTCTCCAGATGAAACAACTGCTTACTAAAACCCAAATAACTCCAAACGCCGCGCGACCAAGAGGTTGATGCGGAATACGCAGAACCTTTAACCTCTCCAGCTTTCTGTCCTTCGTCCTTCGTGTGGCCGGTGGGGATGGCTGCGCTTTCCAGCGGACACGTGGTAATGTCTGGAGGCATTTTTGATTGTCGCACTGGGGAGGGGAAGGGGTTGCTCCTGGCGCCTAGCAGGTAGAGGGCAACTAAACCTTCTCCACACGAAGAATTGTCAGGCCCCAAATATCGACGGTACCAGAATGGGGAGACCCCGATCTAGACACGGGGACAATGCCGGTTTTCCACGTGGCTCAGCGTGGCTGGGGCACACGTCGATGCTAGAGATGTGACGTCATTGAGCCTGAGTCTCGGCGACTTAAAACAGAATAACAATGAACAAAAGCTGCTCTTGGCTGCCTGAGCTTTAGTCAGCAAGGAGAGAAAACAGGTGCCAAGAACACAACTCTGATATTCCAGTTCTAAGCTTCAGAGGAGCCGGCATGGTCAGGAGATGGTCTAACTTGTCATTTTCCCAAAGCAGAGAAGCAAATGGCCAAAGACCGAAGACAGATGGCTGCACTTAGAAGCCCCAAGGGATGCTGAATAGACTCACAATTAACCAGAGGTGGTGGATCGATGGGCTGGGTGGTAGGGAGCCCAGGATGGAGTCAGTCTGGATCTGAATTTAAATCCTCATGTTGTCTCTTCAGAGTCGTGTCGCTTTGGGCAAATCTCTCAGTTACTCTCTCTCGAGTCTCACTTCTGTATTTGCAAATCAAACATTGCTGACGATTAAGTGAAAATACTATTTGGAAAGTGAGATATTTTTAACTTCGGGAGTAAAATCCGTGCATCGTGGTGCCCGGTAAATGTCACATGAAGTCGCAAAGTTAACCAAGCGTTCACGGAACACTCACTAGGTGGCTCACTTTACCCTGATACTTCGCCTTAGCTTTCTGTCGTCATCCCCATTTTACAGATGGGGAAACCGAGAGGTAGAGACAAAGGCTGAATCGTGGCGGTTTGATGCCAGAGAACCACACTCTTATCCGCTGCTATCCCCACCTGCCACGTTTAAAGAGGTCAGGGCTGAAAGAAACGTTAGAGACCATTTCGGCAACTCTCCTAATTTCTCAGATGGACAGCTGCCCCACAGGGACCGAGCAGTCTGCTTGCGATAAAGCTGTCATGGAAACGGGGAGGGGGGGGGTCCTGACTCCCATTTCTTCCAACAAAGAACAGCTCTGAAAAAAAAAATTTTTCTCTTTTTTTTCAGAATCAGATACCATTTTAATCCCAGCATAGGGTAAACACAGGACAAATCACTTAGCATGTGTCTCTTAATAACCCGACTTGACGGAGATGAATGAATTCACGTTCAGTCATCATATAAGCCTATTAAATATTCTGGGAGGCTGCCCTATACATTTTAATGGATGTCGAAACACTGAGCTGTATATGTTCGTGGCTCTTTTAATCTTTCTAGTTTCACTAAAATGATTAGTTCGGGAACCATTTCCCATTCAGACTTAGCCGTCAAAAGAGAAACACAGAAGTTTCTAGAACATTTTGCACCTTGATTTTTTTTTTTTTTTTTAATGGGATGTTTGGTTCTCACCTATGAGCTCAGTTAGGAAAGAAAAACACAAACGGTTGTGAGATCACGGCATTAGCACCCCTGAGGGATCCATGGGTGGAAATCGCCCTTTGCTCACCGTGAAAAGCCCTAATTGTGCTCCCTCCACGTGGGGGACCCCAGGACTTCGCAGACTGATTCCCTGGCCACACTCACGTCTCCAAGCATGGGGATCCCTGGGGCACAGTGAGGTGCCCCCAACCCTGCCAGCCCCTGGCATTTACTGAACCCCATCTAGCCATGGTGAACGGCAGCCAAACGGGTAGCTCGGCGGCTGGGAACATGATCGCAAATGGCCGAGTGCCACAGTGAGAGTTGTTTGTTCTGGGCATGGAAGGAGGAAATTGTCAGAGGAAGTGAAATAGGAAATGAAGAGATCAAAGGGAGAAGGAAATGAGATTGAATTGAGCCCTTTTCGGATTCGGCTTTAAACTCTTAACCCATGTGAGGAAAAAGATTAGCCTCTGAGCGGCCGGGGTCGGGAGAAACACTTTCCAGCGGGTGCATCCTGGCGGCGGCGGCGGCGGCTCCCACCAGGTGCTGGGCAGAGGGGCCGTGTGTGGCGGGAGGGCCGGGGCGAGCCGGGCGCGCTCCCCACAGACACGCCGGTGGCGAGCGTCCCAAGCACGTCCCCAAACGCCAATTTAACCCACAGCACCGTTAAAACTGCGGCATGTGACAGGGACATAGAGCCCGAGCCCACGCTCTCTCCCCCCAGGAGGAAGCGAGGCCTCACCCAGCACCAGCTACTTTCCTAGTATCTGGGGAAGCAAACGGAGTTTCCAAAAGGCGGGGTTAACAACAGGGGTGGGGCTCCGGGGCGCGGGTTGGGGTACCAGCTGCAGAAAAACAAGCCGGAGCCATAATCCTTTATCCTGGCCTGACTCTCTGGTCATTCTAGATCTGTGTAAGGACCTAGGCACAGCGGCCTGCGTCTCCTCTTGGAGCTACTAGTACCATTCTCCAGTCGGGGCGTTGGTCCCTCTGCCCAGGTGACACAGTCTTTCAGTAACAGACATTTATTGATCACCTAGAGGGAGATGCTAAGGGGACGGAAGTGAACGAAACACGACTCAAATCTTCATTCTCACGGAGTAGATAGTCTAGAGGGACAGAAGGTGATTAAGTACGATCAACAGGTAAGATACAGGAAATGTGCGATGGCGGTGAGCGCTAACGGAAAAAATTAAACCGAGGAAGGAGACAGAGCGTTTTATAAATGGGGTCCAGGGAAGCCTCCTTGAGGTGAAATTTGCGCAAAGCCCTGAAGGAGGTGAGTCAAAGATCCTGGGGACGTCTGGGGAAAAAGCTCCTTTCTTACTCTTTTCTCCCTACAGCAAGACCCCGTCCACATCCTTCTTGGGTTTTAAAGGGGATTTTGCTTCTAGCAAATAGGAAAACTGGTAGGACAGAAACAGACAAGCAAAGGCTTTATCCTCCTGTAGTACCTCCCAAAGGCCCCCTGATGGGCTCGAGGTGGGCCTTTTGGTCCCCATCTCCAAACACGAAGACCAGACCAGCCTCCATTCCAGAAAGCCCAGCCAGTGGGTCTTCTCCCCTGGGCATTTACCTGAGAAAGAGTGGGCAGGGATGGAGAGGGACAGGTGGGGACCAGCCCTGGGCCTAGAAGGCCATCCATGGGGTTGGAGACGGCGTCTGTCCTTCCTTCACCACCCCCGTGTCTCCGTAGGCCCTGTGGGGTTGGTAAGAGTTGGAGGCTGGGGTAGGGGTAGGGCTGTCCCAGACGATGGCGAAGTCCCGTTAGGCGGAAGCTGGGGTAGAAGAATGGGGACAGACGGGCGACTCCCACGGCCACCATTCTTGCGGGGGGAGGGGGTCTTACGCACACCGAACGTAGTGAGGCTCTGGGTCGGCAGCAGCTCTGGTCTCTGCTCTAGGGGCCCAACTGGTGGCTTTTAGAAGCTTACACTTCACAGCTGTGCCCAGAAGCATGAGAAGGTCGGTGGTAGCAACAAGGAAAGCTGAGATTCACACTCACGTGCGCGCGCGTGCACCCGTGGTCTAAGAGAGCTGAGAGTCATTGCCGTGAGCGCGTGGTAATTAGCTTAGCATCCACACTACAGTCAGGGCCTTGAACCCTGCCATCCCTTGGTGGCTCAGTGTCTGAACACTAGGTGAGGTTAAGACGTTGAGCGTCTGATACCCCCATTCCTTGTCCGAGGACAGTTTGGAACTTGACCTTCTCGGTCATTTCTGCCTCTCTCTGGAAACCCAGGCAGGCATTAGCGCCGGTCTCCTGCCCTTTAGGAACTGGGATGCGTCCTCCCGGAGGCTGGCTCCTTGGGGTGGGCTCGGGCACCGAGTGTCTGTTTCTGTGACATCATCTCACCACCTGGCGTGTTTGGTCTCAGGACTCAGAGATAAAACCATCCCCACTGTGACTGTCAACCACCCTCCACACACACACATACACCCACTGCCCCTCTCCCCACACACTTTCTGTACCTAGTAAAGTAGATTTTGGGGTGAAGGTTTGGGGTGATAGGAGAAATGGCTAGGGATTTGGATCACAGCGATACACACACGTGGCTTTCTGCTCAGTTCCCCAGATGCCCAGACTGTATTCTGTGAACTGCCCCAAAGAACCGTGGTCAGACAGATCCGCTCTGAACCACCGATTCCACCGGAATGACCGGACAATCCAGTTTTTTTTTTTCCTCTTGATGAAATGGGCCCATGGCATGGCTCTCACACGCATGATGACGAATACTGAAATTCTGAATTAGATCTTGAGATTCATTTTCTTTTTCACGAGCATTTTATGGTGAGAGCAAGTTTCAGAGGAGAAGGTGGACAAAGATTTGAGTGATTTTTGTCCCATTAACAGCCTGGAGAAGCCCCAGCCTCGCTCCACCATCTTGCCTGGCTCATTTTGTGGCTGGGTTGTACGTAGGAGAGAAAAAGCAATAATGAAAATTAAAGTTGAAAACATAAATCCTTTTTTTTTTTTTTTTTGAAGTAAGAGGACAGAGTGTTGATTTCTCACAAGATTAGCTTTCTAGCCTTCTCGGACTAGAAATCTAGTTTAGGTGTTTGTTTGTTTGTTTGTTTGTTTAATTAGCCTGATATGTAACATTTAAGGACAATGCCATACACTGCTATAGCGAAGGCCTGAGAAGAATCTCAATGAACCCCTCAGCAGAAGTGATTTGTTAGCAGGCACTTGAGATCATCAGCGACAATTCATTTCTGTAGAGTAATGTAAACTAATTACCTACGGTGCAGAAGCGAGACTGCACCTGCGTGATAAATTGCAGAATATTGCATTATAAAAAGAAATATTAATTCACATAACGGAACATTAAAATTGATGACAAACTTTTTCTCTTTTTTTTAATTGTTTAATTCTTTAATTACCATTGTCTTATAGCAGCAGACACTGCTTACCTCAAGAGGCACACAAATGTATTTGCCTGAAAGCACATTCTTTGCAGGAAGAAAACAGTGTTTTTTCAGAAAATGAGTGTCTAGTAGTTCTTTCTTTCGTTTCATGGAAATTTATTGTTTTCTTCTGGGAAATAAATTTTAATATGGGGTGGTTCTTAGCATATTAGTATATTTTTAATCAGAGAAAGTCTTAAACTTTTAATAAAATGAAGAAAGCATAACCATCAAGATAAACACAAAACCCTAAGAATTAACATTCTGACTAGAGGGTTGCACTTTATACTTTCTCTCAATCACAGATTGTTATTTGCCACCATTTTCTGTCCCTGAGTGCTTAAGATAAAGCTGACAACTTGATGGAGAGATTCCTATCACTTAGTTCTCTCCATAGGTAGAGCAGAAAAATGCCTAATTAAATTACTTTTTTCTTTGCTGTTCCAAATGAAATTAACAGTCTAGGTCCAGAACGGGTGGATCTTGCCAAGAATGTCAATCAAGCAAGTGGTTCTCGGGGCATTAGACTTAGATTGGATTGGGGCGTGGGGTGGGCGGGCCTTTTCCAGGGCACCACGTTGTCCACTCGTGGGCGGGTCCTTCATTCAAACTCCCAACCAACTCATTTCTGGATTTCACTACAGCTTACACTTCTGCAGCATCTACACCTTTGGGGGTTTGGACGCGAAGACCCATAGTCCCAAATGAGGGAACAGAGACTGTACGACCTGGCTCCCCTCCCTCCCGCCACAGCTTCTGACCCGAAGATGCTAAATCTCTAGACAGTTCTTTGGCATAGTCCGGTGCCAAGAACTCTGCCTGAATCGAGATGAGGGGCTCCATCAGAGTCCTCTCTTGGGCATATGGGCTGAGGGGCTGACTTAGTGTTGGGCAGACAGGTTGTACGGTGTCGTGGGCTGGTGTCTATGTTGAGTCAGATGGAATTCAAGGGGGGAAGGGGAGAGGGAGAGAGAGAAAGCAGAGAGATGAGAAGCAACGTAGTGCATGGGAGAGAGATGAACAGTGTTGACCACTTGGCCTCTGACAGTCAAAAAGTCCCCCGAAACCCAGCTGTACTTGGCTCTGGGGAGAGTCTTCCCTTCCCTCACCATTCTGCCCTGGACGCTAATGGCGTCTCAGACCTGCTAGTCCTGGGGGCTCACCATTCCCCTGTGGTCCCCTACCCCCGGGTACATCTCTACAGTGAGTCATTTCATTAACCTCTTTCCAATTAAAATCCTTCGAGCATGATATCTGTGCCTCCTACAACAACCTTCTTGATTTTGTCTTATCCAAGGACCACTGTTTACCTAACATTTTTTCTTAAAATCAATTAAATTATTATATATTTTTAAAGTCAACATTCAATCTCTATCATAAATGGGGGAAAAAAAAAACATGTTCACTTACCATAAATCAAACAAAATGTTTTTTTTAAAAAAAAGTAGGGCAAACATTTGAGTATTGTTAAAATCTGACTAGCTGCTATCGCCTTCCAAGGCTCTGAGCCTGAGTTCTCCTTACTCTGTGGCAAAAATGGAGTTGAATAAGAGTTTGAGGATCATGAGTGGATCATGGTGTGAATCTATGCCGTTCAATACCCATCCCCAAAGTGATTTGTGTCTCAAATTTTCAGTGACACTGCCCTATAGCAATCAGTCACAAGCAGCCTCATATGACGTCTTTGAGATGAAACTAGAAGATACTAGATGCTACTAGAAGATACTAGCATAAGTAAGACGATACTAGCACGAGGAAGCCCAATGTTCACTCACATCGTCGCATAAAATAATTAGCACCCTCTAAACAACAGCAACGACGCTGACAGCGATGACAAAGGCACGTGCCTTTTTGCTTCCTACATCAGTTGGTCTTTCTCTGTTGATGCTCTTCATGACACAAACCAGACAGACAGGAACAAGCAGGTCGGCTGCGTGTCCACGTTGGCGTGCATGTGTGCAGAGGTATGTGTGCCAGTGAAGTTATAAAGTATGTGAGGAACGCAGCCTTTACTGAAGCGAACAGTTCAAGGCATGCCCACGGTGACACTTCTTCGTGGCCGGTGAGAATGATACGAACAACATCGACACGTGTCTCTTCTGTAGTCTGGTGGCCAAGAACTGCTAAGTCCACAGTGTCAACAGCACCAGCATCCATCGGACACACACATTCCTAGTCAGTGTTCCAGCTAGGTCGAAAATACTCATTTAAAGCATGTCCAAGGGCTTTCTTTTGTTACATTCACCCAACCCCGTTGCTCCTGCTGTGTTTTATTAGCCAAATATAAAATTAACAACACAGCAATAATTATTTCCTAAACTGGTTCCAACACAAATTTCCAATTTGAGGTCAGATGTATTGCCTCATAAAATTTTTACAGCTGCAGTCCAATTGTGGTAGTTAATTCCTAGAAAATACAATTCTTAATTCGCCAGAGTTAGTTTTAAGTCTTGATTCATCCTATAAAGATGAATGCGTATCACTACGGTTTATACAAAATGTTCAAATAGGAATATCCAATAGAATAGCTTGCATAATTTCAGCTAATTCTGTGAGAGGATTTGACCTACTTACATTTTAACTGAACCGTATATCACAGTTTTGAGATCACCGGGACTGGTCTTTCGAAATTGCCCTTTCTCGAACTGCGTTAAGCATTCCCTCAGCATTATGCAGCTAAACATGGAATCATACCAAAGAGGAAAAAATCATGAGAATTTCCATGGAGCAGGATTCTACTTATGCTATTAGTCACCTGTTACTTCGAGATCTGTGCCCTGTTCACAGACCCTGAGCTACGCAGTGCTCGGAGAAATTCATACACAGGTACCCGCGGAATTCAAAACATTTTATCGAGTTCCCCAAAACCTCAAAATTTAATTTGAACTATTTAAAAATTGAAATAAGAGATTATGAAAAAAATATTAACAGCAAACACAGTACCTACTATGTGCTGGGCTTTGTTCTAAGTGTTTTTACACGTTAACTTTTTATCGTAAAAAAATGCGCGAGCATTTATTATGATACCCATTTTACAGATGAGAAAACAGAGACACAGAGATAGAAATTAATTTATCATATACAGCAAAGTTGCACAAGTGTCCGAGCTGGTATTTAAGCCCTGGAGATCTGGCCCGAGAGCCTCTGTTTTTGACTACTACTTTGCCATATTGTGTATGAAGAGGAATCACCCCTAAAACAAACAACCAGCGTGCACCATAGACGGCTGGCCTCTCCTTCTTTCTTTTTAACTGTGTGGCAAAAGTAGCAGAAGAGGAATAGGGCGCATAGGAAACATTTAGGAACGTGAAAGGCAAATAGGAGACTAGAGCTTGAGGTTCTCTTTTATGATTTGCTAAACGCCGTTTTCTAAGCGTCTAAGACATGCCATTGCATCAACAAGTATCTAGAAAATTCTCCAAGGATAAAATGTACAGACTTCTGGAAGAGGCAAAACAAATGCAGATGGACTTCCGGATGAGAACCATGCAAGTTGGGTCATGCTTTCTTTCACCTCGAGAAATAATTTGTTCCGATGCCGGAAACTTGGCACCTGGCTGCACAGTGGTGGCGAACGCCAAACTTTGGTGACTTGACAGCTCTGAGTTAATTCCTGTTCGGCCACTCCCTAGCTATGCGGCCTGAAGCAAAGCTCCTGGTGGGGCTGTACCTTCATTTTTCTAATTTGTAAATGGGGGTAATAATATCTGCTTTTCCTGCCCAGTCCATTCACCCTAATTTTGGTGCACCGATTCCGCTGTCATTGAGGGTCCTTGAGTTGTAAGCAACAGAAACCAACACGGACTAACAACCTAAGCAAAATAAATCAGTTGGAGAGACATGGAGCAGACACATCATGAAATGAAAATCAAAAGAATCAGCTGGGGAGGGGACGGGAACTGGAGCTGCTCAGGGTTACAGCGACAGCTAAAAGAGATAAAGTGTGGCAGGTCCGCGGTCCACTGAAAGCACTCAATAAAGCTTCATTCTTTCCTCTTCTGTTCTCGGCTTCTTTTCACCGAATTCTTCGTCTACTCCAGCACACACTGTGCACCAATTCTGCACGAAGCACAATGATCGGTACAAAGAATATGAAAAGGAATAACTCCATCCCTGCCAAAAAGTCAGCGATGCCCTCACCCGGAGTACTATTTTATGTTGTTGAGAAATACCCAAATGAATCATTCATCTCTGAAATAAATGGCTAATGTCAAAACATTTACTAATGCAGACAAAGCTGACTGAAATAAATGGTTGAATAACCCATTGTTTGAAAATCTACAAGAGTAATATATATTACAATCAGATAAATCAAAATTACAAAGGATTTTCTGCTGCTTTTCAAAACGCTTGCCAGAAGTTGGTCGAATGACAGTGAGAAGGATAATCAGTTTAACAAGTGGTTGCCGGTTGCCTCCAGGGAACGAAGCTGGGAGGGGGGGTGAGGCCTGGGATGAAGTGGGGGGGCCATGCAGGAAGAGCGCTTTTCGTTTTGCAATCTCCCGGAGTGTTTGAATTTTTAAACCAAACATATATGCTTATTTTATAATAATTAAATACGTAGTTTAAAGAAAATATACTCATTAGGGCACTTTTGGCTGATTTTTTTAAAAACCAGCTTGAGCTAGTTTAGGCAGAAAGAGGAGATTTTAGTGGCTTGGAACAGTAGGGAAGGGGGTGCATGGAGGTGAGAGTAACCCTCAATGTTCTCTCCTCATCCCTCTGTCTCCATAACTACCTCTGGTCTCTGCATCGCTCTCCCTGTGGCCGTTGCCATGAAGCTAGAACATTCACGAATGGCTGTTCTGGCCTCACATCCTCACAGTTTTGGGAAGGGAAAGAAAGACAGTTTTCTCCCTGTTTCATTTGGAAAATCTCTCGGATATGGCCATGGCTGACCTGGCTACAGGCTGCTGGCCGCCCTTGAACTAGGGCTATAATTGGCTCAGCTTGGGCGAGGTGCTCGTGCTTCAACCAATCAGTGAGGCCGAGAGGAGGCCCCAGGCGGCTCTTACTTGACCCACAGAGAGGGAGGTGAAAGAGCCGTGGGGTGACGTTGATCTAGCCACAGAGAGTGACACTGGAGGTGGGTGGCCCTCCCGGTGTGTGCTCACCCCTGAAGTCTCTGAACGGGCTGTCTGGACCCTGGTCCTCATTTCTCTCACACCCAAACTCCTGGCTCAGAGGACACCAGATACTCAATCTTGGGTAAGCCATCTTACAGAAAAGAACTTAAATGTCTGAGTCTTGCACACTAAGTCACAAAGTAAACATTGAGTTATTATTTTTGCTTCCCTTTTACGCCAAATCCCAAGAGATACAGGGCAGGACTATATGCCTTGATTCCTTTTCTGTACCCCCAGATCTCTGTACCCCCAGGGCTTTGCATTCATCCAATTAATATTTATTGAGCACCTACTACGTGCCAAGGACTACTGAGTACCTACTATGTGCCAGGTACCATGAGCATACAGCCATGGGCAAAATACATCTCACACAGCATGTATTCCACTGGGGGAAACAATCAATAAACACACACACACACTCACAGCCCACACTTGTACTCTCTCATACATCTCTCCAACAATTTCTGCTTATGGTGAGGGCTGTGAAGAACCTTAAAGCAAGGTTTGTGGATAAAGAGCATCAGGTTTGCGGAAGGCGTCATGGAGCGCGTGGTCAAGGATGACCACTCCAAGGAAGTGACGTTTGAACAGAGCCCCGAGTGGATGAAAGGGCAGTTTCGGGAGCACAGACAAAGTCCTTAAGGTGAAAATGAAGCCGACATGTTTGGGGAGCAGAAAGGAGAGCACCACAGCCCAGCCACAGGGGAAAAGAGGGCGACGGAGGGAGGCGAAGCGGGAGAGGCTGCGAGCGAGGTCACCGGCCACTCCGTCGACCGGGAGACGATGTTACTCTGGCACGATGAGGGACCGTGACATGTTACGAGGAGGGAGATGACATGAGGTGACTTGTGATTTTAAAGTGCCTGGTCCATGGTAGCCTCTCTATAAATATTTACCAATTAAAAAAAAAAAAAGACCAAAAATAATATTTAGTATCTCCTTGGCAGGAGAGGGACTGCGCTATGGGCTAATGATGACAACGGACCAACATCCGTCCAGTGCTTTATGGTTCCCAAAGCTCTCCAACCCCTGCGATGTCCTCTGACCTCTCGTCTGGACGCAGATACATGAGCACAAGACACCAAGGTCCGCACTCAGGTAGAGGCCAGGCTGCTGCTGCTCATTTTGTAGGTGCCTCTAACAGCTGTCAGGGGCAAGCCTAGGCTTAGAGTTCTGAAGATGCCACAGGGAACCCCCCAAAACCCTCCTTGGCTGCTCCCCCCAAAAGAAAAAGGGAGCTTCTCATTCTCACACTCATCTTCCCGGAACCATCCTGAAGGCTTAGCTTTGCAAGCCCCTGGCTGGGGAGACCAGATCAAGAGGAGATTATGTATGCTCTGAGAGATTTACTTTTCTCTCTCTCCTCTACTTAAACATGAAGATTTCTTTGGTGGTTAAAAAAGAAAAATTATTTAACTTGCCCCTCAGGCCTGGGATTAAGGCCATTAGAAACAAGGGCAGTGGGGAGCCCCTGATTTAAAGAGCTGGTGTCAAGGCCCTCAGTTACGTCATGGGGCCACTCTCTGGAGCAGGGCTGGACAGTCACCACCCCCAGACTCATGGCGCCTCATGCGATGGCCTCAGAAGTCAGTGTCCTCTGGGTTTCTCAGCTTCAGTTAAGTCATCTTTCCTGTGCCATTCCCCTACTCATACGGAGAAGGCGGACTCTCAACATGTCTCCTGAGGAACACTGGGAGAAAGGGGCGGGGGGAAGGGAGAGGTAGGAGAGGGAGGAGGAGAGGGAGGGAGAGGGAGAGGGAGGGAGGAGAGGAGGGAGGAGGGGAGGGAGAAGAAAGGAGATATATAGACCAGGCTCCCTCCCATGGTGCCAGGGAGGTCAGGGTGCTGGTCCCAGTTCTCTCACTAACCATCTTGGTGACCTTGGGCAAAGGGTTGAACAGCTGCCCTGTAGGCAAGACCAAATTTGAAGCGCAAAGGTTTCCTGGTTCAAAGACAGAGGTAAAAAGATTGAGGCATTTTCAGCTCAACCACCTTAAAAAGTGGACGGGTGATTGGAGCCCCAGAATTCAGAATGCTGGCTTCAGAGGCTGCCTGGCCTCAGAGGCTGCCTGGCACCACTGAAATGCTGTTTCTACCCTGGCATTTCACTTTAGACACGGTGTTTAAGATGTCCTTAGTCTTAGGGTATTTTTAGACATTTCTTGGTGCCGCTTTTTGCAAGAGTCGTAAGACAAGGCCTTCGGGATCTGCAGAATGGATGTGGCACAGCCACCCACAACACACACGCGTGGCTCCTGGATGCAAACGTACCGTCACGATGGAAAATAGAGGAAGAAATCACTGCATTCTCCATTGTCAGTCATGTTTATTAAACTGAAAAAAATAGTCTTCTCTCTCAGGCAGTATGAAAAGTGGGGGCAAATGAATTTATTCTCCGTCGGAGAAGTGGGCTAAAAAGATGTCATTAATAAATGCAATTATGCATTCTGATGCAAAGTGTTTCAAGCTGACGGTGGGGAAACTTACAGTGGGCTCCCAGACCTCAGGCTGCAAATTCTCTAACAACTTTATTCATAAATGCCGGCCTCCAGTTCAATCCAGCTCCCTTTGAGTATCTCCTGCAAATAAAAGGCCCCATTCTTCGGCTTCCCCTGGCTTTATTCGGAGTGAAAACACCACTTTGTGCTCACGTTGTGTTAAAATAACAGATTTGTGTTCGTTCCTGTAGGCTTCTGACGGGCGGACGGAGGCAGACTATCTTCACTGCGGATGGCAAGGCGTCTTTTTGAGGAGGAGGCCAAGAGAAAGGGTCTCCGACAGGGAATCTTTGTCCTGGAATGCAAATGAGCCTCTGGACCGGCGCAGACAATGCCAGCCCAGTCCGTGAGGCTCACCCATCCATCTGCAGCTATTTTGTTAACCCGCTGTTTCTACATTCTTTCTCTCACACAAAATACTCGATGTTGACAGCTGTGAATTTTAAACAACCATTCTGTGTATGTTTTTCTAATTTTGTGTATTCAGATTGTTTCTCCATATCGCGGGGAGGGGGGTTGGAAGCTGAGTACCTTCCGTCCCTTCATTCCGAGATTTCATGCTTTTCGCAAGTCATAGCGATTCTGATTGCCGAACAAAGTAGAAATGAAGTGTGCCCCCAGCAGCATTTGGAGCGACCAGGGAGTGGGAGCGCAGGAGCACTTTTGAAATGGGAAAGGTTGCACAAGATTACAAACGAAGGCGGTCCGGAAGCAGGATGTGGGAGAGATGCCCCACGCAGACACACACTGGTGGCCCGGGAGACGAGTGCTCCCTCCTTTACGTCTGCCCTCGCTTATCTGTAAAATGGGCCAAAACAACAGTCTCAAAGGGCTGAAAATAAAGACCTCCCAATCCAGGCCATCGACCCAGTTTCATTTCCCCTCCCCAGCTCCACTTACATTGTCTGGCAGCCAAACTTCCCTCTTAGATAGAATGCAAAGCATGGGCCTGAGCTGTTAAGCATGAAGGAAAACAAAAAGAGCTCTCAGGCTGACGCCTGCGTTCCGAAGACACTAGATTGGCGGCACGATTTTTTAATTTGTATATTTATTTATTTGTGCCTTTGCCTCTTTGATATAATAGAAACACACATGATAGAACAAAAACTTGGGACAAAAAGGAAGGAGGTTGCCAATGGGGCAAGCATAAGGCTCATTACGTGTGCTACCTTTGAACGGTGGGATCTCAGAGGCTCCTGGCAGCAAGAGTAAAAGGGGAATGATGACCAATGACAATACCCTACTTCACTTAAACATATAGTTAAAAAATTTTTTTTTTTCAGAATCTTCATTTTAAAATAAACTTTACACCCAGGGCTCTTCTTAAGGAGTCAATGAGAACAGAAGTTCAATGTTAACTTGAGAGCAAATGTAGTTGCAAAATTCTCAGAGCTGGAGGAAAAAAGTAAGACAAGTGGGCACTTGTCTATTACCCATTCCGGTGGTGGGTTCACTGACCCGTCATGAGAAGGATTCGAGGCCACATCGAGGCTGGGCGGCGAAGAGGGCAGATGTTTGCACATGTGCTGTGTGACTCCTTACCTTTGGCTAAATAAATACAGCACAAACGAGCATGCTTCTGGTCTCCCACTTTATGCAAAGATAGAGCTCCGCAGCCTGGAGGAATATATGGCTGTCGTGATCCTGAGATGTCCCTGGACAGCACTATAATCATCTGGGCCTCCCAGAGAGCTGGGTGGCTGCTGGAGTTTCTGTTAGTGCTTGGACGACAGAAGCAGCAGGAGGGAGGGCCGAAGGCCTAACCTGTGGAAGTCTGACCTGCAATCACATCTAGATTCAGGGCCATTCGACCTCCACACAGCCAGGGCCTGATGCTGTTACTTTTTTTTTTTTTTAATTGTAAAATATTTATTTCTGCAGGATTTTAGAAGCCTTTTTCAGTTTCTGTCTTTTACTTTTCTGCATTGTTTGAACTTATTAGGACACATATTACTTTTATAATAAAAAAGGGGCTATGCTTATAATACACTAAAACACAAGACTGATGAACAGGACCTCATCTAACTGGATCCTAAATATCCGGAACCGCTGAGCTCAGTTCACCCTTGGAGAGGAGCAGATGATAAGAAAACAGGATTGGAGAGTCTGTGATGGTTACAGATGGTTCAGGGTTCCAACAGAGTTACCCAGTCACGCCTAGACTCTACATCTACAGGACAATGGCCAACATGGGATCTTGAAGGCCTGTTGGCAACCCTGTCAACAAGAAAATGATTTTTTAAAAATTTGCTGGCAGGACACACAAGAAGGAAATACCCAAGCACAAAAATTGTTTAAAACTGGAACGGGTAGTGCAGAAAATTCCAGGTAATTTGACTAAATCCAAAAACGCTGCCTTCGACCTCGCAGGATCTGTGCACACAGATGCTTATTTCTCTTTCAATGCTGAGTTTCTGCTTTTGTGGAAGTGTCTAAACACATTCTCAGAGGACTTTGCAGCAGGAGTAAATTTTCAAGGCATTTTTCTGGTTAGCCTTCAATTAACCAGAAAATCAGATTAATTGTGCATGAATTTCCATTTCCAGGGCATAGTCTGACCTAAGGAATATGCAAATCTAGGTAAAAATAAGTCATGTTAAAATGGGGCTTACTTGTATTTGTTTTAGAGTGTGGAGGAATGAAAAAACAAGACAGTGAGGGCCCAGGGCCAAAGAAAATGCTATATTTAAATGCGAAGGGCTTTGTTTGGCCCTGATTTGAGTGTAGACACAGCTAGTCAGGAACAAGGAGGCCATTCAATCAATCCACCTGACATGCTGCTGTCGCTGGCCCGTGCTTTCCACAGGCTCCGAGCTCAAAACCATCCTGAAAGAGGCTGTCTACTGAGAAGAGGTAACAGCTGCTCTGTGGCAATTAACCAGCAGTTTCTGTTGCTGAAGGAGATTATTTTGGATGGCGTAAAGAGATTCAAATAAAAATGTCAACATGCCCATTATAGATGAAAGTTAGAAAAACTTAAGTGGCCCTGAATTAATCACTATTTGACAGGAAGGCGCATAAACGAGTACTAAAAATCCCCCACAAATCTATTTTCCTGCTTTTTGGTAATTGTAAAGAAGCTCACTGGGGGTGAGGAGGGCACTTCTTGGCTACAACCTTAATTCATCTTGGAGTGAAGATTTAATGACAACGTTACAAGCCCTTAAACTAGCATTTATTGAGGGGCTAATGAGAGTTTCTAAGAACTCCGTTAAAAAAAAAAAAAGCAGCCACCAACATGAGGTCTTTGAAAATACTAAAGAGAGGGGAGTTAATTAGTCTTTTTTTTACCCTTCCCCTTTCTCAACAATGAATATTTCTGCTGCCAAACTTTCAGGAATGGGTTGGTTTCCTTTCAAGTAATTGATGCAGACCTTGCTTCTGCATGGAGTCCAGACAACCTCTGCGAGGAGAAGCAGGAAATCACACCGTCAGAGGGAAGCTATGCATTCCTTCCTCCGTGGCTGGGTTGGCCCCTCACAACAGTGAATTTATGCTGCCGTTGCCAAAACGCCTCCAATTTCCATGCCCTCCCATGGCTAAGATAACGAATGCTGCTTTCAGCCTCTGAGGGCTGCACTTATTTAAAACTCCAGCTATGCTGTAACAAAACTGGCTGCTGTCACCCCAAATAGAGCAAATGAGCCCCTGTCCTACAGCATAAAGGGTAAGAGAGTTATTGAATGTCCCCCGTGGAGAAGGCCGCATTCGCCCTTACCCTCTCTTGGCAACTCCGCCCTGGAATCTTCTAGGCCCTCTCACCTCCACTCACCCTCTGTCTCAAGGAGCAGAGGAAGAAATAGCTGGGGCCAGTCTGTTTCAAACAGATCAAGTTTTCTTAAGTCAGGATTTTTTTTTTTTTTTTTTTAAAGAAAAAGTAGAAGCGGAAAGGAATGCTGTGAAGAAAATGGAAACTGGCAAAGTGCTTTAACTTCAAATAGTTTTCTGGTCAGTGCCGATGCATGAACGTAATGATCTTTTCTAAACATAAATATGCCTGAACAGTTATAGGAAGTGGTAGAGAAAGGAGGGAAGCTAGAAACCCCCACATGTAAAGCAGGTATCATGACCTCTGCTGGCTCAAGTCGGAGAGCAGCCATTTCTTTTGGAGTCATTATCCCTAAGGAGTCTAGAAAGCGATCTGCAACGTGCAATTAAACTGACATGTAAAAAACATGTGTATTTAGAAAATATTCTCATTGTGGTTTATTCCTAGCCAAAACATACCCCTTCTCTCTGGACAGAAAAGAAAGGCTTTGCAATAAAAGTGCCTGCGTTTGGAGAATCCACTTATTCAAATGCTGTTTTCCACAGCTGCATTAATCCGAGATCTGGGAGATGCTTCTTATTGGTACAATAATCCCCTGCTTGCGAAGGTTTATGCCCTGTGGCACAATACCAGTGGTTTAGCAGCCAGATTGCTAAGTCTGAAAGGACTGTCTGCTTGACATCACCTGGGGAAGGACTCAGACTAATTCACCCTCATCGGGGCATGCACGTACTTCTGAGAACATCTCTTTAAACACAGCCACATCCTGAAGGCTGCACATCACATGTTTCCCCTCCTAGGGTTGACAAAATTCAGTTGGCATAGTTTAAATGGATTTTTTTTCAGAGCATGTAAGTAGTCTTCAGTTCTAAGGGTGAAGCTAGAAAGGGGGCTGCTGGCTAAAGTCACAAGGGAGAAAACACACTTCACTCTCCGACTTTAGGACGATGGCTGCTGGAACTAAGGATTCTAAGGGTGACTCATAATAATAAGAGTAACAGTAATTATATATATGTTATCATAGTACTTTTCACTTATTTACCAAATAATGGGGTAACACTTTGTATCCATTTTCTCAGGTTAATCAAGCAATGTCATTTCAAGACAGGCATTATGACCCTCACTGTGTAGATGAAAATTCAAGAGCTCAAAGAGGTTAATGTGCCAAGTTCACACAGCTAGCATACAGAAGAGGCAGAATTCAAACTAGAACTGGCCTGAACCCAAAGCTTTTTTCTTGATCACTACGCTATTCTCCCCCTTCAACTACTACCTGCATTCACCCTGGGTAACTTGGTAGCCACCCTTCTATTAACTCTGGCCTGCCCAGCACATAACCCTGGGCCTCACAAGGGAGGCAGCGCAGCCTAGTGATTAAGAGTGCATGGGCTGGAGCTAAAACGTCTGGGTTTGAAACTTGGGTCTGTCATTCACCAACTGAGTGATCCTGTGCAAACTTCCTAGCCTTTGTCTTATCTTTAAATGGGAATATTGAATATTTTTACCTAATATGGTGTCAAAATAAAATAGGATAATGTATTTGGCTCTCCTCCTGAGCAGGCTCACCCCCAAAAGCTCCCAAGATGGTGCCAACAGCTTCCTAGTTTTCCGGCCTCTGCGCCCTATGGGAGGAGGGAAGCCATCTTGTCCCAGCATTCTCAGCTCTGATCAGGTCACGTGATCATCCCTGAGCCAATCACCGAAGCGCAGAGGAATGCCACACGCTACTTGGCTCTCTCATCAAGCGCCTCATCCCTGCTCAGGAATGGAGTTCCATAGAATAAAAGTAGAGGAAGGAATGACAACCTAGAGGAAAACGGGGGTAAAATTACCAGGAAAAGTATGAATGCAGGAGCAGCAAGCAAACCCTCCCACTAAGTGCATGTCCTATTCTTGGCCTTAATTGCCTCAATTTAGTTAATATGGTTAAGAGCTAGTGTTTTAGGACCAACTGCTTGGGTTTTGATTCGGACTTCACTGTTTACTAGCTGTGTGACCCCAGGCAGGTTATATACCGCTGCTTGTTTCAATTTCTTCATTTGTAAATGCGCTTAATAATATTATCTTCCTCATAGCTTGCAAAGTATTATATGTATACATGTAAAGTGCTCAGCACATGACAAATACTCAACAATTTTAGCCATTCAGCATTCAGCAATTATTTGTTGAGTACCTACTACATGCCAGATTTTGTTAAGTACATGGGATACATTGAAAGACAAGATTTGGAGTGTTTTATTGAGTTAATAGGATGTGGCTAAAGGGGGCATTCCAAGCAGAAAGGTCAGGCAATGCAGAGCCCAGATAAGGGAATATGCCTGGCAGCAAGGGGACCAATGTGGCTGGCGGAAACAAGGGAGAGTACGAGAGTGGCAGGAAGGGACGTCAGCGGTAGAGGAGGGCCAGACCAAGAAGGGCCTGAAAACCTAGGAAGGCACTGGATTTTACTCTTAGGAAAATGGGAGGCACTGGCTGAGTAGGGGAGACCTGATGTGTGACTGACTTTGTGCCTGGATGGTGGTGGATATTGTGTTGAAAATAGAACAGCTCTTGTTATTATTGTTATGATGATGATTACATTTCAGCGTCCCAGCTGAGGAAGAAGGAACACTGTAAAATTCCTGGGGTGCACTCCCAGGGCAAACCCTCCAAGGGGGGGCCTTGTTCTTACTTGAAGGATAAGATGCACCGCAGATATACTTTAGGTGCATCTTCTCTTCCAGGTCTTCCAAAGAAATGGGACCAAGAGATTTACAGATTCTTAATATTTCAGCCTCATTTGCTACTGTAACTCATTCCTCTGAAGAAGTCTCTTCCACTCAAGTGAAATATATGTCAGGAATACCACTGGTCTCTGGCAAAGCATGGCTTCCTGAATCAATGGCCATAATGAGAGCTGGGTGTAGATTTAAATGGCTTCTGATTTCAGCCTGATAATTCCGTTTTAACATGGGGAGCTGGTGGTATTGGCACTCGGCTTGCTGAGCGTATCTTATGTCATCAGATCATAAGAATTGGCCGATGGAGCCTAAAGATAAATCCAAGGAAGTGGATTAAGAGTTTCTAAGGTGATTCTCAGCTGTGAATGGGTAGGAGCAGCAGGGAGGTGGGGCCGGATGGAGGGTAGATTATATGACAGGTTCTTTTAAGAGAATTGTATGCAATCTAGTAACCTCACTCTGTCCTTGGTAATGTTTGGGCTTTTTTTTTTTTTTTTTTTTTTTGCAAAATGAGAAGAGAAAGTCCCCTGTACTGAACACCTAGTTAGAAGTGTAGGACAGAATGACTGTAACACTAGTTAGACTTGTGGAAAGTTCAGTCTGCTGCATGTTTGGGATGGGTGACCTGTGGAGAACATTCAGAGGAGGAAGAGGCCTATTTAAATGCTTAGGATTCCCAGTCTCTGAGACGCCATTAAGGCGTCTCATTCACAATTTGTCTAAAATCTTTTGGGATCCATTGAAGCTTCCAGCTAGTATCATAGTTAAGGCTAATAAGTCCCCTATGTTTGTTTTTCTACCTTTCGGTCTTTTTAAAACTTTTTATTAAAGTGTATACCATTTATACAGAAATGTGCACAAATCATATTGTACAGTTAGATGAATTTTCACAAAGTAAACACGCTGGTGTAACCAATACCTGGAGCAAATGGAACACTGCCAAAACCTGGCAGTGTTCGCTTCCTCTGGAAAACATTATTCTGACTTCTAATGTTATAGAGTAGGTTGGCCTTAAAAAAACTTAATTTAAATGAAATTCGATATTAATTTTATATACTTGTATGAAATTATACAAAATTCTCTAACTTTGTACAAATGAAATGCTTACAGGACATGTTTTGTGTTTATCTTCTTTCCCTCATATTAAGTTTATTTATTCGTTTGCTATCTCTGCTACCACTTCTTAGGGCCAAGGACTTTACCCCCGATTCACAAAGTTCAGCACAACACAGTAGGCATTCAGTAAATATTTGTTGGATGGATGGATAGGTGAATGGATGAATGGATGGACAGACGATGGATGGGTGAATGGATGCATGGCTGATAGGTAAATGGACAGGTGGGTAAATGGACAGGTTGGTGGGTGGATGGATGATTGGGTGGGTGGGTGGAGGAATGGGTGGATGAAAAAATTACACTGCCTGTTTCCAGTAAAGGAATTAGCCAGTGGTTCCTAAAATCTTTGTGATTTTTGACATAATCATATACTTACCTTGCTACAATCACTTAATTAGCTTTCTTTAAATAGGCACTTTTATTTAAAAGAAAACCTTTATGTAGTGAGATAAATGGAGAAGAAGGCAAACAATAAAAAGCAAGCAAAGCAGTGTTATTAAATGCAAGACAGATTCTCTTGCCTCCTGAAGATTCTGAATCTTGGGCCACTGGTCTTTGCTAATGAGGCGGGTTAGCAAGTGCTGGAGAGGTGTTAAGAGACATATTAGCACCCAACTGAGACTTTCTTCCACATTTAGGCAGAAGGATTAAAAAGAGTGGGGAAGGGACTGGTTATTACTGTGGCAGTCTGTCGCTCACTGCCCCACCTAAAACCTTTCCACTTCCCCCGGGAATGTGTCCTCATATGGAAACACCGATCCAGGTGCTGCTTACTGACCCTAGGTCTTAACCATTTTTTTTTTTTTAAAGAAACTGAAGTTTTATATTGACTTTAAAAAAAAAAATCTTTGCTTCTTTCTTCTAAAAAGCAAGAGGACCTAAGAAAACGTGACAGCTACCTTATAATTCTAAGAGTGTACTCACCCTGAGTGTATCTTATAGTCTAAAGAGAAAGAAAAAGAATTCAGACCTGTATAACAGAAAGTCATAACTGAGCCACACAGACGTTCTTCGACACCCACATACCTGACAGCACAGACACAACACCCAGATCACTGGCCACTTCTCTTCATCCCAATGATCTGAGTTCACGTCGCCAAAACCCAATTAAAAGCAAGGCCAGGCTATCAGCAAGTGGGCCGTGCTGGCTCAGGGGAGCACTAGCTCGGAGACCTGGCAAGTCTTGCCTTACAGACCACGATTATTCCTTCATGGCTTAACTTTCAGCACATGCCCTGGTTTCCATGTAAGATGATAAGGCCTCTGTGTTCTTTCACATGTGGACGAAAGACTTCAGAACACTTAGATGAAGAAATCAGGTCCTAGCGATGGCAAAATATTTGCACATTGATTTAAGTTTGTCCACGAAATTGGGGATAAGGAGCAATTCCAACAGAGAGAGGGGAAAATCAAAGAGGCCAGAGAGCCTGTGACATTTCAATGGTATTTATTTAGGTAGAAGAGGCTTTTCCTGGCCTCCCTGCTTTCCTTTTCTTTACTCCTGGATCATTTTGGGAAATCCTCAAGTTCTCAGCACAATAACAACTGGCACTGTGTGTGTGTGTGTGTGTGTGTGTGTGTGTGTGTGTGTGTGTGTAGGGGGAGAATCAGATAGTACAAGAGCCGTTGGAAAAAAAAGTTGAATCGCATCGCTCATCTCAAGATCCTTTTCCCCACACTACAAGCCTTTCCAGTCCACGTCACAACACATTGTGACCGTACGACAGGATTTCTGATCAGATGTGTTATTTGCTAATTTCTGCAAAGCCTGGTTCATTCTGTTTCAAAATGCCATTGTTTTGCAACCAACTGTCTTCTGTTCAAATTTTACCATGGACAATATCTTTTAAAGACTTACAAATGCTAAGAAAGATATCCACAGAAGCATCTTTTGGGATCTGGTAGGAGATGTTATTGTCAGGCATTATTATAATAATTTACTAATTTACTGAGCACATACCATGATCCAAGACAGTACTAAGTACTTCACACATATTAGCATATGTATTTTCAAAGCCCGATAATAAATGTGTCATTATTTACATTTTATAAATAGGAAGCTGAGTCACACAGTTGACTGGTGGTAGAATGAGCATTCAAATCCTGGTGCCTAAGCCTGTGACCGTCCTAGTTTTAGCTCTGAAGGGCCTATACCCTGGGCACGACCTCAGTCTTGGGTGAACTGGGACAATCAGTCATCCTACCTGTAACACTAACCACTATACTTGACCTTCTCCTGTATACCACGTCTTAGACCTAGAACATACTCATATTCTTCCAATTCTAACACTGCTGTCTAATTCAGTAAGCATTTCAACCAACAACTATGATCAAAGCTCGGCGCCAAGTGCAGTAGGGATTCAGAGATGAATAAAGATGCACATCCTGCTTTTTAGGCCACTCACAAGTAACCTAAAATATTTGTTATTTCATTAAGAAATCATGGTGCATCTTCAGGCATTGTACCAGATTTCTGTGTTAATGTGTGTGTAACACGGATATTGATTTTCAGCTGGCAGCACAATTATTTACTATGACAGTACAACATCTCTGTGAGAACAGTGTGGGGCTGGGGGCTTGGAGCTGCTCATCCATGCAAAGAATTCTTGTCAAATATTTTAATGAGAAGAAAAGCAGAGCAGTTAAGATGAAAATCCAAGGTGACCTTGAACTATGTAACACACTGCTTATCACCTTATGGTTTTTTAAGGTCTTTTTTTGATGATGATGGTGATGATCTTTTTACGGAGTTCCTCTCTAGATGAAGAAGAGGAGGAGAAACAGATTTAGAGACCACCTTACACAGGGCATCTCTGTCTCAACGTTAAACCTTCATTCTAGTGGACACTGGATACCCAGCGTCCAAAGTCCTTTCCTCTTTGGAAGAAATCCCCATTTGTCGTGTTGTAGCAGGAATTGGCACTGGCCTCATACCACCCTCTCCTCACTTCACGGCAGGCAGGGTGCGTGCCTACTCACGTTCCCATGCAGGATACTGCATCCTGAATGAACACCACGGAGACAAAGGCACAGTTAGGAATTCACACTTGGCAGCGGCTAGAGTCAGCCACAGTGGTCTCCATAGAAATTCTCATAAAAGATAGAGGAGGCATCCTCCGCACTGTCTGGGTGTGTGAATCTTTCTCCAGCCTAGTGCTCTTGGTCTCCCCAGCCAGGGCTGATGTCCAGTGGGTCTGCATTAGTCAGCCCACGCCAGTACTTCTGCTCACATCAGTAAACAGCGTCTGCCCTCAGCTCCCCTAACTGCATCTACCTGCTGCCCTGGCTGAGGGTCCTTCCTGGGAAGTTTCTCTGCATCCCCCATCATCCAGAAACCTGAGGGTTAACTCCCAGAACAGCAGGAGGTTACTAGGAACATGCTCCAGCTTCCTTCTGATTGGCTAGCGGCGGTCCTATGAGTTACTACTTTGAATATCAATTCTATGCACTCTGATAAACTTTGAATAAATTTCCCTTTCTACTTAAGATAATAGAGTTCACCTCTATGTTTGCACCCCCAAACCCTCACTGATATCTGCACTTACATACTTTCAATTTTATGCAGGCTACGTCTAAGGAAAGAAAATCTGTGTGGTTTCTGTTTTTTTTTTTTTTTTTTTTTTTGGCAAGTATGGAAAAATGAGTTACAGAAATGTACCTTCTGTGAGTATGTGACAGTACTGTATCTCAGCATTTAAATGTTAAAAAATGAAATTAACTTGGTAAAAGCCAACATGCATTTATAACATTTAGAGTATGCAAAGGTCTTTCACACACTGTATCTCATTACAAACCACTTTGCTATACCCTCTACATTTGAGATACAGGTTAAGGTGTGACATATTTTGTATTATCAGTTTAGAGTGGAGAGCGACTCCAATCACACAGTCATGATAGGACAGAGCAGGGGTTACGAGCTGGGCCTCCTTATCTCAAATCCTTCCATTTTCACTGTACTTCCTCGCTTCTCCAGGTGGGCTGTTCTCTGTGATTGAAAAATAAAGAAGTCTGCTGCCCGCTCAAATCAGAAATTCCACCAATCCTTTTTCCCTCTCTGGACCAAGGCTTTGTCTCTGAGAAAGTGAGGCCCTGGGTAGATGGAGGCCTTGAAAGGGCCACGGGACCTTTGCACATGCTGTTTCATTTGCCCGGAAAACAAAAATGATTCATAGGCTCTGATGAAGGTCAGGGGATTTCTGCGGCTTTGATTTTCCTTCCCCCATCTGCCACCATCAATAACACTGGCTCCCTAACATGGTGGAAGGAAATGGGAGAAGGACCAGGGGGAAACGTCAGAGATGGATGGTACAGGTTGAAAACATTCCCCTGGTGAGTTGGGTACAAAACCCTCTTTCCAACTGAGAAACATTCAGTCAATATAACATTCTTGAAAGAATTTTTGGCCAATGTCTGAAAGTTAGTTTCCTGGAATGGACTAGATATAAGCATAGTTATAAAAATTAACTCCATTTAATCAAGGTGGAGCAGGTGGCACAAATCACCTCTCTTGAAACAAACCAGATTAAGACCTTTTGAGGTTCTAAACCATGGAAATATGACACTCCCTCAACCTACCTACCATACAGGGTCCGAAAATGTATAAAACCATAAAATATAAAACATGTTTTATAAAAAAATGCATATTCTGATATAAAAAATTAATCCATTGGAAGAATTTCTTAATGCAAAATTCTGGCTAAGCTCATCAAAATTGACATTGTGATGGCATCTCCCTTCTTCTGTTGTCACAAGCACGTGCTTTGCTGGGCTCTTGAGCTCTCTGGGACTTACCAGGAGTCAGACTCCTTTGTCCTGAACCATGTTTATGGACAGTGTGGTCTCGAGTTAGCCTCAGCTTCCTCGGGCACAGGATTCGTGATGTCTCCCTTCCTCCCACAATGAGGTAGGACTACAATGACCCTCGCTAAACAGTCAAGGGTTGTTACTAATTCTGAGAAGTCAGTGAGAAATAGAATGAAGCGTGTATTCAGTGCCCCTCAGAGCCTTAAAAAGTCAGTGGCTTCAAACATGTTTTGATGTCCACGGAGCAGTAAGGGAGGGGAAACTACGAGATGTTTATGATGTTTTGAAGATGGGTCTCTTGCAGCCTTGACATTTATTGGTGAGACAGGTGAAAAGGCAATTTCTATCTCAAAGAATGTACATCACGGGAACCCATAATTAGGAGTTACCAGATGGTTCCCAACAAAAGACAGGGACACAGCTGCAGGACACAGAGATCTGACTTAATAAAGAGACTAAAGGAAACGCAGAGAAAATGGTGAAGAATGGACAAGGAAGCCAGTTCTAGAGGACAGCCAGTCTGGGCCGAGTGGGAGAACCAGATGGTGCCAGAGTCCACAGAGGGTGTCCCCTAGAAGAATCCCGAACGGATAAATAACAAATGTGTTTTAAAATGCTGAGAAGAGACTCGCAGTTTTGAGAGCCTGGGTATGAACGACTGAGCTGTATACCAAAAAGAAGGCTATTAGCAACTCCAGGGAAAACAGAAAGTTCTGTGAGAAGGAAATGTAATCGTGGTATAATCAATGGCTAAGCTGTGGATAATAGTGACACAATCTTGACAAGGTAAATGCTGAATAATGGACCAAATGTAAACTGTGACATGAGTCTACAGGGAGGAAGGTGGCAGGAAGTGGGCCTGTGTGCCGCTGGATGTGTGTGTGTTGGGGGGCGTCGGTGAGAAATGAAGAGCCAGGGCCTCGTGTTCTACAGTAGGAAGTTAACGGACAATACCTGGATTTCAAAATGAAGAAAAGGCTATTCAAACATGTTATTTAGAAACAAAGAAAGAAGTGCCCAAAGATACAGCAGAAAGAAAGTACAGTCACTTCTCGGGAATGGGGTGAGGGGGGGGAGCAGAGAGGGAACTGAGAGGCAAGCGGGAGCCTTAAGTAAATTCTTCGGGACTAGGGACGTGTATGACTTCAGGAAAAAAGTTTTTATTTCAAAAGAAAAAAGGGGAATGTGGGCCAAGATGACAACAGACAGGACAGAGGCCACACGCTGCAGCCGCAGACGGGGTGGGTTCACGCTGAAGGCGCGGTGGTGGCGTCAAGATCGGCCAGCTCTCTCTCCTTCCTGACCGTGTCTTCGCCTGGGAATTAACAGGTGACGAGGAACATCTCTACCTGGGGAAGGCCTGGCCGGCACGCGGGGTCGTCACTCTGCAAACACTGACAACAGCAATAATGAAGCTGCCAATCCCAAGGGCACGCGGGGGACACATGTGCCACAGACCGGCCTTGTGAGCTGTCAGCTTTCTTAAATGCAGATTGCCGGGCGCGGGAGACATCATTTGCTTTCCCCTCAAGCCACCCTCACTGGCTCCTGTGACTGTTCATTTTCACAAATTAGATCTCAGTCTGCACAGCAGGGGTTTCTTTCTTTCTTTTTTTTCTTTCTTTCTTTTTTTTTTTTTTTTTTATGAAGAAGGTGCTTTTCTGAGTTACGCCAAAATTCTTGGAGAGGCCATAGGCTGGTGTGGAAATGGGTACTTAATTTGGGGTCTGGGAGGGAGGTCTTGTTGGGTGCTGTGAACGCCCTGAAAATCTACGCAAACTTGCATATTTATGCAGATGAGCATTCATTTTGTGGAGACTGAACACTTAGCTGTGCAAAGGGATGGCGTTTGTGACTTAAAGCACTAGGCAAAAACCACTGGGTAGCAGGCCAGGATTAAGCGATGCCACTGTTTTAGGACATCTCACCTTTAGAGACTACGGGGAAAGAGGAAGCATTGTAGGGGTCTTGAGGTCTCCAGAAAATTCCTAGCATCGTTCTTCTGGGTTTCTGCTTCTTGCAGGAGTAGGCTCAGGCAGCAGGAATGTCAGCTCAGCACAGCAGGAGAGGTGCAGGCGTAGTGGCGGGCGGGACAATGCCTCCCTCTTGAACCAGACCGTGGTGTTTACAACGCACGCCACCCTCCCCCACGTCCCACCCCCACGTCCCACCCCCACAGCTGTGTGGCCCTTCAACAGCCTGGGAAGGAGATCGCCTCAGAGCTCCTTTTGGGAGCTATGTCTGGAGACCGAGGTTGATCAAATGCAGGAGACGGGAAGGGGCACGACGCAGGTATTGGTGGTGGAGGCCGCGCTGCCAGGGACACCCAGAAGTGGTGAGCAGTGCTGCAGTCACAGCCGCCGGGACTCGGGTCCCGTTTGTGCCACACTGGCAGGCTGACTGGGGGCAGGTGGGTTAACACCTGCAAGTCTCAGTGTTCTCACCTGCTAAATGGGAATCGTTTTAGCCATCCCATCGGGTTTTTCTGAGGTCTGTACAACGACATTAGACCCTCTGATGCTGGGGAAACGGCTACTGTTCAACAGATGACAGCTGGCATTGTTACTTCTCAAACAACGTGTAAACACACACCATGGAATTTCACCTTTTAAGGTGAAAATAATTTAGCATTAGACGCGTTTTTCATGCCAACAATACTATTCGTACATAATGGTTGCCTTTCATTTCTCTAGCTAGCCCTGCTGTTCTCAACCGGGGGGTGAATTTTGTTCCTCGGGGGACATTTGGCCGTGTCCGGAGACATTTTTGGTCATCATGACCGGGGCAGGGGAGATGCTACCGGCATCTATCTAGTGGGTAGAGGTCAGAGACGCTGTTCAACATCGACCAGGCTCCGCTCAGCCTCACGACAAAGGATCACGCCACCCCAAACGTCAACAGTGGTGAGTGAGGTCGAGAAAGCCTACTCCAGCGTTGAATACGAGAGTTAAACAGGAAAAATAGATTCTGAGGACCCTAATGGAGCACTCCTCCATCCCTGAAAGAGACGATGGCTTGATTGTAAGAGCAGCGTTTCCCACTGCCCGGCCTGTCATTTCTATTCTGGTGGCAATCGGCGAGCATCGATGTCAGCGTCACCTCACTGCTGCAGGATGAGGCAGGCGGCCCATCGCTGCCGGGGACCTCAGCAGAGGGCCAAAGACAGCTGGCTATTGTTTCAGACTTCTGTGAAAACAACAAAGATTTCTAAGTCTTCGATTTTTATAAAGAATTTGAACGCTGATCAGGACATCTATTTTTAAAGGTAAATTAATGCTTAAGGTATTTTTTTTTTTAAGCACCAGAGTGAAGATTTATAACTTTTTAATACTCCCGAAACCTCTCGGAATCCTTCTAAAATTAGGCTTGGCTCTGATGGGAGTTGATTGACACTGGTGTTAAACAATTACTTTCCTAGCATGGTTTTTGAACTGTCGACCATCCTTGCAAATTACCATCATGGAAACCGTTGCACGCAGACAAAAATGTCAGTTAAAAGGGAGTCTGATTGTTTATGCCACAATGCCCTGCTTGCTTCTGACGGGGTTTTCAAAGACGGAAAGGCTAAATCATAGAAATAATAACGCACTGGCCCACACTCTCCTTTCTCTTCCATTATAAATCCATATTCAGATATGTTAATATGAAGATGTACAATATTATGGAAAGGACACCCAAAGTGACAGGAGAGCTCCCACGGTTGAATGGTGGGTTTTTGTCCCAGCTCAAGGAGCCAACCACTTCCTATTCCCCTCATCGGTCTTTTGTGTGAAAGTCTTTGCTAAGAGTCAAGTCTCCGCCCGATAAGGCCTCCGAGACATAATCATTTCCCATTGACAGCACCTTGCAACCAATTCACAAACATTTTCATATTAATATTGAGCAATTTCCCTACATTCTAATCCATCAAAGTAGGCTATTAATCCTTCCTGTACCATTCTCTATTCAAATGCTAACAATTTTCTTCTCACAAGCTAAAACATTTGTCCGACAGCCCCTCACACAAAGCCCCTGCTTTGTTAGCCGATGATGGATCAGTGTTAATATGAGAGATGCAATGTAAATTATATCATTGATACTGTACATATGTAGAGGAGGAAAATCTTTTTAAAAGATCATTTGTATGCTAAAGATAATGAAAGTGATCCCATGGTACAGCAACCTTAATTTTCCTTTCTAAGAAGGGGGGAAAAAAAAAGGTTCTTTATGGCAGAGAATATGGAAATCCATCATGATTTATAATAGCACAAATGCCATCATTTACTTCCTGAAAAAAAATATACACTGTTTCTTTTAAAGAACTTATTGAAATGACTCAAGAAACCTTGTTAAAATATCTCACGGGGAGCTGCATACCCCATGGTTACCAGGAGAACAATGTGGATACCAGACCTCCACTTGGGGTGAAAAACAGATAAATGCTTTCATTTGGGGTTGTGCATGGGCTGACGATTTATATCCACTATCAAAAGACATTAAATGGTATAGAAACTTGGGGACGAATACACTTAGCTGCCCCATTAGTAGACATGCTCAGCATATCACGTGTTAATAAACAGGAGGTAACTTCATGTTAACACAAATAATCCTTATAACAACCCTTGGGCTCCACATCCTTGTAAAGTCTTGAGAACAAGAACCGACCATCTGCGTGGATCCTGTCGTATACTCCCAGAATACCTAGCAAGTCGGAGGTCTTAAATAGGCACTAAAGAAATCATTGTACTGTTCCCTTCACCTGTATTTATCTTCTACCTCCAAGTTTGCTGGGCTTCCGATATTCCCTCTATGTAGATGGCTGCTGGAAGGCAAATATCCAGGATTCATCCTTGATATCTACCTCTCCCTCCCCAGGCCCCACCTCCATCCAATCTTACCAAGACTCGTCAATTCCTTCCACAAAATTTCTCTCTCTCCCCTTCTCCATTAGCATTTCCCTCTCCTCCATTCTCTCCAATACCTCCACCTGAGACACCGTCATCTTTCACGTGGACTTCAGCAAAGCTGGTTTCCCAGGGTCTTTCACCTCTTTCTTCACAATGCAGCCCAAGAAATCCTGAGATACAAATCTGATCATGTCATTTCATGACTCTAAAAGAAGTAAACTTAAACACACACACGTGCACACACACACACACACACACACACACACACACACACACAGTCAATGTCCTCAGGATCGTGTTCTAATGCCTTCCTATGACCTGGCAAACTTCCCTAATCTAGCTCCTGCCTATATCTCTCCGACCTCATTTCCTGCCACTTGACATGGAGCGTTCCTCCCGTTGGCCAACGTCTGCCCTTCAGAGAGTCCTTGCTCATGCTATTGCTTGCCTAGAAAATGTTTTCTCTTGCTCTCTGCCAGGCTAAATTCTACGTGTATCCTCAGGGCACTAGCGGAAACAGCATCTCTTAACAAACATCGCCCCTGACCAATCCTCGTGCCAGCCTATCATATCTCAAATCTGAATCACATCTCTGGGTCCATCCTTCACTTTCTCTTTCTGGACCTTTCCACGAGTTACAATAATTTATGCACGGACGATCACTTGTCGAACATCTGTCTTCCACTAGATTGCATATTCCAGAAGAGGAGGGAAAAGGTTAATTGTGTTTATCCTTGTGTCTCCATCACCCCCAGCAAGCACCTGGCACGTAGAGAACTTAATAAACGTTTGAAACAAGGTGCATAAATAAACTTAATTTACATGGGGCATTTTATTAGGAGCTTGAGGAATAAATACAACTACAAGACACAGTATCAAGAAATTACCGTGTGAACTTTGAGCATCGTTTTAAGAAATAACAGCAAAGAATTTGAATTCCTGAGTGCTACTGTATTTGGAAATTTGCTCTTTGATTCTCTGGATGCATTTGGTTTCCTTTGGAATTTAAATAGTTTTTCATCTGAAAAGATAATAATGTTTGCTGGTGATTCTTCTCTCTGTTGAACTCCATTAAACCCCATTATTGTTCTTTGAAGATTAAGACTTGCCCCAAGGAATTAGTGATTATGGACCCCTGTTTTCAAGCAATTCTTGTGATGGGCCAAACTAAAGATAGAGTTTCTGGGTCTCTAATCAAGGGAGTAACATCCATGCAGTTAAAACTGCTCCTGGCCATGAAACAATCAGGCCTAATACTCAGGCAAGAGAGAAAAGAGAGGGGGAAAGAGTGGGGGTTGAGGGGGTGGAGGGAGGGAAAGATGAAAGAGTGACACACGAGAGAGGTTCCAATCGAACCTCTTCTGTAGGCATGCTTGGATAATGGGGACTGCCCAGGTCACCGTTCTCTTCCCGGGCTTCCCGAAGCTCTCGGGATAGGCACTCTGATTCATAATGTAAAGCACCCTGAGAATGTACTATGGTGTAGAGGAAAAGCTCCAAGGGGACCACCGGCTTCCAGGACCTCAGCGATCATCGCGAGCCAAGTTCCTTCACCAGGAGGGCTGTCCCGGACCTCCACGCGCACAGCCCGCGGGGCGTCGAGCATCCCGCAAACGTCTACACGCTCAGCCCACGTTTCCACAAGCACCACCATCCAATCCACCCTCGATGACAACAGGGATCTACACGGCAGGACTAAAGTCTCCTTTGGCCTACTCCGGAGCACTGAGAGACTGTGATGGGAAGGCTTGCCCTTATTTTTCTAAAAGAGAAGACCTGCCGGTCGACACGGAAGTGTCACGTCTGCTCCTTGCTGAAGGTGTTCAGCAGACGCCAAGCAATCACTTTAAAACAAGGGAAGGTCTGGAAGATGTGGTCTGCTGGCTTTTCAGAATATCACCTTCGGCTTTGGCTCGTTGATTTAATCCATTTTCCTTAAACCGAGTGACTCTCTAAGAGAATGTACTACACCCGCAAGAGGACCTGTGGCTTTTATTTTGCTTTCCTCATCAAGGATCCAAAAAGCCCCATTTCGGAAGTTAAAATAATCCAGGAAGCCGTGATCCGCAGCGGCTGAAACCATGGCTGAAGGAGAGACCGAGGGAGCTTCCCTCGCCTGCTCCCTCACCACGTGGGCCAGACCTGGGGAACAACTGGAGAAGGTGCTGGCAAGATGTGCGTCTAGTGCTGTTTATAATAACCAAACTCTGAAAGTGACCAGAATGTCCACAGTTCGAGGGGTGATTACGTGGATGAGGGCAGAGCCCTGTGGTGGAGTGGGACAAAGCCGTTAGACAAGGCTCAGGGAAATGCTTCTGAAATAATGATTTGAAAGTTGCTGGAGACAAAAGTATTTACCTAGCATTGTCTCAACTATGTGAGAACGCATAGAACAAAAACTCAAGGTTTCCACCGGAAGATAGGATCATGGACGTTTTCCCCCCAATTTCTTTTACTTTTTTCTATTTTCTAATTTTTCTACAAGAGAAACACCTTGCTTTTATAAATAGAAAAGAGTTTTTTCTTTCTTTCTTTCTTTCTTTCTTTCTTTCTTTCTTTCTTTCTTTCTTTCATCTATCTATCATCTATCTATCATCTATCTATCTATCTATCTATCTATCTATCTATCTATCTATCATCTATTTATTTATCTATCATCATCTTTACCAATGGCGTTCCTTTAAGCAAGGATATTGGTTTCCAGAAGACACCATATATTGCTCTAGGTAACAAAAGACTTACAATCAACCCTAGGCTTGGCTTCCTGCTCGCCCATCTCACCATAGTCCTGTGCAGCAAAAGACAGACTTTCCAATCGCTACCCCCTCCCCTAACCAGACCCTCCTTAGAAAGCCAGCTTGTCTCTGGGTGGCCATGATGGCCAGTGGAATCCAGGCTGGCTCAAACAGAAAGAGAGATTTCATCAGACTTTGGAAAGGGCTGGACAGCCGTTTGGGAAATGGAAACGAGAGGAAAGCAAGCTGGCTCTTTACGCTGGGGCATGTAGCAGGGGCCTCACATCGCTCCGCTTCGCACAGTTTGTCTGCGAACCTTTCCCTCAGCTACTCGCTTGGTAACGACGACGGCTCTGTGCTCAGTGGTGACATCACCACATGCAACCACGCAGCAGCCCGGAGCCGTCCTTCTCCTGGTGCTGAGAGCCAGTGGGTAGATAATTATTCAAGGTCAGATTTTTAGAGTAGGATGCCAGGAAAAAAAAAAAAAGCAAACATTAAGGGTTAGCCAATACTTTGCAAACACTTGTTTGAGGATTTCCTAATTACTCTAAGTGGTTCCTCCAGCTCTTGCACTTAAAAGGCTGCTATGTCGTATGATGTCATCCTTTGCCCATTATCTCTGCGGTCAATTTGCAGTATTAGGAGAGGCAGCAAGAAAATATTTGCAAACATCAACATTCTCAAGCCTTAAAAGATAATCCCCCTTTCAACTCCCTGTGAGCATATCAGCAGCACAACTAGGTTTTCAGATTCCTCTAACCGGGTGACGCCAGCAGCTGGATTGCACAGAAAACCTTTCTTCTCGAGAACTCAAAGAAATTTCTAAGTGGTATCACATCAATCACTGAGCAAGTCCTAGAGGACTGGCTGGGCAGGTAGTTAGAGGGTAATTAGAAATGCAAATGATAAGCCCCTTTAAAATAGCTCCCGGGGCAGTTCTCGGCTGAGGAAATCTGGTGTAAGATTTTAGTTTCAGGGTGACCGGTGTCAACAGGTTCTGATACACTGGACATGGTATTGCTTTATTGATTCTTCACAATGACAATATTATCATGCTAGCATTTTTATATTGCAGATGGGGAAACCGAGGCAGACAAGATTAAGCAACTTAGGCAAAACCATGCAGCTTACGTGGTGGCCGCAGAGTTGCAACTCAACCAGGTCTGGCTGACTTTTAGAGTTCGACCTCTCACCCACCACCTGGCTCCACAATATCCTTTTCCTATGGCAGGATGGAAGATTATGGAGATTTTAACAAATGCTGCACATGGAAGCATTCCTCTATAGGCAGAAACCTTGCTAAAGGAGAATGCTTGGGAGGTAAAGAATGCTTTGAGGCCAGATTGGTTTTAAATCTGGATTCCTCCACTTATTCGCTGGGTGACCCTGGCCAAATGACTTCTTTGAGCCTTTGTTTTTTTTTATTTGCATAATGGCAATTATGGTGGTTCTTACCATGGAGGGTTGTTGAGATTAAATGAGATAACGCATATTGGGTACTTAGCACAGTGCCTGGACACAGTAAATGCTCAATAATGCTTGAGTATGATGATGATGATGATGATGATGATGATGATATATCTTATATATTAGCATAATACATATATTCATTTTATATTATTCACATATAAGTATAAATATAGGCAAACAGAATTATTATTGCTATTAGTATTAGGAGCTGTCTGGCCTGTGGAAAGAAAGCTATCATTGTCCCTAAACTCACACCATTTTCTCATGGGGCCACACTTGATTAATCCTCAAACTGACAGTTCATGCACGTAGAAGGGTGTTGGGCTAACCGACCACGGATCTGCTCACCTGACCCTTCACCTCCTCGAAGGTGGGAGAGAACCGCTCTCACTCTCCCTGCCTTCCATCCGGTTCTCCCCCTGCGATCGCTTGGCAAGTATTTACTAAGCAAACCCTCAATCCTCTTTCAATGCAAGGAAGCTGCTGTTAATTTCATATGCAAAGTGGAGCCTAGGGCTCAACATAAGTATAAGTATCCTAATTTATGAAGAGTGAAATAAACTCCAGACTTGGCCAGCTAGTTCAAGTAAGGAGACAATGGAACGGCAAGCAAAACCAAGCAAAGTAGCTCGTATTGTATAAAATAAAATTCAGCAATGTTTAAAAGTAATTCAGCTCATTTGAAGCTTCTAGACATTCCAAAATTCAGTAATGACTAAAGCACACGGTATAATGAATAAAATGAAAATGTGACCCAGGATCTCACCGTTTATTTAGAACTGAGAAACTGAAAATTGCTCTTTCTCATCGATAAGACTGAAGTTATTACTTCATTCACTTAAGCATTTTATATAAGGTAATTCTCTGATGATAAATCACACTGAAATTGATTTCGGTTTAAAAATGAAAAAAAAATCCACATTAACATGTGAAAGCTTAAAGATCTGCAGATCTGAATTATTGGGGTGCTCATGCTTAGAATGGATGACAAATTGAAAAATAAGCAGGTACTCACTTTTAGAAAATAAATCTGGTCCTCAGAACCACCAATTATGCAAGGAAAAATAAACCGCCTCTCATTTCATTAGGAAAACTCATTTGCATCAACATTTATACTTACATATGTAATAATGCATGGTCCCAGCCTGAATACAAGGTGGTAATTCAATCAAAAAGCTCCTTTGATATGCTATCATAAACAGCAAAAATGGAAACAGAGCCCTGGGAATAAATCACCCTCTTACTATTCAGCTGGGACCACACTGGGCTATTTTACACTACATGCATTGGTGCAGTATTTCACAAATATAAAAAACAGTATTTTCCTTTTATTTGCTGACATGTGGCTGTTTGAACTGGCAGCTTGCGGAACTCCAGCAGGTGTGGGGATGGGTCCCAGTGGTGGAATCAGACGGCGAGTGATGGAGACAATAAGGCAATTAAATTTTTTTAATTAAAAGAATTTTAATCAAAAATTTAAGAACACTTTAAATTTTAATCCAAAGCATAAGGTTCGTACACACATCTGCATTTGGAGGGAAGAAAGTCTACTGAAAATTAGCATCATTTTCAAAGCAGCAATATTTTCAGTTGCTAATTAGACACTTCCTCTCGGCCAATCATGTAATTTAGAAAATGTGTAAGTGGCGTTTTACAAGGCTTTGCAAGGTTATTTCTTAGCCGGGGTTGGGTAACCTTGGTGACATTGTTCTTGCTGTTCCTTCTGCCTAAAATACTCTTCCCCTGGATCCTCACGTGGCTGGCTCCTTGTCATTCAATGCGAAATGGCATTTCCTCAGAGAGACTTCCGCGATTCCTCTTCCCATCACTCACCCCACTCGTCATTCCGTTACAGCATCCTGGTGTTTTAAAATCTCTTATGATAGAAATTTCCAAGCATGCTTAAAAGTAGAGGGAATAACAACACGAGTTTGCTGTTCACGGTTTCAACAAGCACCTACGCTGGGCCACCGTGCCCTTCTTCTCTACTCACTGTCCCCCTCCTCCCCAGGCCCGGTTACTTCAAAGCGTACGCAGGACGTCGTGTCCTTCCATCTGAAAATATTTGGGTGGGTTTCTCTAAAATAGGAGAACTTCAAAAAAATATAACCATAACATCATCATCACGTCTAAAAAAATTAATAATAATTACTATCAATATCATCACATATCCAGTCAAGTGTTTACCTAATTTGTTTGAATTAGGACTCAAATGAGGCCCATGCCTTACAATTTTCCATATCATTAAATCTCTTTTAATCTTTAGGTTTTTCTTCTACCTCTCTCTCTTTTTATAACCTGAACTTTTGTGGGAAGAGGATTTGTGTGAGCGGAGCCAGATCATTTGTCTTGTAGAGTCTTTTACAATCTAGATTTGCTGACTGCATCCTCCATGTCATTTAACATGCTCCTCTGTCCCTTGCGTATCCTTTAAATTGATAGTTAGGTCTAGAGGCTTGATCGAGTTCAAGTTTAATATGTTTTTGCAAAGTTATTTCATTGATAGTGTTCCATGCTTCCATTAGGAGGTTTATAATGTCTGTTGTCTGTCTTTCCATGATGTTATGAGTCATTGATGATCACTGCCTAGATCCATCGATTCATTCAGTCTTGCAAAAGAGTGACGTCCACTTTCAACATTTCTTCTTCATTTATTAGGTAGAAAACTTCCACAAAGAAAAACTTTCCTTCATCAACTATATAGATACTCTGAGGTATAGGTCATAAAGAAAATTCAGGATAAATGCTTAATTTATCATTTTTTCAAAATATTAAAGTGGTTTCCTAGAAAACACCCTTAAACAGACCAATAATATCCATCCATCCATCCATCCATCCATCCATCCATCCATCTATCCATCCATCCATCCATCATCTATCTAGGGCTATCTAGGGACTAATGTGGCCCTGTTTATAAATTTATTTAGGAAAAATATGAGTTTAGTTGGAAAAAATATTAAATAATAGGAAGAGTAGGACAGTCTTGGGTCAAGTGACTAAAGTTTGGAAAATGTTTCCTTAAAAAGCAGTTTTCACCAGGGCTGGGGTAGCCGAGAGGAAGAACTGGGTTTGATGCCGATTAGTCGATGGCATGAGAGGATCTGACAAGAGAATTTGTCTGGCAAAGGAGGGAAACACCGAGATAAAGAGACAGCCCGGAATAGGTCCAGAGGAAGAGATGGTTCCCCCCAATTCCAGAGTTCTGATGCCCCTGCAGCTCCAGCCAATGCCTTGGTCCAGGCACAGAGCAACCTTTGCTCCTCCTCCTCCTCCTCCTCCTCCTCCTCTTCCTCCTCCTCCTCTGTCTCTCCTCGAAGATGACAATTAATTGGCTAATCACTCATTCATTCGGAAGGTCATTCCTGGGCTCTGCTCTTCGCCAAGCACTGGGTTGAGTGTTGGGGTCACAGTAGTGGACAGGAATCCCACTGTCCACAGACGTGGAAGCCACAGAGTGTCATGTGTTATGATGGGGTAAGCCCAAGTGGGAACACAGAGTAGGGGTACCCTTGATGCCCAGGAAGCGGGTGACTGGAGTAGGTTTCTCTATGGCATCCAAAGTGAGCCTTCATGTCTGTTTAGGTCGTTTGCCCATTTTTCAATCATATTGTTTTTTTGTTTGTTGGTTTTGTTTTTTGCTATTGAGTTGTTTGAGTTCCTGATATATTTTAATCATTAACTTCTTATCAGACATATGGTTTTCAAACATTTTCTCTCTTTCCATAGGTTGTTTTCGACAGTTCCCTTTGCTGTACACAAGATTTTAGTTTGGCGAAGTCCCACTTGTTTATTTTTGCTTTGGTTGCTTGTGCTTTTGATGTCACGTCCAAAAAAGTCATTGCTAAGATCAATGTTTAAAATACGTTTTTATGTTTTCTTCCTCCGTTCTCTTTGAGCTTAGGCGTGGCCATGTGACTTGCACTGGCCAATAAAATGTGAGCAAAAGTGACACCAGTGAGCAATCTGTCACGTGCTCTCCCTCTGCCACTGCAGTCTGCAAGATTCCGAAGGAGCCTGCTCCCTCAGCCCAGGTCCCAGAGCAAGGACAATGAGGACTGGAGTCCCCTGCCCAACCTGCAAGGCGCATGGAGCTTTAGTGAGAAATAAACACGGTGGAGATGAGACATCGAAATATGGAAGCACGTGCTATTGCACGGTAGCCTCGTCCATCCTGATCAACACAGGTGGCACAGGTAGGTGGGTGGGTGGGTGGTAGGAGGTATTTTCTGGAAAGGTCTGGAATCTAGCCCAGAGCTGCTCAGTCTTGGCACTACCGACATTTGGGCCCCATGAGACTTTGCCACGGGGTAGCCACGCTGCCCACTGCAGGATGGTCAGCGGCATCCCTGGCCTCTCCCCATCAGGTGCCAGTAGCAATCCCTCCCCAAGTGGTGACGACCAAAAGTGTCTCCGGATCTTGTTAAATGTTCCTGTGTGGAGCGGGGGGAGGGCGCAATGCTGTCCCCATTTGGGAAGCGCAGCTCTAGGCAGAACATGGCAGGTTAAGCAAATGCGTGAGGGTCAGTGTGGGGCCGGGTGAATGGGGAAGGAAGGAAAACGAGGCAGGAGGAGAAAAAGGGAAAACTCACAGCAAGCGATTTAGGCGAGGGACAGACACCATCAAATGATTGCCTTGAAAAGATCATCCTGGCTCTTCTGGTTCATTCTCATGTTTTTGGGCCTCTTGACAGTGACCCTCACCTTTGTGAAGTGACGTGATGGGATTCTGCCTGACGTATGAAGTCCCGCTGAGCATGAGTCACCATGTCCGTTAGCATGAGCCTGGCCCAGGGAGAGCCTGTCACCACTGGGTTCCTGATGAGCTTCTGGATGCTAAGCTGGCCTGTGGTGAATGTACCCATTCCACAGACAGGGAAGTAAAGGCTCAGGCAGCAGAAGAAACTGCCCAAGACAGCACAGCTAGGAAATGGCCTGGATAATGAGCACAAAACCCAGAACTTTCCAAACCCAGGGCTCTTGCTTGGCTCTGGAGAGGGGCGGAGAAAGGGGAGAGGGTAAATATGGATTTGAGATCAGTAGTAGAAAGAACTTCCTAACATTGTGTTATCACAAGAGTAGAATTTATTTATCAAAGTCATAGAAGCCTGTTCAACAGTCCTTCACTTGATTCTCGTGAAACCCTGCACGGTAGGGAGGGACCATAATTATTCCCATTTTATGGATGGAGAAAGTGAGGCAGACAGAGTTTCAGTAATTGATCCAAGGTCATACAGCTGTAGAGCTGAGATTCAAACATGATTAGTTCATACTCTTAACCACTCTGCTCCGCCACCTCTTAGTAGAAACTGACTGTCTTATGAGGTAGTGGGCTCCCAGCCACCAGAAATTTAAGCCAAGCCTGGCCATTTTGCTAAATGAGACAGGGTATGAAAAACACCAAGTACAGCACTTACTACGTACCGGATGCCCAGCGCCTGGCAACCAGTTTTTCAGAGGATGCCAGAGCGGATGCTAGGAGCACCTGGAGTCTCCCAAAGCTGCTTCCAAATGCCGTTGTTACCGGCATCCCAGGAAGGGCTGAGTGCGGCCTTGCACGCTTGATGTCTAGTCTCGTCAGGAGAACGCGAACAGCTTGAATCAGCCCCGCAGCACGAAAACGACAACAGCTCACACGCACAACACCTGCCCATCACAGCCTGGGCCCCGCCTCAAGCACGTGCGTCCATGAACTCACTCAGTTCTCCAACAACCTGACTCAGGTACTATCGTCGTGATGAGGAAGCGGAGGCTAAAAGAGATTAAGCCACCTGCCCAGGTGACTTAACTGGAGGAACTGTGGTGAGACCCCATTTTGTACCCAATGACGTTGAAGTTACAGACCCAGCTCCTGGTCCTGAAGCCATCGATCAGTTGAAAATTTAAATAATGTGGGCGAGGGGTTACAGGTTCAAAAGAGCAGCAGGGAACAAAGTCAATGTTACAGTGGAGTTCTGAGTGGCTTCAACGATGCACAGAGGCCCTGAGACCCTAGAGGGTTAGGAACGCTCAGATTATTTACTCCGTCTCCCATGGACGCATGCACACACGTGCATGATCTCGCGTGCGTGCGTGTGCGTGCACACACACACACACACACACTTCCATCTCAGGAAAAGGAGCTGACCGCACTCCTATTCCTTCAAGGACTCTGGACGGAGTGCTGATGGCCACGTGGGATGAGCAGGGCCTGTGGGGCTCGATGCTTCTACAGTCCTCATTTGAACTCCAACTGTGTGCTGGGTGCTGAGATTAGGTTTAAGCTAGACATATGTCCAAGGTGCTGTGACAGCCCAGGGAGAAATGACCGAACGTGTCTCTCAGCTGCATGGCGAGTGAGGCAGAGCTCTGGCCTATTCACCCGCCACATCCCCAGGGCCAGCAGCGTCCACTGCACAGAGTCATCCAACAATAAGTGTCGCTCGAACCAGTGAGTGAAGAGGTGGCCAGGATCGGCTCCTCCTTAGTAGCATGAGGACACTCACAACTGCTCACAGCGGGGTGCCCTGTGGAAGTGTCCAGCCGTCAAATCTATGTGACAGGGCCCCGGCAATGCGGGCAGGTGGCCCATTTTCTAGGACAAAAATCTACTTCCTGAAAACTTTCATGCCGACCAGAGCTCCCGTGACGACATAAGACCAGAACGTCACCATACAGGTTTTCACTTTGATTTGTAATTTCTGTCTTGCTCCCAATCAGTCGAACGAAGCTTCCTCCTTCCCTAATGCCCACCTAGAAGCCTCACGAAGCGGCTCCCAGCTGCCAGGGGCTCCCCGATGCCGCGCTCAGCTGTGCCATTCCGTTCCCCTCATTCTTCCCCCTCTTCAGCAGACGCAATAAAAACCTTTCAGGGGTTGACAGCGAAAAGGCAGTGCTGCCTCCACTGCTGGGTAATTCAGGAAGCCCCTTTCTCATTTTAATTGGTCTCCTAATTGGACTGTTTATGGGTTGTGCAATAGCCTAGGATGAAAAGGCCTGGCGAGCAATTATGTGCCTGGCATTCCTATCTGGCGGGAGTTAATAGTTTAATAACGAGAAGGAGAAACCCAAAGTTCACTGGAATGCCACGGTTTTGTTCTCGAGAAATACCTCTATTCAGAATCATCCCCTAAGTCGGAAGATGAGGTCAAGCTGTGCTCCCCCAGGAGCAGGGCGGAGCTTTGAGAAGCTTCGGGTTCGTTTTTGATTTAGTGGAACTCGCAGACTGGGGGGCTCTCCGGGGCCCGTTGGCCTTCTAACTGCACTCCCTCACGGGCTGGAGATAAGGGGGTGCACAGGGCCCTCGATGGGCTCGACTGATTCTCTGGAACGAAGGTTTGTCTTCCTTGGCAGGATGGACGACTTCAGTCTGGTAGATGAGGTCACCCGAGTCAAGGCAATAAAGGGCCTGATGTTCACGTGAAGGCCAGTTTTCAAAGCGGCCTCTGAAGGAAAGCTGCTCTTGTGCTCCTGTTTGCCCACACTCCATCGGCAAGCCGGGCCTGCACTAAGACCCTTCTCTCCACGGTCCAATTTATTCCAGAATAAAAACGCCACCCCCACCCCCACCCCCAAGCGAACTCTGAAGCCAAATCGAATGGTTCTAATTTATAAAAATTGGCGGGGGGTGGGAGGATACAGATCATGCAGAAAAACCGTCCATAACAACTTGGACATTTGGCCGAAATAAGCCGAGTGACGTTTTCCCAAAGGAAATCATATTCTAACGGTTGCCACATCATGGCAACTGGGTCCTTTTGGTTGTTTTAAACGAGTTCGCTGGTCTCTTTCAGCCCTAAAACACCCTGGTATCAATTTTCCGGTAGAGAAACAGCAGACCGGGAACTCGGCTTTCGCCTAATCCTGCAGATGACAAGTCACTTTTTAATAAAGCTACTATACTAGGGTGGCCTTATCCAGCATGGGGACATGAGGGGGAAGGTCTGGATTTGGGGCGGGACTGAAAATTTTTTTCCCAGTAAAGGAATAAGAAAAGACGATCTCTTCCTGCAACAGCAAATTAGAACTCTGAACTCAGATGGCGAAGGCTGTTTACGATCAGAGTTTCGAACTGGTCTTATTTAGTCCAGTTTTATGTACTTTAAACTTTCCCGTTCAGCACTTGGAGCTTGTGGTGGATCTGGGTAGTTGGCTCCCTCCCCTAGGCACTGGTTTCTTTAAACGTAAAATAGTACCGACCCCACCGGTGAATAAGGGAGTCCTGTATTCCGTGGAAACTGAGATGCCATCAATTACAAGATGAGTCATTATTTTGTCTCTTCGAAAAAGGAAAAAAAAAAAAAAAGAAAACATGCGATGAAATGACATCCCAAAGCTTTCTTATCGCTTGGAATTTTTATTGGAAAAGAGTTTTCGAAGAGTTTTTTTAGACATAAATTTCCACCATATGTCTCCCTTGGCATGCGTAAAAAATGGAAGTGGGATATATCGGTTGAGGCAATGACAACCAGGTCGTGACCACCGCTTGGCTGGAAGCAATTGTAAGAAGCCATCCGCTGAAAGACGCATCCTGATTGCGGCGACGTTCGATGGGAAATGGTGTGTGTTGCAGCCGAGGAAACACAGGATCGTGGCCCATTGTAAATACTCAGAAAAACAGTCATTCTAGTATTAGTTACTCCTTAGAAACATAGTAATGTGCGTAACCGCAAATTTTCTTTCCCCACTTTTTATCAGAAGGGAGATGTCATCAAGTTCTGTGTCTGAGTGTCCCTGGACAAAGACAGCTCTTGCCACAGCCCCATTGTACCCTCTGGGTACGACCAACCAGGCTCTCCTCCAATAGTTCCACCCGGGGCTCTCACTGGCTCATCCTAGGTCATATGTCCATTTCTGAAGAAAGAGAATGAAGAGAATGGGACGTTTTTATTGGTTGGCCAGGCCTGTGTCATGTGCCCACCTTTGTGGCCAGGGCTAGAGCTGGCCTTACCTAAGCTTGCCTGGTTTGAGAACAGAGAAGGAGAGATTTCCTGAAGAAAGATCAAGGTGCTATATCGCCAAATAAATAAATAAATAAATAAATAAATAAATAAATAAATAAATGAGAGAGAGAGAGAGAGAGAGAGAGAGAGAGAGAAATGGCTCTGAGGCAGTTAAACCACTTCATCTGACTCAACTCAGGATGCAGATATCCACAGTTATTTAAGCGGCTACCTCACGCCCAGGCTTGCTCTGGGATTTGGGAATTTCCTGACACCCACAAGTCCCCATGAGGAGCTAAAAACATATAAGCAGTCTGGCAAGCAGTAAATAACAGTTTCTGTAAAAAGGAGTCAGAGCTCCCCACCAAAGACAGAGGTTTCTGACTGCAAGAAGAAGCTCTGCATCTTTTCCCAAAAACATGGGAAAGAATAGCAGAATAGCAGAAACCAGCTCCACATGTCGGCGAAAGGGCATCTGCTGAGCCAGCAAGACCACCGCCCACCCATGCTGGGATTCCCTCTTTGCATGGATGGCTATTGAAAACATGCAGTCAAATACATCTGAAATACTTGCACCAAGCTTAAGAATTCTGCAAAACGACAGCAGCCATGAGTTAAAGAGATTTGAATGACAAACTATGTCAGCTACTTATTCATTGACCACTAAGTCTAGCATCGTCCTTTAAACAATTTTATTAGCTTTAAATTTTTCTTAGCTTTAAAGCGTCATCTACTTTGCAGAGACCAATTCCAGCATTATCAAATCTGCAGCCATATTTCCCAAGAGGCGGGTGTAAATCAGTAATTCTGAGGTGAAAAAACTAATTCTACCATCAAATAAGTTTAGAAATTACTGTGATTATTTTTTGCAGGACTTCTCAGAGCCATTAATAATAATCATATTACCCAAAAGTTACTCAATTTCCAACACATCTAAGTGCCTTTCATGAATTATTTTAGTTAATTCTCAATATCAATATCTCTATGAGGTAGGGAATAATAATATTCTCATTTCATGTTCAAAGAAAATGAGGCAAACGCGTTTAGTAATTTGCACAGGGTGTGGCCAGAATTAAAATCCAGGTTGACCCCAAAGCTCACGTTTTTAAGTCTCTACACCACACTCAACATCATTTGAGTGTTGTTGTGCATTTCTAACTTCCAAGAGGAAAGTGAGAAGAAGTAGCTTTTCTCCAAACTTATTTGAAACAAGACCCTGCTTTTGTAAGATCTCATGACGCTAAGCTTGCATACAGCCCATTGTTGCATCTGCTAGCCTAAAATCATTCCCTATTTTTCCAAGCTCCTGTGAGCCAACGCTTACGGATTATAAACACCCAGTACATTCCAGGTGCTATGTGTGTGGCTGGAGACAGGGCAGGATTATTGCCCTAGGGAAACCCATCACCTAGAAGACTAGAGGACAGATTCTTCGGTCTGCAGTGGACATGAGCATAACAGACTGTGGAGGAAAGAGGGATGGGAGGAATCAATTCTACCCAGGGGCACCCTAGAATATTCAAGAGAGGAGATGGCTTTGAAGCATGGGCCTTAAGGATGAGTAGAGCCTGCCGAACACAAGACAAGGGGCAGAGACATCGTAAGCAGAGAGAGCCACACAGCTACCTTTATTTCCCTCTACAGCAGCGGTCCCCAACCTTTTAGGCACCAGGGACCAGTGCTCCTATGAGAATCTAATGCCTGATGATCTGAGATGGAGCTGAGGCGGTGATGCTGGTGCTGGGGAGCGGCTGCAAACACAGAGAAAGCTTCGCTCGCTGGCCCACTGCTGACCTCCTGCTCTGCAGCCTGGTTCCTAACAGGCCACAGCACAGGACTTACCAGTCTGCAGCCCAGGGGTTGGGGACCCCCCTACTCTACAGTAAAAACTAAATGCTCCAGAAAGAACTAAATAGCATTTGAAATGACTGAGAAGGCCTCAGACTTGCTTGTGATTTTTTTCTCTCAAAGCCCCTATAGCCAAGAAAATGGCTATGAGCATCTGTCCTTGTGGGAACGTGGCTTGCCAAACCCCACTGCCCCTGGCTGTTTCCACCAGATGCTACTTGACTTTTGAAGGGGCTTAGGCACCACTCAGCAGTAGGTCTCACCACCATCAGGGGCAAGCTTGCTCCCCACGAGGACCCTATGTGGTGATTTCAAAAGGGGCCGGCACATTCTCGACACGCCTCCCTTCAAGAGTTGGAGTCTAATTTCGTACCCGTTGAGTGCCGGTTAGACTTAGTGACTAAATTTTAATGACTAGAACATAAGTGATTCTCTATGACTTCTGAGGCTAGGTCATAAAAAGGATGCAGCTTCTACTTAGTTCTTTTTGTTTTTCTCTGTCCTCTATTTGTCTCTCTCTCTCTTTCTCTCTGTGTATGTACACATGTGTGTCTGCCTGTCTGTCTGTCTGTCTCTTTTTCTATCACTTTCCCCTACTCTGGACGCTCACTATTGGAACATAGCCATCGTGTGGCAAGGAAGCCCAGGCCACCTGGAGAGGCCACATGGAGCTATTTTCCCAGCTCAGGTCTTGGAATGCAGTCACATGTGGGGTCACATTATCTGCACATTTAAGCCACCCAGATTTTGCTGTGCAGCCTGGGAGTCGTGGAGAGTAGGGTAGGTCAGAGGATCCCCCCATCCTTTTTGAAAACCCTATGTTTTTTCCTCTTATTCTCTATGCCCCATGGGAAGAGAAACCACGGTGAAAATACAGAGAAGAACAGCACACTTATTGGGGGGCTTTGGGATCTAAGAGGGCTCAGGTCCCGAAAGGCACAAGCTCTCGCCTTACACAGAAATTTTAAAACCTTTCTAGCAGGTACCACACAAACTCGACCCATGTTCAGAACACTGTCGTGACTAAAAGTATTCAGAAGGGAGCTGGAGACGTTCACGGCTCTAGTGGGCACACATCTGCCCAGGGAACCCGCTCTGCAGAGGAATGGGGAAGCCATCTGCATGGCGCTCCGCAAACTTCCAACCCACACTGTCTTCCACCACTGGTGGCCGCTGCTGTCCGTAGGGACACCGCAAAGCTGTCAGTCTTCAATTACGGGTTGGGAGACTCTTTTCCTGATCTTTCTCCTGGGAACCGTACCTTTTCTTCCACGCTTTAACTGCCGACGTTGAAATTTAAAGGGTTTCCTTTTTTAGCTATCAGTTAAAGAGAAAGATGAATTAACCGGAAAAGGCGGTGGCCTGAAGAATTCTAGGAAAGGGAGGTTTTTGTCCTCACACTCGGAGCCCTTAGAGCTTGCTGGACTCTCTGTGGCTACAGCTGTGAGCCAGGAGCTGTGGCTACTGGCGGGGCAGCTTGTAAATAAGTAATCACCGATATTATTCATCACTGTGGCAATGGGTGTTACAGAGAAGTACAGGGGACTCTGAGGGTGGCTAACGGGGGGGTGGGGGGCTGAACCCACCTGGGGAGTCAGGGAGCTCTGCTCCCTTCCATGGCAATGCCAGCCTCGTTTGAGCAAAAGTCCCCCCGAGCTCTGTGGCAGCCTCGCGAGACCCTTCGAGGAAGAGCGGTTGCAACCGGCTCGCTTTCTTTATAGCCAGCGTCTGTGTCATTCCCCACGGGTGCCTTCGGCAGGTGCAGGACCCGCTCCCCCACCCCCACTGCAGTCCACACAAATAAAATCCCAAGAATGGCCAATATATTCTGCGCCAAGTCACAATAGCCTGCGAGAAGAAATACATAAACTCATATAACTTGGAACCTAGGCTATTTAGCATCCCATTAAAAATATTCAAAATATAAATCAAGATTCATGGAAAGAAGTAATATTCAATTTAGAATTTATGGCATTTTAAAATAGGATGATTTCCTCAAATGTGCAATAAATTTGGTTTTGTGGAATTGCCCTTGCCACCTTATCATGACAGTTGCTTTATCTACACAGCCCACCAAAGCGGAGTCACTTTATAGAATCTAAATTCACAAATCAACTGTCGTCTTCACTTCACTGATTCATTGCTGATGGGCCTTTCACAAGGTAAAAAAAAAAAAAAAAATCCCTTCCGAGTTGACAAGAGTAATAAATGAGGAGGTGAGCGCTGCCCATCCATCCGCTGGCCCGCTGACCCGCCTACGGTGATACATGGCAGAATAAGCTCATAAACCAGCCGCATCTTTTGACCTCTCGGAGTAAATGGAAACAGAAGAGCATTTATGATGATCACTGTGTTTAAGGATTAGGGTTTGACCAGCAGGTTATACAAACTCAAGATGCACCTTAAGAACAAGAATCCAGGCCAGGCTGTTGAGAGCCAAAAATCCCGAAATCTTAGAGAGGTTTGTCCTGCATTAATTTTTACTGCCCCCACTGTCCTTTTGTTTAATCAAGAGAAAGACTGCTGGTGTAGGACAGGGAAGGGGCACCTGTGAGTCTGCAAACACAATCAGAACACTAGGAAGAAGGAAAGAATGACATTGATCGAATTAAAGGGCTTGATAATGCAGCGGGTCTTCTGGGAGCTGCCTGTGTACAGCTTTTCTGAATGCCAAGTCCTGGCCCCAAATGAGGAAGAGCCCACTGTGCCAGTGCAAGAAATTACTGTGATTAGCAAACACACAGCCATTAATTTATTTTTTAAAAGGAATTAGCAAAAGCCAGTTTTAAACAAATGTCTTCTGTTAATTTAAGGGTGGCCAAAGCTTTATAAACTGTTTTTTTTTTAAAGTACAATTTGTAGAATGGAAAAGCATTTTTCAGTTTCTAATTGACAATATTCAAAGCCAAAGTCTTAATTATGTCTGAGAAAAAAGTGAGAAACTAATTCAGTAGTATCTTACCCATGAATCCCACAAGTACATAAATTTCAATTCTTTGAACTCAACTCTGGGACAGAAAGAACATGCAAGGACTCAAAATGACTAATGAGATTTTGACTAGTATCCCAAAATGGGATTTCTGCTTGTAAGAGGTACTCAATATTTAAGCAAGTGCTAATTCTGACCTCATATTTAGAATCTGTACTTGAATTGGTAGGGCAAAGTGTTTTAAGGAACTATTTTTAATAGTAAAAACAATGCAACATATATTATAGAAAGGTCAGAGGAGGGAAAAGATTACCTGCAATGAAATCACCTTCCTACAAATATTATTATTTTGTGTATTTACATTTACTTTTGCATATGTTCATATGGATAGCATATATCTATTTTTATACTTTTTAATTTAATAAGTTTTTTTTTACTGTTTGCTTCACGCTTTTGTAATTACGATGGCTACATAACTATCTATCTAATGGATATATTATAATTAGTTTATCATCATTTAGTTGGATATTTAGGCAGTTTCTAAAGCTTCAAATTACAAATAATGCTTTGATTAATATCTTCATAGTTGTGAAAAATATATTCATTGACATTTAAATTTCAAAGGACTAGTAAAATAACAAATGAAATACAGCTGAGAAGAGAATTAGTGAACCATAAGATAGATCTGAGAAAGTTATTCAGGACGGAGTGAGGAAGCATAGAAAGATGGCTCGTATGGAAGAGGGGTTAAGACACACAGAGGATGGAATGAGAAGATTGAAATACATCTGATAGGAATGCGGAGATGGGTATAGTAAGAATGGAAGAGAACATCATGTGTAAATTGTGATGAAGGCTGAGAGTTTCTGAGAATTAAAGAGTCATGAGACCCCAAATAAAGGAAGTACATTAATATTGGGAATTATAAATTAAAGAAATGCATATTCTTCTACATGGTAATAAAAGTACAGAATATGAAAGATGAAGGGAAAATCTGAAAAGTAAATTAAGAGGAAAAAAGACTACAATATGAACGAAAATAGGCTTATTAGAAGCAATCAGAGCTAGCAAACGATAGGATAAAATCTTCACATTGTTGAAGAAAAATAATTTTCAAAGTATACACAGTTTATTTTTTTAAACTGAAGATCAAATAAAAGTTTTCAGACAAATATCAAGAGAGTTCACTCCTCAAAGACCCTTGTCACTAAGGAATAATGTGATGAAAGAAGACACTGAATGTAGGAGAAGGTGAAATTCCAGACACATGAGGAGTAAAACTGGTAAGCTTCATGCAGACCACGTTCTATGACAGCGAGAGAATTGAGTTATAAAGAAAGAGCCAATCTTAGTACATATTTGAAAATTAGACGACAACAATGAAAATAACTGAAGCCTTCTACATAGCCGAAGGTCAGAAAGAATTTATAATGGAAATAGTGAAACATGTAGAACTGAGTGATGTTTGACTAGTTTTCAAAAGTCATGCTAAAAAAGACAAAACTGTAGTAAGTGTAATAATCGTAGCCCTGAGGTCGCATATTATAGAAGAAGTAATGAGGTAAGTAAGCATCCAACTCAAGAACTAAGAAAACGAGCAAGTCTGAAGATAGGAAAAAGAAATAATGAAGAACAAAAGTTAATAAAATGGAAAATAGTATAGTTTGGCAAAATTAAAAGCTGCGTCTTTGAACAAACTAATAGACAAAATTCTGGCAAGATCTATTGAGACAATAAAGGGAGAAGGCCCAGTGAATAAGATCAACAGGAAGGGAAACAGAACCATGAATACAGAAAAACTTTTAAAAATCATGAGAATGCCATGAATAGCTTTATGATAATAAACTTAAAAACTCAGAGGGAATAGAAAATTTCTATAAAGATATAATAATCAAAATTGACTCAAGAAACAGAAATTTTAAGTAGTACATTAAATCAATAAAACAGATAGTTACAAAACTATCTTCCAGAAATGCCAGGCCCAGATGGCTTTTTAGGTGAATTTTATCAAGTCATCAAAGAACAAATAACTTCAATTGCATACAATCTATACCACAGAACAGAAAAAGGTAGAAAATTTTCCAAATCTTTTTATGAGACTAGTTAATCCTGACATCAAAACAAGAGAAGGACACTACGGAAAAGTAAAATTATGGGAAAATCTTTCTTATGAATGTCAATGTAAAAATCCTTTTTAAAAAATATCTATTAAGAAAAAAATTCATGAGCAAGTAGAATTAATTCCATCAGGAACAATTTAATACTAAAAAATGTACTAATGCAATTCATCATATTGATAGATGAAAGAAAAAAACATGATCATAATGATACATCCAAAAAGAAAATTCTAATTCAACCCAACTCTCATTTATGACAAAAGCCATGCAAACTAGGAATTGAAGGGAACATCTTTACCTTGATAAATGTATCAAAAGCTGACAGCAAATACTATACATGATGGGAAAACTTAAGGAGCATTATCTTTAAAATCAGTAACAAGGCAAAAATGACCTCCATTATCATTTTATTCAACATTGTTCTGAATTTCTTAGAAAGTGTAATAAAATTTAAAAAAGTAAAATAATTTGAAAAGCAGAAATAAAATTACATTATTCACATGCATTATTAGTGTAATTGTCTACATAGAAAATTCAAAAAATTGATAAACTATAAGAAAGTACAATAAAGTTTCTAGATACAAGATCGATATACCAAAAGCAGTTAAGTACTTGAGTACCAGTGACAAACTATTGAAAATGTAATTTAAAAACTCATTATGAAGTACCTGAGATTTAAATACATCCAAAAGTGTTCAAGACCTTTACAAGGAAAATCATAAAACTTTATGGAAGATTATAAACTAGTGCTTAAGCAAATTCCAAATGTTCGTAGAAGTCTCAATAATACAAAAGTAACAATCGCCCTTACATAAATCAATAAATTCAGTAAGATTCCAACACTCATTCCAGTGGGTCTTTCTCAAATAGTGACAAGTTGACCCTAAAACTTACATAGAATAAAAGGGTTTGAAAAATAATCAAACAAGCCCTCAATTACTCTCAGCTATTTTCATCATCGCCACCATCCTCACCATCATTATTACCTTCGTGTTCCCCACCAAAACAAAGCAAGAACTTCAAGTCCGTCTGGCAATATTCAATCTTTGACGTGATTTTCTTCTGAGAAAACAGAACTTGGAAAATGCAATCGTCATTTTGTCAGCTACTGGGAAGACGGGTCCCGTAACATTACTTTTGCCGGCACAGGCCATTCATTTACTGGAAATGTCAAGGTGCTGTTTGTTGACTTCCAGGCCTCAGTGAGGCCACGACAAATAACAGTCTCTCAGACACCAAGGACGCCCAACCTGACGGTGTAGGAGAGAATTAGTGCCAAGAGGCAAAAAGACACCCTCTGAGTGTGAATCAAGAGCAGGGATCTCTTTAGAATGAAGCCACATGCACGTGTGTAGGCCAAACATGACCTTGCTCTTTTCTGGGAATCCAGAAGTGTCCTCACCATGTCTCTGGTCGTAGCATTTGGTACTTCCCGTGTCTTTCTCCAAACGCCTTTCTAAGGATAAAGGCTAAAGAATTCTACTCAGTGCTTAGGCTTATAATATAATCTATATGCATTCTCTTAATAAATATTCATTGAGCATTCACTAGGCGCCAGGCAGTGTTCTAAACACTAGCGATAGAGCAGTAAAACTGACAAATGCTGAGCAGTGACAAGGGGCTCCGTTGGTGTGGGGCCTCGCACACCCTAGTGAGGAATTACCATATTTAACCTTCTAAAACAACTCAGCATGGGAGTAATCAACAGCTCCATTTTACAGATGAAAAACCAGGACTCAGAGAAAAGATTGTACTTGTTCAGGTCAACACATCCATTAATAGGCGGAGTTAATATTTAACCCTGGCCCCGCCTCCAATCCTTAAACTCTTTCCACCATCCCACACTGTTTTGAATTGGTGGGCAGACACTGTTATTTCTGGCTGACTTCGATGGAAGGCTATTGTGGACATGAACCTTATCTGCGCTGTCACCTCAACTCTTCTTTACTCTTAAGCAAATGCTATAGAACAAGGCTTAGCCAATTTCTTCCTAAAGGATCAGATAGTAAATACATTAGGCTTTGCAGCCATATGGTCTGTGTTGCAACTGTTCAACTGCTTTTGTAGCAAGAATGTGGCCATAGACACTAAGCAAATGAATGAGTAGGGCTGAGCGCCAATGGAGCTTTCTTTATGAGACTAGGCTGGGTTTGGTCCCTGGGCCGTGGTTGGTGGACCCCTGATGGAGAGGTTGAGAGAACGGCTTCCGGATCTAGTGGACTAGGTTTAATCCCACTTCTACCACCTACAAGATGTGCACCCTTCAGGAAGTTATTTCATATCATTATGTAAAACTGGGATGGTACATTATAGGGTTAATGTGAGGATCAAAAAACGGGTTATGTATGTTATTTAGACATTTGTAAAATGAAAAGTATTATGGTGTTCCCCCTGCATGATCTCTTAGAAACACAGCTGAGTTCAGACAACGAACTCACGTCACGGCACGCCTACCAACGTCAAGCCCTCGCAGGAAAGAGCACAGCCCTTTAATCATCGGATCCTGATGGTTTTCTGAACACTCTGTGCAATCACCCAGTGCGTTTACCGATACCGACCGTGGGTCAGGCATGGGGCAAGGATGGAAGGGGCTCTCACCCCGCCCTGCTCGGTGCTCCTGTCTGCATTTGTGGGAGCACCTGCTGTGGTTATCAATGAGAAAAACTTTCAGACAAAATAATTATTTTAATTTAGTGCTTTTGTGTTTCAAAACCAATCCACTCAGAAGTGACTCTGGGGTCCTTAAGTACCATTCACATTGGGACCTGACTCCAATTGAGTTTGGTCGTTACAGTTTAACTCACCAGGGTATTAATTGAAGCAATAGAAAATACCTCTGGTCAGTTTCATTATCTAATGGCACTTGGGTTTCCTAATGCATCTTAATAAGAGATGTTGCATATTCATAGACTAGTCTAGATTTTATAAGGAATAGTTTACGCTGATTAAAAAAATAAAAACTGGCCACATTCTCCTTAAGCTTCAACTACAGTTATTTTTCCTATTGATTTGACAGTACTTTGAAATAATGGCTGAGTTTCACATAAAATCATTAATTTTTTTGTTTTGTTTTTCTATAAAATTAATTGCTGTAAAAATTCTCTGCTAGCTTAATTTATATATCTGAACTGAATTCCCTAATATTACTGAGTATGAGATACATTCCTCAAAATTAAATCATTTCTTTAAAAAATGGTAGTTTTACGCTTGACATAAAATTTTGTTTTCTTTAACTTGACTTACTTAAAGAATTAAGTGTACCATTTGCTAATTAAATTACTCAGTATTGACTCTAAAACTTTCTGTTTAAAACCTGCTTTGATAAAAAGCCACTTAAAATAGTTCACAGTGTTCTCTCAGAGTGTGGGAACACTCATATTCCATTCCTGATACATGATCTGGATTCCATGTGATTTTATTTTTGTTTCCAAGTGTATTAAAAGCATATTTTAAAATAAAAATATGTAAGCTATAATCAATTTATTAGCTATTGACTAAATTCAATTCAAAAACGAGAAATTGTAAGAAAATCCTAACTTAATAGAAAAGCATTGTGAAAAGCCCTTTTTTTTTTTTCACACTTGGCCCTTGTTCAAGCTACATATGGTCACATAATCTTTTAAAAAGCACAATTCAAGTCTCGATTTCATTACGCAACAGTATAAATGGAATTACACTGCTGATGAAGTTTGGTGCGTAGGCTTAAGTGTACCCTGGGCTGGCTGAGTGACCCTGACTCACTGTACCTGGCCATCGACGCAGCCCAGGACACCTCCCTGCTCACCTTCCCTGAGTGTACCCGTGGTGCCTGGCCTGGATGGGGTCCTTCACCTTAACGGCACCCCTGTCACCTTACAAACTCCATCATAATGCGAGGCCGATAACTGCTTTACGGGAATGTGCTACGGGCTCCGTTTCTCCTCTATGTGCTGTTCGGGTACGAGGGATTAGCTAAGGGAAAAGCTTGGGCCCTTGTAGAAAAGTTCCAGGCTGAGCTCTGGGTGGAGACCTGGATAAACTTCCTAAGATTCACGTCTGCCGGAGCTCTGTAAGTTTCTCGACGTCGACCCTGTGGGCCAGCCTCCACGGTCAGTCTGCAAGGAACGCAAAGGTCCCTCACATTAGCCTCCCTCCTCTTGTAGGTGAAGCAGCTAAAATACAAGCGACCTTTGGTATGGCTCCTACACGAGGTAGCTAGAACTGGGGCCTGGCTCTTCTGCTTTTAGCCACAGTCATGGGGCCAACCCCATTCTTTGGTGTACAAATCGCCAAGCTAGACTCTCTGTTCCTATGTCACTGTCGGCACAAACGTCTATCACGGCACACGTCATAGCTTCTCGGCAATTCCCAGCAGACTCGGGGTTCTTCAGGGGTTGTGTTTACTCTCTCTGCATTCTCACCATCTAGAACAGGGTCCGTTGCATATTTATAAACGGAACCGTGACCGGAGAACAGTCCATGCTCCAGGAGGAACCTCAAGGCTCTCCAGGGAGATTTGATTTTCAGATGAGAAAACAGACTTGACGAAGTTAGATAACCTGCCCAGGATCTCGTGACCAGTAAGCGGCAAAATGGGATCTGGAAACAAATCTCTCAAAACCAAGCTCTTTGTATTATGCCCAGATATAATGTCAGGTGAGGCAGAAAATACGAGTTCCTGCAGGAACCAGATTTGAGGTACCATGCGACTTGGAAAAGGGATCGCCATCGGCCAGGAAAGTTCTGTGGCACCTCTAAGAGTCTCAAACAGCAGCCTGGCCCAGGAGCTTCTCCCCTGCTGATTCTGCAGGAGCATCAGCCCGTGGCTGCATGCCACATTTTTGGCCATTAGAACTCAGAGCCATAGGAGATCAGCCCCAGGAAATTCAATGGAGGAGAAAGGGAGGTTACTAGCCACAAAACCTACCTACATGGTCAATGAAAAACCAGATTTGTGGTGAGATTTCTGGTCTTTGAGACTGACACCCTAAGATGGACAGACACCTCATAACTTGCTGACTTGCTCCCATCAGACAGACGCATTTTAGTCCAAACGAACCAGGATAACTTACAGAGTAACAATTTGTGTGTTTGCTGCTCTATTACCTTGCCTTAAAAAAAAAAAAAAATCTATGCTTATATTCACTTTCTTACTTTTTCAGGAAAAAAAAAAAACCCTCCTAGAAATTAAAAATCATCACTTATTTTAAGTAAGATAATTAGTGGTAATAACTCATCACGTTTCCTTTTTTGCTTTGATTGCCAGGAAGCTCCAAACCAAAATTTGATTTTAATTGCAAACATTGTCCCTTAGCTTAGAGTGGGCCACCACCATGGTTACCCACCACCCACTTAGTGCTCGGCTTTGCCTCCTTTCTGCGCTTTTACCGTTTCTGTCCTTTTGCGGGGGAAACTACTTCATTCCTTTCCAGAAGGCAGAGGGGTGTAAATAATTCAATCATTCTTAACCTCAACACACACTGCAGATAAACGTAGCTTTTCAAAAATTATCCTTCCCTTCACCCTGCCACTCTCAAATTCCCGATGGCACATCCTTCATCTGGGCAGAAACTCACTGGCTGATTCTGTACCTTGTATTTGGCCTCCAGCCTCGTCCTCAGACACAGACACTGAGTTAGGGGTCCTCTTTGAAGCCTCAGGAGAAACAATGTTATTGCCACTGGCAGCACCCCAGCCCCTTCCACAGCCTCCTTCCAACAGGTTTCAGGATCAAGATATTTCGATGGTTGTTATCACTTATTGTAGTTGACATACAATCATCCGAGAATAGCATCTATTTTAATGTCTGAATTATTTTTTTTCTCTAAAATGAATGGACAAGATTCTAAAACTCTCCCTATTACAAAAGACAATTTGGTTAATCATCAACAAAACCCCTCTGAGCATAAATGAATAAAGTTTGAGCCACTTGGAGTTATTTTTCCCTGTCTGATAAAACCATTATCACTTTTACAGCTTTTACAATGCCCAATCACATTCCTTTGATCATCTTATAAAGTTAATTGATCTTGCTTATCTATTGTTCTATTTTAAATCATTTAATTGAGGATATTAGGAGAAGTAATGGTAACAACTAAGGCATTTATTAGGCACTGATGTTCAAACTTGCAATGTGATTTTCATAATCTAAATTTCTCTATCGCCAAATACTGTTCTCGTAGGAATTTACATATAGAACACCTCCAGCCACAAATAATTTGCTGTTGCCTAATGTTCTGAAGGACAGGCATGTGCTGTGGCAAATCACTGCAGCTAAACTTAATTTTAATTATTCTTTTAAATCAGATAGATACCCTGCAGTGAAATTCTTATAATTAAATAGAAATTAAAAGTTTCTAAAAGCCTTAATTTCAACTTCAAATTTACATGCAAATGAATGCATGGGAATCGAAAGGCTGCCTTCTCCAACCCTCATTTTCCAAAATTATGAGGGAATTCTCTAAAAGCTGAGGCTGATCATGAAACCTTATTTTGGCCTCAAAGGGACCTTCGGGCCCCAAAGCCATTCCATTTTGCAGTGCCTGGACAATGTCACTTCCTTGATAGGCTGAAATCCCCAGTTTTCCAAGCGACCAAGAGGTTTTCTGTAGTTTGGATTCCTTTGGCAATGGACCCTGTGACAAGGGTTCACAGGCATGTCCCAGGGAAGTGGTCTCAAGAAACAGGAAAGGGAAATGCAGGAGTGAGACAGAGGAAGGAAGAGGGCCAAAAAAAGCCAATCAAACGGTGGCGTGGTCCTGCTGGAGAATGCGGGGGGCCAGCGTAGAACACGCAGGGGTCCCAGGGTTATCACGTCAGACGGCGCGGGCACCGGGGTCCCGACCCACCGCTCCCGTAGTCGTCAGTGCAGGCTGCTTCGGCAAAGCATCAGCTCCCTGTGGGTAAGCCCAGCAGGTGCTGCAGCCTGAGAAGGACCCCAGGCGAAGGCACACGGGCGCCAAGCATCCCCGAGGGCCCCGAACTAACCAGGCCCCAGGGGCATCAACAGCGTCTGCTGCCGGGAGCTAGCCCAGAAGGTCAAAGCCAGTGGCCCACTGCATGAATGCAGCCTAAGGCTGTGTTTTAGTGGACCCACAGGACGTTTATTTTAAAAAAGCATTGGAAAGTTTTACCCTCAAATTGAGATCTCTTTATTCTCTGGAAAAATATGATCTAACTGACCTAGAACAAGATTGGAGATTTCGAAGTGAATCAACCAGCCAATATTGGGTAAGTCATACGTACAAGCTTTATCTTGTAGCAGGCAAAAAGGACCCGGAGCCTGGGTCTTTACCTTCTGGGAAGGGACAGACCTCCCCCTGCAGCAAAGGTGCGTCGAGGTCTTACCTGAAGCTCAAAGGGAAGATGCAATGTGAGGACCAGCCTCTCCCAGGGACAAATCTGCCGATCCTGCCTATCCCCGGTCTGGTAAAGGCTGTGGGCAGCCACACGGCCCTGAAGGGGGCCAAGCACTCTTTTCAACATGATGCGTGTGTTTAGCCACTCCAGATTCCTACAAGCACCTCTGGGGGTAGGAAGCCGACGCTCAGCAAAGTAAAGTAACTTCCCAAGGTAACATACTGAGAGTCCAAGAGGAATTTGGACCCAGTCTGACTCTGAAGTTTGGAGTCCTAACCCTGAGGCTGCACCGCCTCCCAACGCCCGCCGGACACAGTACCCAGGCCTACTTCCTCCCTCGGGTCCCTGTCGCCCTCCCGACTGGCACGATCCTGTGTCGTCCTGGCAAGTCAGGACCCAGCTTCCCGGCTCCCTGAAGCCTCCCCCTCTGCTCTGCCCCACTCCAGGCTCAAATTCCTGCAGCCGGACACTGAGCCCCAGGGACAGGCAGGCAGTTCCGGGGCAGCCAACAAAAGTACGGCAGGCAACACCATGACCGGTAAGACTGAAGTAATAGATGTGGCATTAAACATGTTCTTAAAAAGACATTCAAGGCAAAGTTTGAGTAGGCGCATGTTTCTGAAACATATTGGAGTTTTTCCCATTAAAAGCTGCTCTGGAAGATGACACTGGCTGTGACCTCAAAGTGTCCCGAGAAAGATCTGCTCCCAGTTTTCACACCATCCTCCATGTCGAAGTTTTCATATGTACTCTTACCAGTTTAAAAATTTAACGTCATCTGTACCTGAAATCATGCTTCTTTGTTTTCCTAATCCTCAATGAAATGTCTGCTTTTCTTCACAGATGATCGAGTCCTATAAGGACACATTTTTGGGGACTGTCTCACACCCCACATCCACATGGCATCCTGGGTCTCCCTGCAGCAAACTCAAAAGTCTCCAGGGGCAGACAGCCGGCGGGGTGACCCAGGTCAGGACCAGGGCCAGGAGGCCACATGACGGCTCACCCCATGGACCCATCCACCTCTCCGCCCCAGCCGACTGCCACTCTGCAGGAAGCTGGATGCCTCCCTATTATTGAGGGAAACCCAGAAATTCATATTTTCATATAAACTCTCCCAGGTTTTAAACACTGCCAACTCATTTAATTATATTTTAAATGCAACGCAGGCCAAATTCACACAAGTGTGTGAGCTACAGAGACCCAGCCCACGGCCCACGAGAACATAGAGGCTGGTCAGCAGGCCATCACTGTCCTGTTTAACAGCATAAACTTGTCACAGAGCAGCGATGGCAGAGTTTAAAGTTTTTACATCTACACGTAAAACCAAGGTCGTGATGGCAGAGGGCTCTGCTCTTCTGTCAAAGCGTGCGATCATTGGTTCTGGTGCATTGCATCTTTCCTTCGCAATACTGTAAGCACCCAAAGGAGACAGGTATGTGCACGTGGATTGAGCGGTGCATTCAACAAATATTTAGGGGCACCTGCTACACGCCAGGCACTGCTCTAGACACTGGGGAGACAGTTAACGAAATGACCAAGAATCTCTGCCTTCCAGCAACCCATTCTCTTAAAATAATTACTTATTTTACCCCTCGACTGGGGAGATGGCCTCTACCAGGAGTGGGGGCAGGTGCTGAATATCGACACACCAAAAGTACCGACGTCCCTTAGCGCTGAGCTTTGCCTGCTGCCCAGCACGCTGCTCGTTCCCGCACCAGAATTGAGCACCTCACGTCTGGAGCTGCGTTTTCACCTTCATGTAGCTGTAACCCAAGCCAGATTGAATATAAACCCCAGCACTTTCCCCATTCCGTCCCTGCCTGCACTTTGGAGCTGTGCATGGCAGCCTTGATTGTTTCGCTGAAAACCACTTAGCAGACAAAATGCCTCCCCGCAAAGAGTGAGCGTCCCTTAACCTGTCCTTCGAGGCTGAGGGCACTGCGAGATGCTAAAGGACCATGCGCGCTATTTGACAAGTGTCACATCTGCTCCAGCCGCGGAGACACAACCTTAACGCTCCCTGCGTGGTGCCATTTTGAACCCGGTGTGCTGGCGAGGTGGCGCTAGGGGGTAATAGGAATCCGATAGTTCAGACGTGAACCACAAGGGTGCACAGGCAGCAAAACAGAGAAGCGGCGATCTGTTGTGATTACGAGCCCAGCCCCAGCCCAGGACGCGGACCCTCATTTAGCTCTGGAGATGAGCGCGCACGGCACGGGAGTTTTCGTGTGGCTTTGTGGCCGAGGGAGCTAAGATGTCTCCATGACACAGAGCAAGTCAGAGTGAGCCTCTCCCCCACTCCCATCACCCTCCTTGCAGAAACGACACAAACACAGGACACGTGCCATGGAACGGGGAGCCAAGGAGGAGTTTTCTTACTCAAAGGCATTCAGCGAGGTGTTGGCAGAAGCAAGACTCCCTTCTTCATGGAAGATGCTGGATGTGGGCATAGTCCTGGAGGAGGGTCAAAACACCAGAGCTCCTGTTTTAGCTCCACCTAAGCTGTATAAACAAGGAGGCAGTTTTCCTTGTTTGCGACGTTGGTTTCTTCTCTCGTTGCATTAGGGCTGCCCGTGTGTCAACCCCTCTGAACACAGAGCCTTAGTAGACGCCTCCACGGAGACCCATTTCACAGATGAGGGGGCAGAGACGCAGGGCAGCTAAATGCTTTGCCCAGTGTCACACGCCGAGGACCTCCCCTGGGCCAAGCGGTGCCCCAAGCGCTGAAACCCAGAGAGGACTCAGATGTGGGGTCTAGTGAGGAAGCGTGAAGCGTCATTACTACGTGAGGTAGAGGATAAGCGGGTAAGGGGAGGTCCACAGGTGAGCGACACTAATTCAGGGATGCTGACGATACCGGAGCCCTGTCTCTGCACTAACATCCTATTCTTCTTTGAAAATAACTACTTATTTTTACTCACAGAGCCATTTAGATGCACTCATCTATCTAACGTGGGCACTAGAAAGATATATACTATGTACGTCCTGGGAAAGTGGGGTGTATCAGACGATCTCCATCTGAGTAACAGAAAGCACAGCTCAAATGTGTGCTTGTAATTAAAAAGTTAAGACGTCTGCCTTCGGGCATGGCTTGACCTAGGGCCTCACTGTCACTTGGACTTGGTTTCCCGCCACCTCTTCACTCTGCTTTCCTCTGTGTTGGCTTCAGTCTCAGGCATGTTTACTTTATGGGGTGGCTCCAGGCTCCAGCAGCTCCAGGCTCACTTGTCAGAGATCCGAGTCTGGCAGAGAGAGCTTTTCTTCCCCAAGGAACGTAAGCAAAATTCCCAGGCCTGACTGTCATTGGCTCAGTTTGAGTGACCTGCCTGCCTCTGAGCCAATCACTGTGGCCAGAGAAATATGATGATCTGATTGGCCAGATCAAAACACAAGTTGAGGGTGGAGTCAATGCCACCTAAATCACATCGGCTGAGGATACGGGAGGGGCAATTACCTGGGAGGAAAACTGAGATGATTGTCAGAGGGGTGACGGGATGAAAGAAACAACAGACATCCATCAAAGCCGGCTAGCTTTTGGAGAAAAAACTAAGACTATGAGGAACCCCGTGATCGGTGGTAGGGCGGGGGGAAGGTGATGAGGTGGTGTCTCCAAGTTACTTGTGGTTCATTCAGAAAAACAAGTGGATAATTTTAATCCCAAAGAATTAAGCCGATTTAGCGATTTCCTATATTGGTATTCTTAAAAACGTCACCGGCCAAACACGAGGCACTTCTGCACCTGATCCCGTAGCCAGCGTGCTGTCAAACCGCCCGCACACATGCAGCGGGCGTTGTTAAGGGCCTCACATACTTGTGCAGACTTCACGGGAGCGATGGGTTCGGGGGTGGAGACACTCTCGTGTACGTCCTGGGTAGGTGCTCCACACGCCACACCACACCATGTGTTGGGGACAGCCTCTGCATTTCTCCTTCCTGGCTTCCCAAGTCCTGATTTGAATAAAATCATAATTGCACCAGAAGCCTCGTAACTTGACCAGAAGTGATCCGCTCTGCCGTACAGGACATACCGTTTTATATCACTTGAGACCGTTTTTAAGTCGTGTCCAGGTGACTGATAGTATTCCGCTTGGCTTTCTCCGTTTGCGGGTGCTCCCCGGAACGACGTGAATTAAGAGATCAAGAACAATCAGTGCTCAGACCCGCAGAGCTGGGATGCCACACGTGCACGGGGCCAGGTGTGCTAGTGCAGCTGTCAGCCCTTCCAAACGGCTCCTTCCAGGTGCTCCACGAGAGCTACTTTGCAATGGCTCTTGCGCTCAGCTCCTCCTGTCGGGGAGACAAGGGGTGCAGGGGCGGATGGAGGAGAAAGACTAGAGTCTGACCGTGTTAAAGCCTGTCTGAGCTTCCCAGTTTCCCACAAGGCTTGCAGTGGACGGCGTCTGGGTGTGAGTCACACCATCGGCCCCAGAGGTGGGTCTTCTGATGGAGGGTTCATCTTCCGTGAAACAAAGGCACGCACTGTTCTGCAGTTCCCAAGACGATGAGCTATTCATGGGCACGAGTCTGGGCATGCACCCCCCGGGCCTGGAAAGCCCGCTCGCCCTGACCGCGGCCCCCTCGTGATGACCTCGTGGGTCTGTGAGCCGCGGTCGGGGCTGGGCCACACGGGGTTTGAGTGTGAGGGTAACTGGTGTGCAGGGGGATGGGACCCACGACTCCGGCCCTCTTCGGGGCCCTCAGAGGGAACGGGGACCTGGGGTCCTGCAGCACCCCAGTGTGCCGGCATAGATGGCAGCAGCTGGGACACAGAGGCAGGAGAAACGAGCCGCAAAAGAAAACAGAAAAGACGCTTCAAGCCAGAAGACAAAAAAAAAGAAAAAAAGATCAGCTATCTAGGTGGTTTACGGGCCACTATGTGTATAAACTTCCCAATTCATAAAATAACAAAAACAAAAACAACAACAAAACGTGTGCCCCTGTGGGGTATGTACCTCTCCAAGTGTTTCTGCTCTCCCATGGGCTTCAGACTCATTTTGCCAGCAAATTAAGGTTTCCTGAGTCCAGGCCTGGGTGCTGCTTGAATTTGTACCTCCCTCCAGTGTGGCCCCTGCCACCAATTTCAAGTCTTGAAGCTTAAACCAGGAATCGTCATTACATGCACGCCAGGAATTCAGAGGGTCTCTTGACCTGGCCTGGAACAAGGAAAGTTAAGTAGGTTCTCATTCATCCAGGTCACCCTCTGTGCTGGGACCTGGGCAGGAGATAGTGTGATTCAGCTGTTGTCAAAATCTTCTCGTCTGGGAGGGAGAGTGACAGATGCGGGAACCGCTATGAGAACAACATACCCAGGGACTACTACTGGTGCCATTTTTCAGAAGAAGACGGTGGTAATGGGCGTCCGAGGGAGGGAGAGGTGGGCCGGAGCCGGGTGGGAGGAAGCAGTGGCAGAAAAGGCGCGAACTAGGCCTTGAGCCACTTGAGCGATACCGAAGACACACGCTCACACCGCGCTTACTCCAAACCACTTTGCAGCCGCGAAATCATTTCATCTGTGTCAGTCTCTGACACAAGCACAGCTGTTATCCCAGATGGGGAAGCAGAGGCACAGAGATGAGGCCAGGACAAGCGAGAGGTCCTAGAGTGTCTCCTGACATCTTACACCCTAGGCGCCTTCCCTCGCTCCAGTCCTAGCCCTCCACCAAGAGGTCAAGTGACTTGCCGAAGGTCACACAAGCTGGTAAATGGCAGAGCAGCAAAAGGCGGTCTGGCTCCGGAGTGAGCACGTCACTAAGCCATCCCGCCTGTCCATGGATGCCCACTGAGCATGGGCTAAGAGCAGGCACAGCTGTAAGCACTGGGTATAATGGCTGGAAAGCAGACACTGTCCCTGCCTATAGTTCAGTGTGCGTGTGTGTGTGTGTGCGCGTGTGTATGTGTGGAGGGATGGAGATTATCAAGTGAGCAAATGCAAAACTTCAGCTGTGATAAACACTGCAAAGGAGAGGCCCGTGGTGCTGTAAGGATAATAACGGGGTCCGATTCAGTCTGGGTGAGGGCCGGGGTCGGGGGAGCAAGAGCCGCTTTCCTGCCTGAGAACTAGCCGAGATCAGAAGCCCGAGGAAGGGACTTGAGTGTTGCAGGCCAAGGGAACAGCACGTGCAAAGTCCCTGTGGTGGTGGAGAACACAGCTCCCCCCGCGGCTGGAGTGAAGGGAGTGACCAGGTGCACCGACCCGGAGAGCTGGGCTGGGCAGGACCCTGGACACAGCCGCGGGGAGCTTGCTGTTCGTGCTGAGCGAGATGGGGGATGGGCTGGGAGGAACTCCAGGAAACACACACACACACACACACACAGATGCAGAGCCAGCGTGTCTGGGAATCTGCAGAAGGATGCTGAGAGGGCGTACTCTGCCTGCAGGTTTGGGGAACTCGCCAAGGATGGGGGGCAGAGAGCGATCTGGCCAGCTTCGCAACAGAGTGGCGGGCCCGCGTCAGGGAGGTGGCTGAGGCAGCTGCAGCCAGCATGGACGGGAGAGCTGGGGAGAGGCTGTCCTAACGCAGAAGCTAAGGGTGAGCAGCGAAGGAAAGGGTCACCGGGGACGTTAGGGGGGCGACAACTGTGACGCGGCCACCGGCTGGAGGTGGACGATGAGGAGGACAATAGGAATAGCTCTCCAGCGCTTCCTACGCTGAGCTGCTGTGCTGAGCATTCCCCACCGTGGCTTAATTTGTGTTTCCCTGGTGGATAATAATATTGAGCACCGTTTCCCATTCGTATTGGTCATTCACATATCTTCTCTTTTGAAGCTCCGGCTCAAGTCTTTAGGCCATCTTTTATTTATTGATTGATTGTTTTTGCCCATTTTATAATCGAACTGTATTTTTCGAAAGTTTGGATTCATAGAAGTTCTTCATAGATTGTGGATACGAACATATAATCTGTGAATATTTTCCCTCGGTCTGTTTTAGCTTTTTTAATTTTCACAAGTTTCGATGAGACGAGCTTTTAATTTTGATCCGAGTTCCATTTATCGCATCTTCTCTTTTACGGTTAACTCTTTCTGTGCCCTAACAAATCTTGGCCCACTCCGAGATCATAAAGAGAGTCTACCGTGTTTTTGTTTATTTGTTTGTTTGTTTGTTCTTAAAGAAGCCTCCGGTTTCAACTTTCACGCTGTGGGCACAGTCCCTGCTGATCCCCGGGGCTGGCGAGAGGGTACCTTACCGGGAAACATATCTTTTTTTTTTTTTCTTTTTGAATTCCATCTCGAGTCCCGGTTCCAGCCACGACGTGCCCAGGACCTGGTCTCCACTTGCTTTCGAATCCCTGCCGTAGAAATCCACCTGTCCATCAGGTAAGCACAGCACCCCGAGTCCCCAGGTCCAGAGAGGAGACGCAGACACCCTGCAAAAGCGCGTGCGGCTCTGGTTTGCGCATCACCGCTTCGGGCGCAGACGGTGGGGCCGGTGAAATCTTACGTGCTTCGTCTTTATAAAACGTTTAGTCTTTTAATTTCACGAACTGCCAAGACTCAAGCAAAGGCTTTCGTCGTTTCCCACCTGAGCTCCCAGCACGACCTCTGTGATGGCCTCCTCCGAGCACCCGTGCCGCGCGTTTGCGGTCTCTCCCAGCCCACGAATCGTGTTTAAATGTTCGCCGTATCCCCCAGTTCTCCCTTTACTGCTCTATTCAGTTCATGAGACTTGCTCCTTATTCTCCTGAGACATACGGTTTGGGCCTGGGATTTGGAGATAGGAAAAAAAAGAAAAAATGAAAACAAACTTCATAACGAACGTTCCTCCGTCTTTGGGAGGTTTAATCCAGGTTTGTGTTTCGGCTTGCACTTGAATTCCTTCTCTGGCCGCGTCTAAGCGACTCCATCTGCCTCTGGGTTGGTTCCCATCTCTAAATCCACTGGCAGAGGTCACTCTGCTCAAGGATCGCCTTCTCACTTAGTATGTTTCTGGTATCCTCATCTCACCCACTTACATCAACCATATCAGGTCATGCTGCTTGATTCCTACGAAGGATTCAGAACTTAAACATGTACACCGGCCAGCTGGTGGGCAACAATGCTACTTTTTTAAACCAGCAAACATGAAAAGCATTTGTAAATGTGGAGAGAGAGAGAGAGAGAGAGAGAGAGAGAGAGAGAGAGAGAGAGTGTGTGTGTGTGTGTGTGTGTGTGTGTGTGTGTGTGTCTAACTCCCCAAGGTATGGGCCTGATCAAAGGGAGCTTGAATCAAGTCACACTCATACTAACCTAAAGTAACTCTTGCTCGCCTCCCTTCATTTCCAGTACTTCAAAGGAAAACCCTTTACCCCGTCAGCAGCTTCTCCCCACTCCCTGTTCTTCCCAGCCCCTGGCGACCACCAAGGCTCTGTATCTATGGAACTATCTTCCACAGCTTGTCCATTCGTCCTTGGTGGACATTTGAGTGGTTTTCATCTTTGGCTATTGCTACGACCACGCTTGTACACGCACTTGTTTAGAAACCTGTTTTTAATATTTGAGGGGTCTGTGCCTAGGAGTGGAATGGTGGGATCATATGTTAATTCTTTATTTAAATTCTGAGGGACTGCCAAACGGTTTTCCAAGAGGACTGACCATTCTTACATTCTCACCAGCAGTGTACAAAACTTCCAGTTTCTCCACATTCTCAGCAACACCTGTTATTTTCTGGTTTGGTTGTCTGTTTTCTGTTTTGTTGTTGTTGACTACAGCCATCTCAGTGGGTGTGAAGTTGTATCTCATTGTGGATCTGATATGCGTTTTGCTAGTGAGTAATGATGTTGAGCATCTTTCCATGTACTGACTGGCTGTTTGTATTTCTCCTCTGGACAAATGTCTGCTCCAAAGCCTTGGCCCATTTTTTAATTGGTTCGTTGGTCTTTCTGTTATTTTAAGGTTTTTGTTGTTGTTGTTTTTGTAAGAGTTCTTTATATATTCTAGCTGCTAGATAGATACTTATCAGGTATATGATCTTCAAATTTTTTCTTCCATTCTATAAGTCATCTTTTCTCTTTCTTGATAATGTCTTTTGATGCACAAAAGTTTTTAATTTTGATGAAGTCTAATATATATATTTTTTTCTTTTGATGTCTGTGTTTTTGGTGTCACATCTAAGAACCTGTTGCCAAATCCAAGCCCATGAAGATTTACCCCTCTGTTTTCTTCTAAGACTTTTGTGGTTTTTTGCTCTTATATTTAGGCTGCAGATCGATTTTGAATTAATTTTCCCATGTGGTGTGAAGTAGGGGTTCAACTTCCTTCCTTCACAGGTGTTTATCCAATTGTCCCAGCATCCTTTGCCGAAGAGAAGAGACTCTTCTTTTCCCATTGAACGGTCTTGGCACTCCTGTCAAAAATCAACTGGCCACGGATGGAGCCGAGACACTTCCTTGCCTTGGCTCTGATGGTCGAACACTCTGAGCGCCTCCTCCTTCGCGGGCTCACATCTTCCTCCCAGCTCTCGAGACTCACTGGGTCCCGTGCACATTGCCCTTCACATCCACGCTCGCTCCCCAGGCAATGTCTAGCTTTAATCACCACCCTTTTATGTACGACTCATAAGCGTGGATCTCTAGCTCAGCCCTCTCCCCAGAACTTCAAACCTGCACATCCGACTGCTAACTTGCGTGCGTCTACTTGAATGTCATAAAGGCATCTCAAAATTCACATGTCTAAGACCAAACTACGGTCTTCCCCCCTGACCCCCAACCTGGTTCTCCTCTTCTATTTCCTAGCTTAGTGCATGGTCCGTGCTTTAAGCTAACTGCCAGCGGTCAGTCTACGAGTAAGGCCTGTGAACTGTGCATCCTCGCTACCTCTCAAATCCATCCGCCTCTGTCCTTCCCCATCAGCCCGTCTCTGGTCAAAGCTACGTTGATTTCTTCCCGAACTAGCCATCTCGTTCACCTGTTCTCATCACTGCTTGCTTCTTTCAAATGGTTCTCCCTAATTGCGACCACGACAATTATTTTGAAACAATAAAATAAAATAACAAATTCTCTTCTTAAAGCTCGTCCCATTCCATTTGGAATAAAGATTGAAAGCGTGAGCCTGGCCTGCTGTGGGTCGGCCTCACCCTCCTGGTCGATCTCCTCGCCTCCACGGTCCCCTTTGTTTTCTGCATGTCGGCCACAGTGAACTGCTTTTAATACCTCAGACGCACAATGCCCCCCTCCCAGTCACAGGGCCTCTGAACACACTGTTCTTGCTTCTAGAACATTCATCTTACCTCACTCCCTCACTCTCCTGGTTCAGACCTATCTCCTCTTCAGCCCTCATCTTCATTATCACCTCCCTAGAGAAGGCTTCGCTGACCTCTCAGGATTTATCACACGTACACCCTTACTTTTATTTGTGGAAGTCTTTCCACTAGGGGGTAAACTCCATTAGAGAAGCGGCCATGTCTACTTTTGTTCACTATTGTTATCACCAGCCCGGCACATAGTAGATAATAAATATTTGCTGAGTGATGAATTGAATGATTTATTGATTATAGAATAAATGAGTAAATGAGTGAAAGAATTATTTTCAAGAAAAGTTATTCTAAACTATTCTAAATTATTTTCAAGAAAAGTTATTCTAAACCCAGTGGCAGTAATTTCTATTTACTAATATCAAGTCCTTTAAAATAAATTTTCTTAAATTCAATTCGATACTTGGCATCTTGAATCTGAGTTACTATTCAATTTACTATAGCAATAGAAATTTGAAATACATAAGGATAAACTGAATTAGAAACATTTAAGGCCTATGCAAAAAAAAAATTATTGAGGAACACAATTTTTTTCAATAAATGAAGTGACATACTATGCCCACAGATAGGAAAGTTACTATTACAAAGTTATCAATACTTCTCAATGATCAGTTTAATTCGATTTCAATCAAATTACTATCCATTTGCACAATCATTTAAGTGCAGGCATACTGCAAATTATTGCACTTCACAGATGCTGAGATTTTACACATTAAAGGCAAGAGCCTCCACCAGCAAAAATATTATAACTCGCTTTATTGTGATCTGAAATCTAACCTGTAATATCTCCAAGATATGCCTGGAAAAAATGGTGTAAGTAAGTACTAAGTGACAGAGAATTTTTAAAATTTATCTGAAAATCAAATAGACAAGGTTATTGAAGATGTTGTGGAAGAGAATAATGAATAATAAACTGACAAATATGCAAACATACTATAAAACTATGATTATTAAAACAGTGTGTTACTGACACAAGAATAACAAAGAAATCAATGGAAGAAAACATAGATTTTAGACTTTCAAATTCTTGAGAAATGAATGCAATAAGCAGTTTTAGAACAATTGAGTAACTAGTTAGAAAAATAAAATTTAATTCATATCTAATACCATATAAAATAAATCCTAAGTCAATACAGTGTTATATGTAAAAACAAATAAAAGCGTAAGTATCTGAGTAGAATATTAAATAGTTATCTGTACTTAAGGTAGAAAAAAAACATTTCTAAACCTAATGCAAATAAAAATACCATGAAGGACATAAGTGATAGGTTTGAGTGCGTATAAATGGAAGGGACATAATGATCCTTTAAAAATAATTAAAATCAAAATGTAGATATAGACTTGGGTAGGATGTAAGATATCTTATAGACAAAGGGTTAATATCTTTAAATCCTAAAGAGTATTTGTAAATCAGTGAGCAAAATAAAAACCTAGTAAATGTAAAGAATCCAAAAGTCTAATTCACTGTAGAAGAAATACCAACAACCAATAAATGAGTGATAAATGTTTAACATCACTGATCATTTTAAAATAGAAATTAAAACAATTACTTTACCCATCATCAAATTTGGAGAGTGATTATACTTATAATAAAATTATAATAGATACTTTGAAACACTGTTAATAGTAATTTAAATGAATATACTCTTCCTGGAGTTTAATTTGGCAAAAGTCTATCAATTGTCTTGAATATGTTCTCTACTCTGAACTACTAACTCCACTTCAAGGAATTTTCTAGTCTAAGGAAATGATTTGCAATATCCACAAATATGTGTATGTAAAGATGTTTGTTACAGTATTTCCTTTCATGTAGGCACAAATTGAAAACAAGAAGCAGGTTTTCAAGTGTCTAAGTGCATTGGAGATGCATACATGATGGAATACTGTACCAGCTTTGACTACACTATTTGAAAAGAACCTTTCATAAAACGGAGAAATGTTCACAACGTAATGCAGAGAAAGAAAGAGAAGGATAGAGAAATACACAGGATTAAAGTGTGGAAAAAATACAACAAAATGTCATCAATAATTTTTCCTGGAAAGCAAGCTTTTGTGTGACTTTCATGTATTTGCTATCCTTTCTATCATGTTCTTAATTTTCTACCAAAAGAAAGGTATTTGGGGGGACTTTTTTGTTAAAATTGTGAACATAAATGCATCATGATCATTAAAACATTCAAGTAACTGGTTGATATATGGAGCTTCTCTTTTGCTACAACTCCTCATGGCCTCCCAGGAGTGATTACTGTTAAAGGTTAATATATACCCTTCCTGACATTTTTCTACATATTTACATATATGAATGTACATGGAAACTGTTTCCACAATGAGAAAAACAAAGTTATTTAATACAAAACAAAGTTATACAAAACAAGAAGAATTGAGGGATCACAGAGGGGCTGGGCTAGCTATTTTAGCAAATTATCCGATAACTAAAACTTAAAGGATGACGAACTTGGCCTTTATTTCAGAGTAAAAGCACTCACCTCAATTTTTAAATGACCAAGGGAAAAAAAAAAAATGTATGGGAAAAATTCTAAAGTTGGAGTGGTGGGCCAGGTACATTAATGAATAACTCAAATAAATGATAAGCCAGCTCTCTTCTGACCCATTATATTAGAAAATGTTCAACACGCACCGATTCGTGATCTTTCATTAACAATCTCTGAGCGAGTGCGTTTTGGAGAGGCAAAGTCATGTTTGAAATACAAATAAATATAAGGGGAAAGACCCCCCGCCCCCAGCACAATCGGAGGGCGGAAGCAGCCCCGTGGAATGTCCCCGTGGCCAAGACGGGCTCCCGTCTGCTCCCGCCATGCTGGTGGTGGGCAGCGACGTGAGGCCGAGGATATTAAACGGCTCTAATCCCATTCTACTTTATGACTAGCTCAAGAAATGACCTCTAGCGAGATCTGGCCCTTGTTCTATCCAGCAACTAGATTTTTCTTACAGAAAATAAATTAAAAAGGTGTGACCTTGCTGAAGGCTTGCCGAGAAAATGAGGTACATCTTGTCACAGGCAGAGGAGACTATTTGTTCAATTTGAAAGGCTGCCGCTTTGCTCCGATTAGAAGTTAAGATAAAGGCCGGGGATAAAAAGAGGAGAAACATTTCTGAGCGAGGAAATTAAAGAGCTACATTGGAGACCCTTTCAGCCCTACAGTGAGCTTTTTGTGTGGGGTTTATCAGGCCCCATCAGCCACACCTTGTCCCTGTGCTTGGAGCTCCCTCTCCTCCAAGCACACAAAAGCCTGCCATGTAGGGAGCAGATGAGAAGCCCCCCCTCACTGATAGCCATCGGCAGCAGCCACCTCCCTCCACTGCAGGTCGCAGCAGCGGGAAAGTGAGCCACCCAAATTTTATTCATTGGGTAGAGACTTAAAGTCACTTCCTAGCCTGCATGGAAGGGACCCAGGCAAGAGGCTTCCTACTTTCCCAGTCAATAAATATATCACGTCTTGGAGAATTTCTCCAAAATTCACTCAAATAAATGAGCATTGAAAGGGCATCGTGTCTATAAAATTTCAGGCCAACAAAAATCCGCCCTCCCCCCCACCACCACCAACCCCGCCCCCCTCAATGCCCCCGAAGCAAAGAAACTTTCTTTCAGCATCTATCTTCATTTCACAGACATCTTTGATGCTCCAGAATGTCTTTCAACTTTTTTTTACTTTAAAAAAATGATTTTCAATTACAGTTGACAAACATTATATTAGTTTCAGGTGTACAGTGTAGTAGTTACACATTTATATAATTTACGAAGTGATCCTCCCATTAGCCTACTACCCACAAGGCACCATGCACAGTTTGTATGATATTATTTACTATGTATTATTTACAACCCCGTGACTTGCAACTTTTAAACTAATAGCTTGTACAGAGAAAGAGGAGGGAACAAAAAAAAAAAAAAAAAAGCAGAAAAAAATGCTAGGCTCTCCACATGGTCTGAATTTATATCCAACAACTACTCCCTGACTCTGTTTGCCTACTGAGGTCCCAGAGATCGCTGGATAAGCCGGACATATTAACCTCGAATTCATTGCCCTTGGTCACCTAAGACCAACTCGCCCGTCCTGTTGTGCGGCTCTTTCTTCCTCCCGCATTCCAGTCTTGAACATATTTTCCACTTCTCCACCTCCATGCCTTTGCCTGAGCTGTTAATGCTGCTGGAATTCCTTTCCTTACTGTATCTTTCTTTCCAGCGCCAACTACCTACCTACACTGTCACGCGTCTCTATCTGCAGAGAGTCTACGTGTTTGGGGAGTGCTTTCGTCTGCGGGGGGCGGTGGGGGGTGGGGGAGAGGGGAGGGCGGCATATCAAAGCGCCAAACACTGAGGGGCTGAGGCAGTAGGAATTTCTTTTCTCACCGTTCTGGTTCTTGAAGCTGGAAGTCTGAGGCGGAGGTGTTGGCAGGGTTGGTTTCTTCTGAGTCCTCTCCTCTGGGCTTGTGGAGGCCCCTTCTCCCCGTGACCCCACATGGTTGTCCCAGTGTGTGTGTGTGCGTCCCAAACTTCTAAGGACACCAGTCACAGGACCAGAGCCCACCCTAATGACCTCTTTTTAACTTACTTATCTCTTTAAAGGCCTATGTCCAAACACAGTCATATTCTTAGGTGCTGGGGGGTTAGGACTCCAACATATAAATTTGGGGGGACACGACTCAGTCTGTAACAGGGAGAATCCCTCACCCTAGGAGTATGGGTGAGAGGAAGGCACTCAATCCGCTCTGAAAACGAAAGGGTGAGTGAGTGCCTGTCCCAGCTCCTGGCTGTGGACGAGCAGGCACACAGCCCGGCTGCCCTCCTCTGGGCCTGGACTCCCGCAGGACGGAAGGGGACCTGTTCACGGAAACCACCCTGGGTCTGGCAGCAGGGGTGACGCAGAGCGATGTGACTAGGACCGCCACAGCCAGTCTGCTCACTGGGATGAACTTGACTGTGATCTTCACTGCTGGTCGTCCTTTGGTTTAGTCCAAGTTTGTTTACACTTTTGGTTCTCCGAGGATTCCTGAGCCAATATATTATTTCCAATACACTCCTTTCCTAAAGTTAGCCACTGCTGCGTTCTGTTGTTTGCAACCAAGAACTGCAGCCAACAACTCCGTTTTCCAAGGCCCGGCTGAACCATCGCCGCTTCTATCAGGGTTTCTTCAGAGAATCTACTTGGAAAGCATCTCTCCCCCCGCCCCCCAGCTTACCTAACTTTGTCCTTTTATTTGGACAACTATTCACTGGGCGTCTACCAGGCACTAAGCCCTATACTTGGCGCCAGGGATCAAAAGCACACATGATATTTTTCTGCAGGTGAGAGGAGATGTAAAATTTTAAAAAATCACACTATTAAGTAATTATAATTATAACTGAAGGCGAGGGCTAGGGAGCTGACAGCCGGCAGTGGTGGACGGGCGGGAGGAATGGGCCGGGGAGGCCATCACGGGGAAGGGACTTGAGTTTCCACGTGAACACTGAGTGGAATCAGCCAGGAGAAGGGCGGGGGGCGGGGGGCAGGGCTGACTGAAGCAGGCAGCCTAGTGTCCGGACACAGGGGTTCGGGTTCAAGAAGGCCTGAGGCTGAGAGGAGGATGGCGAGGCTAAGGCCTCGAAAGCAGCAGAGTGATTCGAGGGGAGCTTGGTGAGAGATGACAGTAGACAGAGGCCATGTTAGGACTTGGAGTGTCACGGTTCACCCCCCAGAGAGCGGCGATGGTTCCCCTACTCACTGGGACAGTGACATTCTTACGCGTGCGCTTCCCTGACGCCGTAAATACCTTCGGGCCTGTCAGAAAATCCAAGCCGGCTTTGGTTTCTGATATCATGGGCCTCGTAACTCAACTGTTACTGCCACGTGCTGGCAGGGACTGTACCTGCTTGACCTCCGCCATCTCCCCAGGGCCTGGGGGAGCTCCAGGCGTATTTGTGGAATTCCTTGAGTTGGAATTCCCTGTGAAAGTGGGGCGCTGTGCTTGTGCTTCATCCATTTCTGTCGCCCACCCAGGGAGCCCCGCGTGGCTCCTCATCCTTAGCAGGCCCTCGAGGAAAACGTGTCCTTGGAGTTGGCAATCATGTCCCGGACACAGAGCAAGATTCTGAAGCGCCTTCGTTTTATCGAGAATGACCTGGCTTTGTCCACTCAAGCCGTAGTGCTGCGTACGCGAGCATCGAATCGTTTGAGAGCTGGTGGAGGACGTGCACCGGGCCACATCCGTGGATAGACACATGTGGGGAATGTGCCTTAGACGCCGGCCACAGCCCTAGGGGTCGGGGTTCTGCCTCTGGCATTCAGGCTTCTAAGGGTGTTGGGCGCTCGGTCGCCCGCAAGAACAAGGAGGAACCGCTACCAATGACCGGTGGGAGATGCCTCCGACTCCCAACAGCTGATGACGAGGGGACGAACCGCAGCCTCTTCAGAGGACGGAACGTAGTCGGGAGCTGACAGCAGCGTCCAGCCTTGACGACCACACGCCGAGGCTGTGTCACGAGTGTTGGTTCTTTACAGCCCTTCAAGTTCACCTCCTATGAAACAGGGCTCCAAGGAGTATCGGTAAGATACTCGGTAGGCCCTGCCACTTAATAACAACATTTGTGGTGTCACCACGTCCCGATTCGCTTACTGTCTTTACATCTGTAAGTTACGTGTGACTAAAGAATGAGCTCTCCTACCTTCTGCTTCTCCGCTGACAATAACAACAATAATTCGCTACCGTGTTGAGTCCTGACTAAGTGTCCAGTCATATTCCAGGCTTTTATACACTTTGTCTGTTACGCCGCATCTCTAACGATCCCACGATCTCAGCGTTCCGTTTCCCAGGTCTTGCACATGAAGACGATGACGCATAGAGAGACCGAGCATCTCTCCAACGTCCAGGCCTCATAGGTAGGGGGAGAGACAGGAGTCACATCCTGAACTTGGGCTTTTCCCCAGGCCCCGTGCTTTTAACTATGGTCGGACACATTCCCACACAGCGGGTGCGGGTGAAGGGCAGTGTGGCTGGACCACGTCTCTGTCGAATGCCTCTAGACTTCTACGCAAACATGCTTCCACCTGTCATGGCTGATCGGAGCCAGAAGCAGGCCTGGGTGCCTGTCCTGCCTTGACGCGATCCTCTCGCCCCTGACGATTAATTCTCTCCCTTGTACCACAGTAAGACCAGTGGTGAAGAGATACTGGTAAGTTCAAATGACAGCTATTGAGAAAAGGTTTGTTTCGGGTTATGTGGGTAGCATGTATGTTATAAGTTCGACTAACATGGTTAAGTTGTAACTTTGGTTTACCTAATGAATATTTTCAGTTTGAGGAAATGAAAAGTCACTGATTACAGACCCAGGGTAGCAGATCCAAAGGGACCACGGTGAGTGACTTAGCAGTGGGCCCCACGCCTGACTAGGGCAACAGGCAAAACAGACACCAGACGGTTTCTGTGATTAAAACGAGAGCCAGGGATGCTGTAAAAATCCAAGAATATGGGACAATAACAGAATCTTACTGTCTATGAGAGGCCAGAGAACAAGAAAGGACATCAAGAAAAGATATCACCCACTTTGGGAGGAATATAGAGGTTCACTCCCTAGTAAGAAGGAGCAAAGGAGCAGTTCGCCTGCTCAATCCTCATGATAAATATGTGTCAGCTATGATCCGTCCGAGCCCGGCCCTCTGGTTAAGCTGGCCTTGGACTCCAGGCCATGGCCTATGGCATACACGTCATGAAGCCTGCGAGTTCCCCAGCTCACTCTACCTCGATGTCCCTGTGGCACTCACGCTGCCTCCCCCCATCGGCCTGAACGGGAGGCTCAGTCGGCACCTCCTACGAGCCTGGTGGGAGTTTAGGAGCTGTCGATTTAGTTCAGGGCGGGGATACGCAGGACAGTCACCTTGTCACTCACGGCTTCTCACTGGGCCCACGGCTCTACTTTCCCCAACGTTTCCTCGTGCTAAGCATCCCCCCGTGTCTTACTCAGAGCCCCTTCCTCCTCCGAGCGCCTCTGAGAGTCTCAATTTCTACCTCAAACACTTCAAGTATTTTCACTATAAGAAAAGACTTCCACCCGAGGTGAGATCAGTGAATAACGATTTCTCCACGTCATTTTCTGGGGACTCTCTGAGCATGACTGGGCTACAGAGCGCAGAGTGGGGGGCGGGGCGGGTGCCATCACAAGGCCTGGGGAACCTCTGGGTCGCTTCCTCTGCGTGGGTGTGTCCCTCACTCTGTTTCCCCGGTTCTACCTCACAGAGGTGAGGTTTTGCTTTCTGATTTGACTTGGACCTTTGGTTGCTTAGGGTTTTTTTTGGATATTACCACCCGAAATGAGAGGTTCAGAAAGTGCCTTTGGCAAACAGCTGCTAGTCCTCCAACTCCGAACGCCTCACCTGTGATCCATTTCTCCCTTTAGGATCCCACTCGAAGGTGACAACAGGACTCACCGAGACCTGCCCAGAGCTGACACCCACTGGAGACACAGCTGGGACTTAAATAGAACGTATCAGGTACATACACGGCCTCTCTCAGCCCATCAAGGTGTTAAACAAACTCATTCCCCCTGATAATTAAGTCAACACCCTAACACTTCATCAGCTACACGCACGCGGAGAAATTCTCTGCACAAAGAGTGACATTTCCTCGCTCTGATCTAAATGCTGATTCAAAAGCAGCTGAGTTCTGGTTTCTATCTTTGGTATTCCTTGTTGAAAACATGTTGTGTAAAAAAAAAAAAAAAAAAAAGCCAAGTCCAGGGAAAGAGGATGAAGTATAAGAAGAAATAAGCAAGGGAGAGAAAGGCGGGAAGCTCGCTGTTTTTGAGGACCTACTACGTGGAATTAGTTCTCAACACAACTAATCCCTAGAGTGGATAGAAGGTCCTAGAAAACGTGTCAGTTGCGTTTTTTCCATTTGAGTTTTAATTAAGTGGTTTTTTTTTTTTCAGTGCCTTAACTTTGGTTTTCTGTAAAAGGGCCTTTGCAACCTTTTTCGTCATGCTTCTTCTTTCTTAAGCTTTCTTTTCAGACTCAATTTTGTATATTTAATTGCAAACTGCAGTTCAAGTTCCTAAAACACTCCCATAATTATCACCAAACAAATGCTGCAATTCCACAAAGCCCAAACATGTGTCGCATTAATTCTCACAACTAAAATACTTTCATTTTTCCTGGACTCTAAGCAAAACGGACCATAAGCAAAGTGCTTGATAAAATGACAGGTGGAATTCCATCCAATTAAGACATAAATATTTTTCCAGAGGCTAAGCTCACTGCAAAATAATAATCTTCACTCAACACATCTTTACATGTCTTTGGCAAAACACCTGTCTAAAACTGTTAACACTAAATATTTTGGGAGCTCTGTACTTCAAAGACGTCCCTGAAAATGTCAAGCATTGTTAAAATGTTGAAGTAATTTTCGTTAAATGCTTCTGTGACAACTGTCGGACTTGATTTGTTTTAGCTGAATACATTCTGAATGTTGCTTGGAATCTGTGAATTGGTGATTTGCCAAAAGATGAGAACTGGGCTGAAGTCAAAAGAATTACGTGCATCAAAGAAATGGAAAAAATGGGGAGGGGGGAATCTTCGGGTATTTTAAAAATGCAATTTATCTTCTAGTTTGGAAGCTTCAAAAGAAGATTCTTACCAATTGATAGCATTTGCAGTAAAACTATGAAGCATACAGTAGAAGTCACTCTGATTCTTGGCCAAATTCATACATATAGAGTCACAGCTACAGACAGATGAAAGAAAATAGAGCACATTTTAAAGTACCTTGACAAAATTAGTGATTAAGGAATACAAAATGAAATGTTTTCCTAGGAACTTCTAGTTAGTTGGTTAAGTGCTTAGAGTTCTCAGAATCATAGAAGTATTAGAACTAGTGAAAAACATCAATGGACGTCTAATCTAACGACGCCTTTTCTCCTTCCCCCTTACTCCCTCCATTTTTGGATAGGTAAACTGAGGCCCAAAGGCCTAAAACCAACCGTAGTTGATTAAAAGAAGTGCCTACCGCAAAGAGCTTCGACCCTTGAGCCGGAGGACAAGTAGCGGGAGTGACATTTATGAAACATCGACGGATGGTGAAAGTGGAATGAAAATGTCAAAGAGGTACAGTGAGGTCAGCAGCATGCGGAAGTGCGGTCGACTGGGCAATCAGTGTGGGCCAGGCACTGTGGCAAGCACGTCACGTACATTTTCTCACTGAGTTCTTGCAGCCGCCTATACTCAGAGTGCCATTACTATCCCTCGCATAGACAAAATCTCTGAGCGACTTGTCCAGAGTAGGCAGGTAGTAGGCAGATAGAGTCGAAACTTGGAGTCAAGTCTGTCTGATTTCAAAACCTTTGTTCTTAACCCTCTGTTGAACTTCCTCCCAACAGTCACGACTACAGAGTTGTCCCTTTTCTGTGAATTGAAATAGGCACGGTTATAACTTGAGGAATCTACCCCAATGATGCTCTGGGGGGTCTGGACAAGCCATGGCGATGACTTAAGCTACGGAGTCTTGGAGAGAGAGTGTCGTCAGGGTTAAGGGTGTAACGACCACGATGTGGAATTTTCCATGAGGCTCTAATTCAAACATTCTGTGCCATCATCCCCATAAGGACACTCATTCTTGACATAGTTGCATGTTTGGAACTATTTTACGGAATGTTCTAGGCCTTGACTCCATCCGAGGGACTCTCGGAGTCAACCCGAGAGTTATTCACATGTCTGGGCTTCCTGATCCTCTCCCCGACATATTTTATCGAACGCCACTGGGTCCGAGGCTTTTCCCGCACCAAACACCCAGTGTTTGGTCTAAACTAGATAAATATTGAACCTGGAGAAGATCGTTTATTTTCATTGTCCCTTTGCAATAGGGCTCTTTCTGTGGAAAATGTCAGAAAACCAAGTCGGACTGGCAGAAACAGAAAACTCCTGAGGCAGGTCTGTCCGCAGGTGTGTCTGAAGCCGGAAACTCAGGGAGGACCAACAGGACGTCAGGTGTCCCTGTGTCATCCTTTAGTTCTGTTTGTCTCTGTTGCTGGTGTCGAGGTGACCCTGCTTCCTCCCCAGTGGTTCTGGGCTGACATTATTTTTGTTGCCAGAGATCCCAGTAAAAAGAGAATTTTTTTCAAACAGAAGCCCCAGGTTGGGTCTCATGTGATTAGCTTAGTCATGTGTCCACCACTGAACAAATCTGGGGGGCCAAGAAGGATGGAATGGGCTGATAGGCCAGGCCTGGTCGCATGCCCACTCCTAGGGGTGTGAAGATATGGTCCCTGTTTAATCACGCGAATTAAAAGTAGGACATGGGTGGTTCCCCCAGAGGAAAATCTGAGACCTGTCGGCAGAAGTGGGGGAAATCAATAACCAACAGGCAAAGTCGACGAGGCTCACGCCCCCTCCCATCTGTCAGGCACTGCCTTCAAGACGGGGAGCAGGGACTAGAGAGGACACCCAGAGCAGGTACACGGAGCCGAAACAGTCAGGGGTGCGGCGGGAAGTCTGGTGGGAAGCCAGAGAAGTGGTTCTCAGACTTAGGTGACGGCAGGACCAGCCAGGAAGCCTCGTCAGAAATGCAGATGCCCTTTCTCCACTCCCAGAAGCCCCAACTCAGCAGGACTGGCGCATGACCCTTCACGATCTTAACGGCTCCCTTACGTGACTGTGATGTGGGTGGAGGCCTGTGAACTGTATTTCAAGAGACACGGGCTTAGATCCCAGGAAGGCAGACCAGTTATTGAGTACTAGATGAGTTTTGCTAAATCCCAAATAGTAGCCAGAGGGAGTCTTTACAAGGAACACAACAAATCTTGACGGCTGCTCTCTGTGACTCTCTCAGTAATGGCGCCATTCTCTACCTCTCAGGCAGAGCCAGGTGCTTAATAAACGTTCTGGAAGATGAGGCTCTTCATCGAGGCTGGTTTATAGACCAGCAGCGTGAAGACACACGGGCTTTACAAAGAGCTATGAAGGCCAGATCAGGAACAGTGCAGCTTATTACTGAATGCCTAAGTCTGATAACGGGAATATAGGATTTTAATGAAATAAGTGGAATTCTAAAACCTTCAAAAATAGAGAGAGAAAAAAAAAAAAAGAGAGAAACGTCCACAATTAGGGAATAATTACATTTAAAGAGTAGAAAAGTAGAAATCGTGTAGTGCAATTTGAGTCCTTCTCTCTCTGCTCTCTGATCTCCTCTCTTCTCCTCCCTTTCTTTCTCCTTCCCTCCCTCTGCCCTCCTCCCCTCCTTTCCTTTTCTTTCCTTTCTTTTCAAAAAAATTTTCCCTTTTTTTTTTCTTTGTTAAATGCACCACTGGTAGACATCCAAGAGCAGAGCAGTAACAGGAGGCACACGTCTTTTGAAAGTGCTCCCCACAAAGGCGACGGGCCAGGGATTCTGGGGAAGGTCAACCCAGCAGGTCCTAGGAGAGCCCGCTCCTTGAAACCTGAAACTTTCCCAGTGCTATCACTTCAAGTCACTCAGACCTAAAAGGATTAAGGTAAGTATCCCTCCTAAAAGCCTGACAAAACAAAGATTAGTTTTTAGCATCACAAAGAAACATATATTTAGATAGGTTCTGAAGGAGAAGAAATATGTTAAGTCTTTCGGAGTGGGGGTGGGGGCGGGGAGAGACCCTGTGAACAGAAAAGGCAAATCTTCCGTAAGCAAGGGAGAGAACTTCCTACAAGATTATCCACTATTTACAAAGAAAAAATTGGAAATTGAGATTTATGCAAAAGTAACAAAGATGACATGAGCTGGGAAACCTTACGAAACTTATTTCACTACATGAGGGTTTGTGATTGGATCAAATACAGATCCCCCCACACCCACTATATAAACAGAGTGCTGAGGATTATTAGGCTGATTAATAGTTAAGTCAACAGTGGAAGAACTGGTTCATCTTCAAGAAAAGCTACATTTATTTTAATAATTTCAAAAATGCCTTACTATATATATTCATAATGGAGTAAATCACTTCAACTCTTCCAAGCCCGTTTCCAGACATTTGACTAAATCAGTAATTAAGAAAAAAAAAAATTGCAGGCTGAGATCCCATTTAAAAGTCTAAAAGAATCTATGAATCTAGGAAAATGCCCATACATGCAAAATTGTGCATATAACTCGCTCATCGCATTAGAAATATTCTCTTTCCATACAGTCATCAATAAGTTTGACCTTCGTAAACATTTCGTCTTTCTCTTTTATTTTTTTCCAGACAAAAATGAACAGCTACTCCCCGCTCCCTTAAAAGAACACAGATATGGAATACCTAAATAAAACAAAGAGTAAACTTTAATTCTGCTCGAAAGTAAATGTCCGCCAGAAGCTTCTTTTGCTTGGACTGACTAATAAGGTGAGCCTGGGGACCGGTCTCCAACATGACCATTCGAGGACATCTGACGCATTTCATTTCTCGCTCATTCTAAGAGTGACAAGTGCTGACAATGCAGATGCACAAACATGAGTAATGGCAACCAGGACTCCTGTGACAGGACTCCTATTGCTCCTGTGGCCCGGTGGAGTTGAGGCTGGTCAGAGAAACACCAGAATTCCCCAAGCAGAATGCATTTTACATCGATTCCTTTGTCACGTCAGAGAGGTCACCTGTACCTCGCTGACACCATCAGTGGCAGCAGAAGGTTATGCATTTCGGTCTTGGGGCTCCCTGAGCATAAGAGAACCCCACAAACCCAGCACTACCTGCCCCCGAACTGACAAGGGTTGGCCACTATCAAGCACACCTGCGAGGCCATTTCGCTAGCACTGACCAGGGTCCACCCCGTAATTTCTCCATCCTCAGATGCACATGGTAAAATTTCTGAACAGTGTGTCCTCTTAGAGTCAGGGAGAACTTTTGATATTGGCAACGCCCCCTCCTCCACTCCGTCATTAAAGCAATGGCATATCTTACAGTAGATGGTATCTTAAAACCAAGAAAATATGTAAACTGTTCCCTTCCAGTCCCCTCATCCAGGATCGGCACATGAAGGCCAAAAAGCTCACAGCGTTTTTGCAAGAGTTTCCATAACAAGGATGGCAGGACCTTGAATTAAAAGATTTATTCCGTTCATTAGGTTCAAAAAGAATCTGCCGAGAATTCCATGACATAGGAAATTCTTCCTAATCTTTTAAAGAATGGCACTTATCTCCTGCCCAAAGGTCAATCGAGCATGTTAGGAACTGCCTTGGAAACCAGGGAATTTCGGGAGGTTGGAGTGAGCCTTCACCGTCTGTTTCCATTTTCTGACAAGCCCCCTGGAAAGGTGGTGAATTAGGACCTGGCTCTGATGGCACAGAGACCCTTCCCTGTGGTCGACCAGATGCCTGTCAGCATTGTTGGCAGACTGCTTTGACACTAGTGGAATCCTCTGAAGAAGGCAGTGAGTCACGATATGTACAGAGCTTCTTTATTCACCAAGTAGCAAAACCAGATGAGATGTCAAGCCTGCAGGTGTACAGTGTCTTAGGTCGGATTTCCCCCCCAAACAGTCCCTGACACGGGGATTTGAGTGCAAGTAGTTTATTTTGGAGGTGATCCCAGGAAGCACCTGTAGGAGAGTGGGGAAGTGAGTCAGGGAAGGGAACGCAGACAATAAAGGGTTCATTATCAAGCAGGTTACTGCTCTGGGCCGCTTAGGCTCAGCCTCACTGGCAAGACTTGGGTGCGAGTGGGCAACATGCTTCAGAATTATCCCACGTGAGGACTGAGGAAGCTTGGGTGCTTAATAAGTGACACCCATTCATCACGACGGAGGGCTGCTCCCCTAGAGAGATGAACGTTTCCAGCATTTGGAGCCCGCTTGGTGCACGGGCCAAGCCTACTCCAGCAGCCAGAAAATATTCTCGGGCAGAAAGAGGCAGATGATTAAAGTAAGGTTTTCAGAAGGTAGGGGAAGGGATGGCGAATGCCAACAAGATCTGGGCAGGGCATGGTTGGGGTCGGCTACACACAGATACTGTGAATTTTCTTCCGGGCAACATTTTCACTATTTCCAAGAGGCCATTGCTATTTCCAAAAAACAAGTCCACAAGCAATGAGTTTCTTCCTCGTTGACACCGTCTGTCACGTAAGGGACTTAAAAACAGGGATGTGTGGAGCACGTCTCCAGTTTCCTCCAGCTGTTTGATGAAGGGTCACAAAGTGGCTGGGAAGTCCTCCACAATCTGCTTCAAGACAGTGAAAAAGAGATCAGTGATTTTGGAACGGGTGATGTCACCAGACCAAGGCAGTTCCATGATTCTGTTCCTCCTTCCACACCACCATACCCTGGCTTAACCACTTCCAAGACACGTGGTTTCAACAAGGACGCCATAACTGTGTGGATTATTTCATTGGAAGGGTAAGCAACTTTAGGGGCTGTTTTGAAACAAGGCAGGTTTGGCATGGAGATAATGCAATTTTAGGTCAAGTTTCAGCATTTTCAAACAAGTCTACTTGTCACACATTATCATTTTCTGAGAGGATTTTCAAGATGGGCAGATAGACGGAAATATACTCCTTTAAGTCTGTTGGCTTCACGTTTCTATTGGCCTGAACCTCACTGGACAGAAAATATAGCTTTTATCATGTCCCGTCTCGTCCAGTGCTACAAGTAGAATAGTCTCATTGTGTTTCCTTTTCTGTAACCTTTTCCAATTTTTAAGTGTGGCCCGATGTAATAAAAGACAGATAAACCAAAATGTCGGAAGGTCTTAATTTCTGTCGATGGGGGAAATAATCGCAGCCATGATGATCACCACGTGTTACCGTGAGAATGTGAATGATCGTTTAGCACAGGTCTTCTCTCCTCCTCCTTGTATTCGGGGAGGAGCATACTTCCTCACCCCATTGATCTAGGGCTGAACCACGTGACCTGTTTTGGCGAATGGAAGTTCAGAAACATATGCGTCCTTGTGCATTTCGATTTGGCTCTTGTACTTCTGCTGTTCTCCATGAGAACAGGTTGCGGGTAGCCGCTGGTCCAAGGAGGACTTGTGAAGCAGCTTGGATCCTAGAGTGATGAGCCTGAAGTCCAGCCTAGTCCAGTCGTGTTACAGCAAACCCGTGGGTGACAAATAAATGTTTACTATTCGAAGACACTGACTTTGGGGGTGGTTTGTTATGCAGCATTTTTACAGCAATAGCTGACTAATACATTATTGTATGAAGTAGCTAGCATCTTTTATCACTTCACACTTTCTGGGAATAAAAAAATATCTTGGAAATTAAATCTTTTTTTTTTCCAAAAAAGCCAATTTTTCAAAAATAATATGATAGGCACTGAAGAAAATATATTACTTTTAGTGTTTTTTATTGTCACTTCACCCCAAACTATACGATCTGTGAGAACTGGCCTGTCATTTTACTCTTCTACATTTCCGTGGTTGGCACTAATTAACAGTCTGTTATGCAGCATCCCTCTAGCTGATGTCTTTTGATATGAACTTTTTCAAGTTCCATCTCTCTGTGTTATAACCTTACAACTTCTCACTCCGCCACAGTTTAATTTGTAATCAAAATTATGAGCTAATGAAATAACACAAGGCTTGTTTTAATAGGGTGGTTTGCTTGTTTGTTTTCAAAATTAGACCAATTTGCCATTTTACCAAATTCACACCTTATTATTATTATTTTTTTTAATGAAAGCTACATCTTCACTATCCCAATTTGAAATGAGACGCCTCCTGGACTTGTTGCATACAATTAAACCACAACAAAAGGAAGCTGAAGTCATTTCACTTTTCATAAGGCTGTAATTATTCTTTAACTATTGGAATACGACATCCCTTAGGAGCTAATTATCGAAAAGCTCTCATCGCACGTAGGAAACACACAAACAAATCCTGCAAGCACAAAGTGAATGTTCAACATTAAAGATCCGCATCCAGGAAGTCATACCAATCAGCTGGTCCAGCTAATTACTAATCTGATTTTTGGAGCAGTTGCATTAGATAATTATGACGCCTATGCAAAACATGAAAAGTATGGCCTTTGACCAGCTTTAACAAAGATCTAGCTATAAGAAAAAACATACTAAGAACCATCATACAAAATTTGCATTGCAACAGAACCCAGGAGAAGTGTGGGAGATATTTTTTTTTAATAGAAAACATTTCATTTATCACACGATTGATATATTTAATATACCTTCTCATGGATGTCACATTGAAAGGCAAAGTGACCTATTATACTGATGTGATTTCATACGAGCCACACAGTACTACTTAAAGCTCAAGTCAAAAATGTAAATGTGTATTATAAAATGCTGCTTTGAATCAACTGAGAGTCACATTAGATAAATATAGCATATTAAACATTATGCAATAGATCAGATTCTAAAGGATTCAAGGTCAGTCACTTACATAATGTGGTGACTGTTCTACTCATTCTGAAATATATTTCTGTATCAGCACACACAAATCCTTCTTAATTTTTAAATTGTTATACAACTCATAAACACTTGTACACTGTTGGTGAGAAGGGCACAACTTTTTCAGAGGGCAATTGGCTAATAACTATCAAAATAAAAATGCATACCCTCTTTTACCGCCATTTACCTTCTAGGATTTTTATCAGATAGATGTGTGTTAGTGCTCCAAATTAATCTATAGGGATGTGTATTATAGCAGTGGAAGAGTTAAAAAAAATAAGTAAATCAATAATGTATAATATAATAATATAAATGTCAATTAGTAGAGGACTGCTTTATGATAAATCCACACAGCACGAGTCTAGGCAGCTACTAAGAACAGAGAGAGACCTAGTATATGCACTATTATACAAAAATGGTCACGATATGGTAAACGCAAAAAGAGGTAAGTTATGAGATAGTACGTATGGTGTGATCCCTAAACAAAATCCATCCTGTTGTGTGTAAAATGAAACACGAACTTTGAAATCCCACGTGATCTGCTCTGTGACTCTCTGTCCCAGCTCATCTCCCACATCTCTTTCCCTCCAACTCCACCCAGCTGCGCTGGCCTCATTAACTCTTCCTCCAGCAGGGTGAGTCAGCTCCCCCACCCCCCGGCTCACGGACTTCCGTGCGCTGTCCGTGGCCTTGGTTTGCCCGTTCACTTGATTCTCTAGTGTTCCCTTCTCAGAGAGGTTCCTCTATGGCCACCCCATCAAATAGCAACCCTTGTCGTTCTTTATCGCCTTGCTCCACTTTCTTTACCATCACAACATTATCTACCCGATAGTACATCATATATTATGTGCTTAATTCTATCATTATTATTAAAATATAAGTCTCGCGATGGCAAGGACTTCGTTGGTCTCGATCACTGTCCTATACCCAGTGCCTTGAAGTGTGCCTGGCCCAGAAAAGATGTTTGACAAATATTTCTTAACTGTTGATTTCCTTTTCTTGATTTTTCTCCCAGAGCTCTTACATCTTAGGGACTGTCTTCCTAAATTGTTCTGTATGACAGATGACCTAGCTCTCTCTATATATATACACATACATACATACGCACAATATACTGTTTTAGAGCTTTTCCCTGAAAATTCTAGACATTGTTCCATTGTCTTCCGACATTCAGGTTTGTCCAAAAGAACTAGAAGCTGTCGGCTTTTCATTTGTATTTTAAATGATCTGATTTTTCTGTATGAACGTCTATGATTTTTTTTAGATCAGCATGTAAACTATCTTGAGTTCCTTTCCTCTGTGGTTTTGCCTGAAATATGATGAGTCATTCAGATTTACACATTCAGATCCTTTCTAGTTCGGGAAATTCATCTCCAGTTATTCTGATTATTGCCTTCATTCTGAATTGGCTTGTTTCTTCCTCAGAAACACCCATAACCATTAGGCCAGAGCTGTATCACCATCTTCTACCCTCAGTCATTGTTTTATCTCTTGGTCTGGCAGAGCGGCTCAAGATTTGCCCTGCCTTGCCTCCAATGTAGATTTTAATTTTGTTTTTGCATGTTCAGTTTGCTCACAATTCTTTGTTCTCTCACTGTACGAGACTCTGTTGTCAATTTGTATCTGCCTTATGGCTTTCATCTCCTTCTTCAAAAAGATGATGTCCTCCTTTAGTATTCTATGAAGGATGCCGAATAGGTTTTCTAATTTCCTTTTCTGTTTCCTGTAGTAAATCATTTTCAGAAGCTTACTCTTTCTCTGTGTCTTCAGGATAAATGCTCCGAAGTAGTTTTTCGTATGTGTTATGCTACCTTGCTGCCTGTCTTGGGTGTCTCACCTACCCAGGGACCAAATGATCCATCTAAGACACAAATAGGCCCATGGCCCCACTTTGTTTAATGCCATTCAGTGGTTGCCTCTCACCTACCAGAAGAGCCCAACTCCTCACGGCTCACAGGCCTCCACGGCCTGGTCTGGCCTCTCTGAGCCTTTCTGTTGCCACATTCTGTCTCATCTCTATACTCTAATGCAGAAGTGTTCGCAGGGCCTTGTTTTTTACATATATTATCTCCTCTGCCTGAAATGTCCCTCTCTTCTCTCACTGCAACCCTATCACTTCACACACACACACACACACACACACACACACACACACACACACACCAAGCACAGCTTGGCTTGCCCAGCTGATACTAATTAGTGACTATGAACCCCTTGCATCTCTCTGAAGAAGTCATCTCCTCTCACTGCCAAGACTTTGCTCATTCTGTTTCTGATTCCTGCAACGGCTCCTGCTAGCTTCCGCCACACTCCCAATCAGCCCAGCTCCTCAGGACGATTCCCAGTTACCCTTCAGGAGTCAGCTCATACATCCCCCCTCCCGGTTTCCAAGGCAGCTGTCATCCACAATGGTACTTGCCTTCGACTCATGTGTCCCCTCCACTTAGCGTGACCAACCATCCCAGCGTGCCATGAAGGCAGGAATCTCTGGAGCCAAATTAGAATTTTGCCTACCGCGAGGGGGTGAGAAAGGGGATTAGAAGTACATTAGTCCTGGGGAGTCAAGGTGGCAAATGGTGGAGGATCTTGATTACAAGCTAAGGAGTTTGGAGACATAATTTTTTGAGTTGAGTAGGAGCGTAATAAGAACCAGAGCAGAAGCCAGCGGTATCTTTATCAGAACTCTGTAAAGACTTTGATAAAGTGATTTAATTGCATGTGAAGCATTTAAAAGTTTTAGAGCACGCATGGCAACCAGGTCGCATTAACTCTGACCGGATAGCAGTGGCCACCTGGCAGGCTGTCTGAGAGGGTTTGGGGTCATTTGGGCCTTGACGGGCAGCAGTGATAGGATCCAGTCACGATGTCTGCTCAGGTGAAGGTGGTGACAAGAGGCAGTCCTAGAGCTGGGGCCTGGACACCAACACTTGAGAAAATAGCTTCAGACATTGTGCCTCTGAAAAGGAAAATAACAAGTCTATTTTCCAAGGTTCTGTGGTTTCATCCAGCATCTGACAAAGCAAATCAAAAATAGCAAACATTAATAAGATCCTCAAGCCTTTTCCAAATGTCAGGAGCTAGAACAAAATACAAATAAATTAATCCACTGGGAGCTTTTTCTGTTCGTTCCTCTTTCCTGGTGCAAACAGGGCTCCAAAATTTAGGAATTTATAACAACCCCTTTAAACGCCAGAAAACAGGTCCTCCAGGCAAAGAATTCAAATGTCCTTGCTTTGGACTTTGATGATGCATTCCAAGGCTGCGTGGCAACACGTGGAAGGAGAGTGGGGAGAAAGTTAATCCTTTAATGATAGGTCTGAGTGCCGGAGAGAAGCACGAACACAGGGTCACGTGTGTCTAGTGTGCGAGGGAACGTGTCAGCGTGAGGGCACACTCTCCCGCACCCTCCTCCGCTCAGGCACCCCACCCTCTCTCACACGCCTTGTGTCTTCCAACTCAAGGGCAAAGACGCCGATAGAATGCACAGGCATTTTTCATCCTGTGTGACCAAAAGATCTGCTCTGGGTACTTGTCACGGCTTAAGAGAGCGCTTGACAAAATACGACTTTGGAGCTTGGAGGCCCTGGGTGACTCCCGGCTCTCCCGTTCAGTGGGTGTGTTAGATCAGACTCCTGCTGGGCAGAGGTTCCACCTGCCCCCCACTCCCCTTCTGTTCCCAGAAGGACTACATCTCTTTCCTCCACCGATATTGGACTTAATCCTGCTGCTCGCCATCTCACCATGGCACATGAGGTGCCCTTCTTACCCCACTGCTGTTGGGCTCAGTCATGTGACTTGCATTGGCCAATGGAATGCGTTAGTGGTTTTGATACGGTCAGAGGTTTAAACTGCGTTTGAGAGATGGGGTTTACCCTCTTGTGCCTCCGCGATCGCCATGAGAAAAATATGCCCAAGACGAGCCCCGGGTCCACAGAGGATGAGCGGCACGTGGCACAGAGCTGGATCCAACGGCAGCTTGCAGTCAAGCTCGTCGGAGCCCAAATGAGATCAAGAAAGTTGCCCGAGACACCAGATGCACAAGCGAGGATGAACGGCGGTTATGTGAAGTCACTGAGCTTTGGGGTGGTTCGTTACACAATGACCATGGCCACAATTGCTGGGCACAGCAGGTATGAGGCCTTGGGCAAATTACTCTCTCTGTACCTCAGTTTCTTTGTATAGTGAAAGGATACAGTGGCGGTACCTCCTCACGGGGCTGCGAGGGTCAACAGAGGCCAGGTACCCAGGTTGCTTATCACGGCGACTGAAGCAGAACGAGCAGCCAACAAACGGTCATCGTCATAGTCAAGAGCACAGATTCTTAGCTGGATCCATATCATTTAGTCTAAATTCTAGCTCTGCCACTATGCGTGTGTCTGCTACGGGTCGACGGGGACAGGGTACAAGAGCCAAGTGAGGGAGTAATTTAAGATCCAAGACCATGTCTACACTAGCAAAGGAGCTCAGATTTAGGCCTCCTTGTTTAGTAATGTATTCTGGCTACCACAGGTCACGAAGCCCCTGCTATGCACAAGGTCCTGTGACAATGATCGAGACACAAACATACATGGTTTCTAGTCTTAGAAGGGTTGCAAGACATGACAGAGACAGGGGTGAGGCTCTGGAGGTTAAGAAGCGGGGTGCAGGTTCAGGGCTCACTCAGCAGCCAGTTTGGGGGCTGTGCTGCAAGAGGCACTTGCTCTCCCCGAGGCTGTGGTGTGCGGGGAGTTAAGGACCGATATCGATGTCAGAGAGCAGGATTGTGACTTACAGCTCAGAGGCAAGAACTCAGAGTCGTAAGGAGAGAAGGCCCCCAGGAGGGCATTCAGGATAAGCCTGATGATAAGTCTGGGCTGAGTCCTACAGATGCCTCCGGATCTCCGTACCCAGAAGCAAAGCGTGGCAAGGAAGAGCTTGGTGTCTGCCAGGCCGCCTCAGGTTCAAGCCCTGGCTCCGGCGTTTACTAGCCGTGTGACCTTCAGCAAGCTACATAACATCTCTGGATGTCAGTTTCCTAAGAGTAGCAGGAAAATAGGGAAATTAATAGAACGTAGCTTGTCAGGTCCTTGTGAGAAATTTTTTGGTGGATTTGTAACCTTTTCATTTTGTTTTATGTTAGTTTCCGGTGTACAGTTACAGTGGTTGGACATTTACATAGCTTATGACGTGATTCCCCCAACTACTCTAGGATCCATGTGGGTCTCCACACAGCCACTGCAGTACTACTGTCTTGTGAGGATTTAAATCATTAAATATATAAAGCACTTAGAATGGACTATAGCAGTATTTTTCTTCTTCTTCTTCTTCTTCTTCTTCTTCTTATTATTATTATTATTATTATTATTATTATTATTATTATATCATCATCCTCATCATTATTATTGCAGGCTGACAACCCCATATATGAATCCCTTGAACCAGAAATGTGTGTTTTATAATTCAGAATTGTTCATATTTTAGAAAAGAAAGGTAGTGCGCCCGTGAAATTGCAGCAGAGTCTGGGGCTTCAATCTGTAACCAAATACATGAATATTTATGTAGTGAAATGTATGAATATTTACATCAACTAAAAACTATAAATAGCTTCATGTCAGTTTGGGTCAGGTTTTGCTACCAGATGAGACATTTTTAAAGGCAGAACAAACAAATGAAAACAAAAACAAAACCCTTAGAGTCTGGAGCTTCAGGGGTTGGGGAAATGCACAGAAGGGGATGCGACTGTATTGCTGGGGGTGACTGGAGCTGCACAAGTGTGTCCAGCCAGGAGCAAAGAGGTGAGGAAGGTCTCCTCCGCCTGAGTTGGTCAGGAGAGATGACGTAGGAGGTGGGCTTGCAGCCGAGACTCTCAAACACTGGCAGGCATTGAGCCCAAGATGAATTACTAAGAACCTGTCAACTAAGACTGAGTTGCGAAGAGCCTGGGATGCCGGGACAAGAATGCAGACTTCACGTGATAAGCAGGAGACAGATGTCACTGGGCCTGCACTTCCTGCGGCACAGGGCCCGGCAGGCGATTTACAGCATGGTGGTTTGGAGTCGCGTCCTCACGGCAGGTGGGCGCCGTGCTCTCGGATGCCTTTTCCTTCACCTGTGAGGTCTTGCTCAGCAACGTACCCTACGTGGGACAGACAGACTTTGCCGTTCATCTGCGGCAGAAACTGTCGGCGTCCCACCCACAGCACTTTGACATTCACCTGTGGGCACAGAACGACGCTCACTGAATGCCCAAGCTCTGCCAAGGGCATTTTTCTGGCTGCTGGAGCACCCTGGGCTCTCGCACAGAGTAGAGTGGGAGTGCAAAGAGTTAATGCCTTCAGAAGTGGTCCTCGCCCAGTGATAGGCAGGATGCCAGTTGAGATAACACCAAGGCAGGATGCCCTCCGTAGCAGCCTTCAGCTCACCCGGTGTTGGCTTCCTAACCGTTTTTTGTCTTAGTCTTTACCCTGTATCCATGATCCTTGGGATCACCTTCTAAATAAGCGAATTGAATCTTTGTCTCAGGGGGAACCCAAACTGAGTCACCATGTCACATGGACTGACTCATCCACACCTTGGCTCAAGAGTTCTACTGGGAAAGGCCAAACTCCCGGAGAACAGGGACTATTAAGTCCTCTCTGAATACCCACAGCACACCACAGAGGATGGGCATCAGGTGAATATTCCACAGACTGACCAGAAAGGTGGGTAAGTTCCAATTATCCACAAGTAGCTGAAGATCACCAGCGACTTCAGGGCTTAAAGTTCAGCTTCTGGATTTTAACCACTGGCTCCCTCACTGACTGGCTCGATGGTCTAGACCAGAGCAAGTCATTTAATTTCTCTGAGATTTGGTCTCTATGTCTGTGAAATGGGATTAATAAAACTTGCCCAATAGAGCTGCTATGAAAATATAATGAGATCACGTATGTGAAGCGCCAAGTTTATTTCCTGGCTCTCCATGTTCTTCATAGTTTTCCACCCACACAGTTCCCAAATATCCCCGTTCTTCAAAACTCCTGGCCTCGCCATAACCAGTTCCTCTGAGTCATGGTCTTACCTGCTTATTGAAATGGGTTCAAGGCCACATGCGTATGATCTACTGCATTTCATCTCCTAAACAAAAAGTCTCCATCTTTAAATGAAGACTCCGTGGCTACTTCTCTACCATCCATCCCAGCCCCGAACATGGACCCGTGCATGAACACACGTGCGAACACACAGACTTCTCCTTCACAAAGCGCCTTCACAGCTCTGTTTCCTTCTTCTGCAACTGCCCCATGGACGCCGACCAAATGCTCTGTTTGTTTTAACCCTGATATCGCCTAGAGTAAAAACATTCCTAAGCCTGGATCCTAAGAATTCGGTCTCCTCAGTTAGCATCATCAAACATCTCGCGAGTTATCATGGTCCACATCGCCCCGGGCTAAGCCCTTGATACCCAGAATAATCCAAGGACAGGTCATACCCATGACGCTTACCCACTGAGATGACAAACACGGAGTGGGCACGACCTCAATGACACTCCACAGTCCGGCAACGCGTAACGCCCATGTCGTGTGCGAGTGTATGCACGTGGAGACATCTGCTTGTGCAGGCACAGGTCTTACCTGTCTTGCTTTTCTAGTTCTCTTCTTGCAGGCAAACGTGGAGACAGAGGACGGTTGCGATAGAGCGGAAAGGGTCGGAGCTCTGGGTGGGTGGCTCTGAGCACCCTAGTCTGCTCCCTGGGCCTCGGTTTCTCTACCTGTGGGAGGAAGTGAGAGTGAATATTTTCTAAGGATCCATTTACAAAGACCTTGGCTTTAAAAAGTTACATTTGAGAAAAAATCTGAATGCAGAGAGAATGCATTCTGTCATTTCATGTTTATTTCTTTTCAAAACACCCAACTGAAAAGTGATTTGTTAAAAAAATATATCGGTGCTATTACACCCACCATGCCTTCTTGATGAACTGGGGTGCAGAGGAGGGGTTTATTTGAAAGTCAATAGACTAAAGTATTTGCAAGTCTACTGTATGTGCCCGTTTAAATTCAACATTTTGAATAGGGTAGAAACAGACACACCAGAATTCGACCAAGGATACACTCAGATGTCAGCTTAATGCTCCAGCTGTTTAATCAAAATATGAATAAAAGGTCTAAAGCCTAACAAGCAGAAATATCAGAGTTGTGGGATTCAGCGATTGCTTCTCCATTGTCAACCAATTACTGTGTAATTTTTCCTTGTGACTGAATAACTAACTGTTAGCAAATAATGAAAAGGCAATTACGGCAATGCTTTGTTCCTATTACTCCCTTCGTTTTATTCCTGCTGTAATAATTGTCAGAGCTAGAGGTTTACTGTACCATGGAGCGGCACCAGGAAAGAAATGGAATGGGCTGGTGCATGGAAAATTGCAAATGTCACAGCTACCTTCATCGGCACTGTTGGACTTCTGAGATGAAAAAAAAAATCAGAGGAAAAAGCTCTCCATGTGGGTTTTACAAATTCTCTACCTCAAGCTGTTGTGGCAACCGGGGGAGTGGGGACGGGGTGAGGGTGGGAGGCCGCCGAGAATCGGGTATAACGTTTGTTCTTTCTTCCTGTGTGCAGTTCCCAAGGGACGCTGCATTTTCGCCACAGTCTGCCTGAAACCGACATGTGCGACTCTTCTCGTAGCCTTTGCTTCTCATTAATGGTCTCCATGCTGTTTCATATGGGGAGTGGCATATAAATGAGGCATTTTATGAGGTTTGATCTTTCTTCAGAGAGGAAATATGCCACATATGGACAGATGTCTGAGAAAGAAAAGGACAATCGTCTCTCTTTTGTGTAGTTGCTAGGACCGATTTTTAGAAGCTGGCTTTCGCTCACCATATGTAATATATTTTTTTCGACTTTATTTTTATTAACCAGAAATTGTAAAATAAGACCAAAGGGATAGAGGTATGTCCCTAATATTCTCATCTCTTATTTATTTAATAAGCATATCCTGAGAACCTACCATGTACAAGGTACCAGTCTAGGGTCTGAAATCAGAGATGAGTGAGACACCCTCTCTGCCCAGAAAACACTCTGTATTGAAGTATTTTCATGCCCAAATTAATGTTTCTCTGCAAGAAAAGCAACACAGCACAGTCGAACAGTATGTAGAACTACATGCTTGATGATCTGAACTCCAATTCCATCTGTACAACTTACTAACTGGTTAATCTTGGTGTTTCAGTTAGCTCCTGCTGTGTAACAAACGATCTACCAAAGTCAGTGGAACTTGCAGATCCTGCAAGTAGGTTGAGATTGGCCCAGGCATCTTAGCTGGGGAAGCTTTGTTCCGTATATCCTCCTTGGAATAGCTGGCCAGCCTGGACTGTCTTTCTCATTCATGGAGGTGTTTGAAGAGCAAGAGAGGGGGCAAAAACGTGCGAGTACACACATCGAGCAATGTCAACTCTCTGCTTTAGTCACATCTGCTAAGGCCTATTGGCCAAAGCGAATTACATGGTCAAACATAGAACCAAGGGTCAGAAATGTACTCTACGTCTCAATGGGAGAACTTCAAAGACAGATGACAGTGAGAAGGCATACAGCTAGAAGTAAAGAAAGCCTACCTCACTTGCTTTAAAAAAATCCTTGGAAGGATCAAAAGAAATGAGCATTAATAAACTTTGACAACTATAAAGAACTATAACTATATAACCTATTATTGCTTTTATTACTTTCTATTTATTTTTATAATGTAAAAATTTTATGATTTTTTTCTAGACCAAAATAGGGACTCTCTATAAACTTGGCATTTTTAAAATTTGGCCATCAGTTCTTTCATTCATAAGAGGTATTAAAAATGGAAAATGGAAGTTTCTTTTTGAGTCTATTCTTTCTTGTTTTATTTGTAAAATAGGTCACTCCTCCAAGACCCTGATCTAATTTGAGGACAGACAGAATCTCAAAGGCTATTGTTCTTGGTTCCCGAGGCAGCCAGCCAGGAGATTCCCCTGAGTTTAAGGTAAAAGAAGAAAACATTTACAGGCTAACTCAGGCTGCTTTGGCAACTACTGCCCTTGGGTTATTGCCATAGAAAAAAGAAAGCAGGTTATGAGGTGTCAGGTGGTCATAAATAAATAAGCAAGGATATATATTCACAAGGATGGAGAAAGGCAGGTTAGTAATACAAAGACAAGAACGTAAAAATAAAACAAATAAAAAGAACGGAGTCAGATCTGGGTTTGAATCTTTGCCCTAACACTTAATAACTGGTTTACTTAGCTTCTTGGAGCTTCTGTTCCCTTATCTATAAATTGGGGATATAACATCTACCTCATGTTTTTTACAAAGACTAAAAAAGATACAATATTTGAAGCTCCTAGCAGAGCACCTGGTACACAGTATACATACAAGGAATCAGTTTTCATTTTCCTACCCTGATTTTTTGAAGTTTATTTCCCCCAGAATATGTCAGGTCACAGTAATTCACTTCTGTGACTAGGACCATGAAATACCTTATTTTCTCCATTTACCATATCTCAGGCAAGGGGCTCCAAGAATAACTTTGCCAAACAAGCAGGCTAAAACGTATCCCGCTTGAGAGCAACTCAATCAGTGCAGAAGAGAGAGGACCCAAAGAACTCATTTGCCTTCTGTTTCCTGACTCCATATCTAGCATCATTTTTATTTGGCAAAATCCTGCTTATATATATTTACATTCTTCCTCCAGGCTAGGCACATTCTCCCTCCCTCCCTCCCTCCCTCTCTCTCACACACACGCACACACACACACATCATGTCTTAAATATGGTCAGTGTCTCTTGGGAGCCAAGATTACAGTTGGATGTCTTCCTTTTAAGACAAATATAAGCCAGTAGTGCCTTACGCCAGCAATAATCAACTAGAAAATGGTAACAAAAGATAAGATACTACTTATACGAGCACATATAAAAGTACATGTATAAGAGCAAGTAAAATTATAAAGTACCAGGTATACAAAAGTCTTTTAAAAAAATTAAAAGAAAAATTTTAAGAGCATAGAAGACCTGAATTAATACACAGACATAAAGTATTCACAGATGAAATAGCTTAGCAATATAAAAATGCTACTACATCTCCTGAAATAAATGTGTAATTCCAACTATTTTCCTGGCAGGATTTTATAGTCCATTGGTATCTAAGAGAGGTAGCATCACCAAGGAATGGGAAAAATACATATTATTTAGTAGAAGAAAAATTGACTCATAGCATGGAGACAAAGCTGGATCACAACCTCACACCATATACAAAAACACAAACACTAGATAAATCAGCTAAATTAAAGACTGAGATATGGATAGTAAAATTTAAGAAATATAGTAAACATATAAGATAAATATATTTGTGACCTTGGAGTAGATGATTTAGTCAAATCCCTAAATAACAAATAATACAGAGAAAAATAAAAAGATGGGAAACTAAAAGAATATGAACGAATGTGTTATTTCCTGGAAGGGGAAACGAGAATAGCTGACATATATCCAAAGTTCACATTCACAAGTGGTCAGAGAAATGCAAATTGGAGCAAAACTGTGACGACACTTTATACCTTTCAAACCGGGGAAAGAATCAGACAATCAGATAGTATTAAGCAATGGCGAAACATTAGGAAACATTCTCTTCGTGTATTGCTAGCTGGAAGTTTAACTGCTGCAGGTATTTTGGAGAGAAATCTGCAATAGTTGGTGACATTAGATACACAAATCCTAGGACCCTAGCACCCCCGCTCCTGGGTGTCTGCCCTATAGACATTTCCGCAAAGGCTCATGGGAAGACATGGATGAGTCTGCTTTGGAAGCACTGTTTTAATTAGAAGAGTTGGCAGTGCAGGGTTGCCCATCGAAGGCAGAACAGAGGAGTAAAACCTTCAAACCCACCGTTCCTTACCTACAGTTCTTAAATGGTAGATTTCAGAATTCTAAATTCTTAAATACAAAACCTCTGAAAAGATGAAATTTCTTCATAAATTTGGTGAAACTTGAACCGACATGAGGCTAGAGTCTCTTCATATCCCACTAAGTGTGAATACTTGTACGTTTCGATGCCGAGATGTATCGGCGTGTTCGATTGCAAAGTGATGCCCAGATCTTGAGACCTGCAGTCCGGTGCCATCTGATTATAGCATGTGCTCAAGGAGGCGCACATACCAACATACGTATCGCCGTATGGGAAGGTGGATTAGAAGCTCCTGGACTAAATTCAGCAACAAGGGTGCACGTATGGGAGTCAGAGATCTGGAAGCAGGATGGGACATTTGGAATGAAGGGGACATTTTTTTTAATGGAATAGAGAAATTAAAATAAATAATAAAAAGAAAATAAAGTGAAGGAGCAGTTAGCATAAATTGGAGGGAGAAAATATGATGAGGCCAATAGATCATTTGGGGCCAGTGTTCAGCTAACAAAGGGGGGTTTCTATTGCTGTGTCTGCATGTATCACAGGTTGTTTTGTTTCTGCAAAAGTTTCATTCTCCAATAAAGTAACTTGCGATTTTTTAAAACCTCTGTCCTCCCCCTAGGTCGGGCACTCGGAGTTTCGGGGCTTAAAAAATATGTGTTAACTGGAAGTCTGCTGTGGCCAAACAGGGTCACGTGGGGAGAATCCCGGTCCTCGGGCTGTGTCTCCTAACTGTGTTTGGCCCATGTGAGCTAAGAGCGCTGGGTTTATATGGAGACTGGGATTCAGCCTCCAGCTTTGTCTGCTGTGTGACCTTGGGCAAGTCATTGTGCCTTTCTGAGCCTCAGTAAGGTGTACCTGCCCCTTGCCCTTTCTCTCCTCCCAGCTGACCCTGTGACAGAGCCATTCTGGATTTCTTGGAGGTGACCCAAAACACATCCTCTGGTACCTGCATGACTCTTTCTCCACCTGAAGTGCCCGTCATTCCTCGTCTGCCATGGAAACCCCAGTTACCTTTTTGATCCCTGTGAACCTCACTTCTGCTATGAAGCCTGTTCCCTGTTTCTACTGCATCTGAGGTAGACTTTCCTTAGAACGTCTTTCAAATATTCTTTTGATTATTTGAATGGATGACCGTTTTGCACATAAAGCCATAAACATCTGGAGGACAGTAACTATATCTTATGCACCTTTATCATCCTGAGGCCTAGCACAGTACCTAGCATGTACCTAGTACATAGTAGGTGCACAATAAATGTTGGTCTTCACTGTGACTTTACCATTTTCTAACTATGCACCTATAGACAGTAAATCGACTTCCCAGAGCTTGCTTCCTTATATGTAAAATGGGGCAAATAATATTTCATAGGGTTGTTGTGAGAATAAATAAAAACATAAAAATGTAGACTCTCAGATGGGGAAGGAATCTCAAGAGTCATTTGTCCAACCACCCAAGAGAAACTGACACTTCACAGAGGTGATCAGCATCCCCTAAGGTAGCCCAATTCCATCTTTGGGCATCCTTGGCTTTCACAAAAGAGCTGAAATCTCTCTCTTCCTTGTGAATTAATGAAGGGGATGCAGGAACACATGGACTAAGCTAGCCATAATTCTCATCTCCCATCAGATTGTGTGTGTATGTCGTCTAAACATTTATGACAATGTTCCATTCATCTAGTACTTGGCGACTAAGCTGATCTATAAAATACTCAGATGTTCTCTCTCTTAAATTGCAGGCTTTTATTTAATTTGTATGGTTCCAATCAGAAACACTTAAAAGTACATAATACATTTCCCTGCCTATTCTCACAAGGAGTATGGATCATCTTTTAACTGAGCTACGGATTTTAACAACTACACTGATCTTTAAAATAGTGATGTTCTCAGGACAGTTGAAATACACAGGACAAGTGTTCCTGTACTAAATAGTCCTGTACTGCTCTGTCTTCCACGTGTTTTGTGTTTGCTGTTATTTTACTTTTTCTTACTCTTCCAGGACAAAGTGGGAAGCTTCAACTTGGTGCTGCTATGACATGTCAGCTTCTTCATAAGCCGTTCTGGTCCCCTTTTAAATGTTTTGTCTCTACTTTGGTAAGGAATCACCGCCCCTCAAGACTGTTGGTGATATTTGTAAAGCAAGGCTGGATAGGCTCACTCTGAGGCCCCTCTATGAGCAAGAGGGACTTCGTTCTATCTATTTTGGTAATTTAGATTCTTCCTTATTTCCTTCCCGTTGGATTGTGTTGAATAGAGGGCTTCCTGCTGACGGAAGGCCTAACTCCAAGTTTATCTTTACCCTTCTTTGCCTTGTTTGTATCTTGGAAGGCTGAGCCCTAAGATCATTCAGGTTCCCCTCTCCCAGCTGGATTTCAGGTAAGTTTTGACAATGGGAAGAACCACCAGGAGGATGTTGGAAGATAAAAGAAGAGAAAAACTGAAGTTATAATCTCTGCTACTTCCTTTTTCTGGGCCACGTGCCTTGGGAGGGGCTGCCACCCTCCTTGGCCAGGGATCCCGGCAGGTGGCCTCTCCTGCAAGGCTCCAGGTCTCGCTGGTGCTGGGAACGCCACTCCTTCCCCTTGTCTTTGAAAGCTTTTGGGTGGTAACAGCTTTATTGTTGCTGGTTTCTGTTTTTTTTTTTTTGGGGGGGGGAGGGTTGGTTTTATAATTTCTTGTTAATTTCTTTAATGCTACCCACTCCTCTGAAAGCTGTCCCTCCACTGGAGACCCTGGAACCATCTGAGTGGACTGTTTCCTTCTAGGCTCGACCGGATCATTCGTTCAGTCAAGAAGTATTTATTGAGCATCTACTATGTGCCCAAAGCTTGGGATACATTGGTGAACAAGGCCGACATGTTCATACTTTCAGACAACTTAATTAAGTCTAATGGGGAATGACAGACCCTGGTCTGGCAGTTGTGGGGAGTATAGGGAACTTCGGGGGCTTATAACCAGCAAAATGGTTCCCAACTAGGAAAATGCAGCTATCTCCATGTGCAGCTAAAATAAAGTTTCCCTTCCCCAATTTTCTCCTGTCTTGGCTCGCTATAGACAATAGAGTTCCCATCTTCCAGGTCAAAAATTGACAGAGGGAAATGATCACCCCAACTTTCTGAGCTGCATAGGTCTAGAGATGAGAGGGAGGGAGGACAGCGAGGCACACATGCTCTGAGGGGAGGAAGGGAGCCCCGAGTCATGTTCAAACTAGAAATTCTCTGACCTTTCTCCATCCCAAATCAGACATCGTTAGGTTCTTCCAAACACTTCTTATAATTTCTCCCCTGCTCCCAAGAGAACACTTCACATACCATAAAATACTAATACTAAATCTAAAGGTAAAAGAGAAGACATCATTACCAGATTAATACATCGTGAAAAAATTCACATTTCTGATAGATACTTAACAGTGCGTTGGTGATTAAATTAATTGCACGTGGCGAACAGAAAGATAGCTCTTTAATGCATGTTAAATATTAACAATTTGAGATAATAGGAGCCTACATGTCTCCTCTTCACGGCTCCCTTTGTCAATGAAACATACTCCCCGTGCAGAAGCAAGAAATGGTCTGGCATGTGATCGTCTTAGCGAGTGAAAGCCAGCCCTGCTCCCCACAACACCAGGGCCACCAGCAATCAGCGTAATCATAAGTGACCGGAACCAAATGGACTCAGGCAGCCATGCTGACTATTGAGTTTAAAAGTTTTATATATCAAGCATCTGAAAGCCAACTAAATCAAAACCTTTCGAGGCGAATCAAAGGGCCAGCAGCCTCCTCCCCACTTCTGCCAGAGGCTCTGTTTCACCATGTCCTCCTAGTACTGTCGGGAGGTGCGAGGCGGTGGCTACTGCCTCACCTAGGGGCATCCATCCATGTTCCATTATCCTCAGAGGGTCAGCCCATCACCTTTACATGAAGAGACCGGGGGCGGTGGTAGAGGGAAGTGAAAAGCGGCAAAACAAACTGATTGATTGCAAACCCAGCTATGATGTCAGCATGAATTAATGTCTCCCACAGGCATGCTAATCAGCTCCGTGACATAATAGCGGCTTCTATTACACCGGTGGGACTTCAAAGTTATTCCAAAGATAACATAACACAACACTTGAAGCCCCGGGAAGCTTCCACCATGCTTTTAGATGTTTTATAAAGTTACCAATCTTTTCATTGCTGGGGAAACAAAAAAATAAAATAAAAAAAGCTGAAAGGAAATAGAATATTGAATTTGGGATGAATCAGGGTTGGAAAGTGAGTTCATTACAAACTCCAAATGTTCAAAGAGATAGCGGCAATTAAAAAAGCTGCAAGGGGTCGCCATTGTAAAGCCATGTCGTGCAAACTTTTCTCAGGCAGGCTGCTGGGCACAGTTCCCGGCCTGGGGGGTGGAAGCCAAATCTGTATGAAAGGTATTTGTTCTAACGAGCAAATGAACCCACAAACAGTGTGTAAGACAGGAGAGACCAAGGTTCGCTTCTCTGTTTTGACCTCTATTAGGTGATTGTCTTTGGGCCAATTATTTAGTATCTCTGAGACTCAATCTCTTGCCTACAAAGTGCGGATCGTGGTACCCACCTCACAGTAGAGCTGGGAGGACGAAATCAAGGAATGCGGTCACAGTGCTGCATCGACGGGGGTACCTAGAAAATGCTCCTGTTGTTGTCACTGTCCATAAACGTTTGTTACTGCCAAACACCAATATGCTGTCACAACTACTCGTAACACTTACATACAACGCGGGTGTGCGCTAAGGGTTCCCACATGTTACTTTTTGAGAGCTCACCGTTCTATGAGGTAGATACTATTATATCTCATTTATGGTATGGTGATGAATCTGAGGCACAGAGAAGTTTGAGCTTCCTGCCTAGGATAACACAGACTGGGTTTGAACCCATGCCATCTGGGTCCAGTCTATACTCGTAACCACTACTTTCTCTATCCATACTCACACAAGAGGACACACACACACACACACATATACACACAGGTACGCTCACACACAGGTACACCCATGCACAGGCACACACCCTACCTGGGCGGGACGCCCAGCAATTTCACTTACTCAGTATGACCTTAAACAAGTCGCTTAACTTCTCTGAGACTCAGTCCCGGGTCTGCAAAATGGGAATATTCATAGAACCGAGAGGAGGAAAGGAATGCGGGGTGTAGGACTAGACACATGTGGTGACCAACGCACATCTGTTTGGTCTTACCTCTGATTTCAGCCAGGACTGGGCAGATAGTGCCTAACAGGTTGCAACTCATTTCCAGGTGACAACCAGAGTGTCACACGGCTACATTTGCTGAGTGCCCCAGACACCTCAGGACCCCTGGAGAGCTTGCTCAGCCTCTGCTCCTGCACTGCTAGAGACTGCAAGGGAGTTATGATTCCTGGGACCACCTTCCGCCAGCGGGGCTACCCCAGGGGATACGTACCTCCATCTCCATCTTCTGGGTGGGCATGCTGGCACGTTCCACATGCCTCCCAGGAGGACCCGGTGGAATCGAGCTCCTGTGGCCAAAGCAGCAACCTGAATAATGAATGTCCCCTAATATTGCTTTTCTTCCTTCCTGCTTTCACGCTCCCTGCCGCCTCACTCCTGCACCCCGGCGTCACTTCCCAAATAAGCCATCTACACCTAAGATCTTGTCTCAAGAGTCGTTTTCCGGGGACCCAAGTCAAACGAGCTGATCTAGGAGTTCCCTCTAGGGACATCAAACCTAGCTAGCCACAGTGGCATGGAAGAAGGCATCCTGGTCATGTGTGAACTGACCGCTGAATGATGAGTGGCACACAGTGATGCAGGGAGAGGAGAAAGGTGGGAAAGGAGCCCACACACACAGCACCAGGCGGGAGCTGGAAGAAGCGTGGCGTGTCTGGGGGACCGCAGTCAGTTTAGATGGAAAGTGAGCCACTCGCACTAAATAAACGCGTCTATGGAATCAGATGGAAGAATTCTTTCCCGTCCTTGATGACAAACCCAAGAGCTCCCACCAGAAATGATTGCATGGGCTACGGCACAGGATTTTTTTTTTTTAAACAAAGCGTGTCTGTAAAAGATGCTGGAGAAAGCCTTTTGCGCGGCAGGCGGAGGCCTTTGGATTGGTAGGGTGGAGAAAGCAAGCAAAGACCATAGCACACCAGGCAGAACCTCCGAGAGCCTCGGTTTCTTCCCCTGTACCACGAGCCCCACTGTCTCAGGTAGAACTGAGTAACTGGTACCCACTGTGTCACAATGCAGATAGTACAACAACCAATAGAGTCTGAAAACACAAATATTTATGGCCAAACCTTTTTGGACCAAAACGACAGACTACGCCCACCGAGCTGCCTCTCGGAAACCCATTCGTAAAGCTTCCGGCGAGTGAGCGATACCAGCTTAACACAGCAGGGCAAGAGAAGGCCAAGGGGACAAAAGGCAGAGGGGCTGGCAGCGTAATTGTACATTCTGACATTAAATGAATTACATGGAAATGATATGCAAATCATTATGTAAATGTGGCATATGTTGTTTTCAAGTTAACAGCTTGGACATTTTTAATAACTATAGTATTTTTGGGGGTGAATTAAGAGCCCCAATAAACTATATTTAGGATCTACCTCAGGTGAACAGGATTTAATAGCCTTTGTTTTTCATTTTAAGTGGCTCAGTTTAAGAGAGAAACTTAAAATTCTCTCTTAGCCCTATAAAGGCCACTATATATCATACAATATCCTTTTGGTGACAATGACGATCTATGACAATTAATAAGCACATTAATGCCAAAAGCCTTTGAAAATATAGACTTCGCAAGAGAGCACCGCTTTATCTTGTTTTATCCTTTTATACCTCGTGAACAGATGTAAAAGATTAAAATGAAATATCTTTCTCTCGATTTCATCATTCTTCCATAATTTCAGAAAGAGGAGTCGTAACGTCACACAAGATATACTGCCACCGATGCCATTGTTCCTTCAGACTGGTGTGGTGCAGTTGCCTGGAACACCTCCGATTTCTTCTCTCTCTCACAAAACCTCCTCAGCACGGTTATTTCCTGAGAAGACTCGGCCGCGGCCCGTGCGGGGTAGGTGCAGCTGGTGAAGAAGAGCTTTCAATTTCCTTCGCAGATCTTTACCTATTTCTGAGAGTATTTTGGACCAAGTAACCCGAAGAATCTCTGACTGCAAAGCCACTAGAACGGCCGGACGGCATACAGTGAACGTCCTTTAGCGTGCAGCGAAGTTGAGCTTGCAAAAAGAAAAAAAACAAAAGAATCGGGAAAACCTTTGGAGAAAGGTTTAAAACAAAGCAGCATTTGAAATCCTGAGCGTCATCTGTGAAATGCTGCTGCAGCTAGCTGCTCAAGAGCAGGTGGGGTCGTGGTGGGCAGGCTGGGCGAACAGGAGCTCGGGCCTTCACCGCCACACAGGGACAGGAGCTGAGGCTTGGTGCAGACATAACGCCAGGCCACTCAAAGAGCTGCACCCTCGGTGACGGGGTGGCCGAGGCAGTCTTCTTTCCAGGATTTAAAGAAGCTTGACTTCGGACCTGGGTCTGGGTGGGAAACAAATGTCAGTATCTCCCATGTGAATTCACAATGGCCAGACTACTCTTCCTGTGGTTTGGGGTTCATCTGGAACCCACAATTTGAGCAGTCTCAGCTGGGAATATCCCCAGGGACATCTGACAGGTATAAACAAGCGCCTTAGAAGAACATACTCACAAACCAGCCCCTACGTTTCCCTCACATGAAGCCCCACTAATGATGAGGTCACAATGCAAAATTATAAAACACGGGGCGGGGGGAATCAGCCTCCTATGAACCCAAAAAGCTGGGCCTCAAGGTTTCTCTTTGAGCATCCAGAGATAATTAGGCCGATGGCCTAAACAGAGATTTATCTCAGGCTTACCAGCTATACCTACCAACCTGCTGTTTTGTGCCCTCGCTAAATGTGGTTTCTCATGGAGAACCCTCTGTAAACTCTGGGTGAAGAGTCTGGCAAAATGAAGAGAGGGGGAAACTCATTTTTTTGTGGATGGAAAGATGACCTACCATGGCCTTGGCTTGCCAACGGCCATAAATAAGCGAAGCACTGAAACGTTTCCAACATTTCAGTCATCCGTGTGCCAACGTGGCATAGTTTCTCTGCCTGTGTATGTTCCATACTATTATTTATCCAACCTTTTTCTTTAAATTGACTCACTTTTTGAAATCTAGATTGACGTATTTTAAAAGGATGCTTTTCATCACTACTATAAGTGGAAAATTAATATCACTTGGAATAAGAAAAAAAAAGTTGCCGTAAAAAAATAAATACAAGTTTAAAAACAACAATGCTATTAAATTCCAGTTGGACATAATTGCTTGCCCAAAGCTCAGTGCTTGAGGCCGCTGTCTCTTTATTAAAAGGGGAGATTAACAGATGTTGGACAGGTGTGAAAGGCTCAACATCAACGAACTGAGAGTTCCTACCTCACGTAATCATGACATTGAAGGAGCACATGAAAGAAAACATCTTAGTCACCACTGATTCAAGTTTACTTAGTGCACTGCGCTGGAAGTCCCCGAATTGCAGTGTATGTCTAAACTTTGGGGTGGGGTGTAGAGTGGAAGGGATGCTTGCTGTAGAATAAGACTCATATTTGAACCCTGACACTGTCAAAGAAAGGCAGTGTGCCATGGTGGGAAGAACACTCTTCTGGTGTTCATGCATTCATGTATTCATTCATTCACTCACTCACTTACCAAATCTTTCAGGTCTTCCGTGTTTGGGAATAAGTATTATTTAAAAACGTATCCTATAGAGATGCTGTAAATATCACTCAGGTAAGAGGGGAATGTGCTTTTATAAGCAGTAAAATGAGTGAATGAATGAACGAATGAATGAAATGCCATACATCTTTCAGTTCACAGCAATAGGTAACCTCTGGTGAGTACTTCCTGGGTGCCTAGAATCTCTGGAGAGAAACCCGGACCTCTCTACTGGACGGTGCCAGTAATCCCCAAGAGACATGTACCATCCTCACCTGAGCAGAGGGCTTCCTCACCTTAAGGTCAATTTGCTCGCATCACACAAACACACTACAAAAGCCCCAAAGAGGGAAGGGATGCCCACAGTGTGTTAATAGGCTCGACACTGGTTTTCTGCATGATGCTTGGGACTCATTAAGACAACTTGTCGTCCAAAAGGCCCAAAGTCAGAAATTAACCTCTTGACTGTTCCATAATAAAACATTGCTTTGGAATATAGATGCACCAAATATCAGGTTTAAGCAAACGTCTTCAAGTGCGTGATAACTCGATATGAAGCATTTATTTGGTGAAAGCAAACTTACTCCATGATTTCCATTCCTCATGGAGTTTCACAGATCTCATGATACTTCATTCTTTTGCCAGAAGTAAGACAGAAGGCCTCAGACCAACATAATGTAATGATGGACAATAGTGTTTTTTAAGGACGGAGGAAGTAGAAAAGGAGGAGTTAGAGATGTATTGCTTTTATCATCCTAACTAGTTGTATCAAAAAATATAGAATAAAATATTTGTAAGGAAGAGGAAAAACACTATTGCACAATAACTAAAGAAAAACATATTATATGTAAGAATGACACAAAAATATTATTGACATTGGATGGCACTGCCATCTGCTGTGATAGCGAGATGATCCACTTCAATGTGAGTCCCTTGGCTTTTATGGTCGGCTTCAGCTCATTCCCTTGGAAAAGAAAATTCAAACTCTCAAAGGCCCAGAAAACCTCACAGGCATAGGATCCAGTTTGAGAAATGCTGCTGGCGGAGCATCAGAAGCTCTTAAGTTAAAACAGTTTTGCATCTAGTGGCGAAACGGGTGGCCAGAGCCCTTTTCTTAAAGGACAGCATTCCACATGCTGCAAGTGGGAAAATCACAGGACTGGAAAATCGACCCCCTTGAATCTGACCTTGACCCTGTTGCTTATGTTCTTTAGGACCTTGGCCAAATCCTTTAACATATTGGAGCTAGCATTTCACCACCTGTAAAAAGAGATCAGACTTTTTCAGGAGGGAACCTCTGAAGTCCCCTTTAACTCCAAAATGATGGGAATTTTATATTCATCGAGGATTTTGTGACACACTGATTTTGAGTCGCCCGTGTCTGTCGTAAAACCAGACTGTGGAACACCGATGCGCTCCGGTCCTCCCGGCCCCGGAGAGAACACGGTGTAAGAATTGCTGCTCTTCGGAACCAGAACAGAGGAGAGAGTGATGGAGTACGAGCCAGACAATCTAGACGGCCTTGACTGTGGCTTTCCTTCCTTTGGTCAAACATCCGATAACGTTTCATTTAAACATCCTTGTCCCCAGCTGCTGGGATGATGAGAGCGCAACATTCACACACAGTCCAGGCCTCAGGGAGGGGCAGCCCGGGGATGCCCGTGTGGTGGCGATCACGTGATCAGAGGACGGCGGCGAGGAAAGGTGACTCCAAAGGTCAGAACGGATGACTAAACAGACCATTCTCCCATTGACTGCCAGCACTATAGAGCAGGATTTGGTCTTATTTAGAGAACTGGGAGATTTGTTTATATGAGCTCCCCTCTCCAGGACAGCGAAAATTCTAATGTCTGTAATGCAACAGTCTTGATGGTAAGCTAGTCACCGGATCTTACACATGGAGCGTCTATCATGGGCAAAACCTCATGCCTACAAATATACATGCCTATGGAATAAATGAAGCAGACAATGAAACTTCAACCACTCACCGATAATATTTGTCTGTTAAACGAAGATCAAGCACCTCACTGGTCACCAAGCGCAAAGGAGTAAATTTTCGATATAACCAATATCCTGACTTGGCAAGTCACCAGGCTGTGGAGTACAGAAAAATGAAATTCGGGTTCTGGTCATCAGCCTCAGGACTATGTGCGGCCCCTGCCAGCTTCCCAGGACAATAGCAAGAAGACAAATGTCAAAACACGAAGTTCCCAGAGCTCATACTGCAAAGTCCCAAACACTTTCGTGAAACTCTCAGAAGAACACCGTATTTTTGAAAGAGTATCGTAACAAATTGAGGACATTCTATTTAGGCTTCAACTGTTTATTCCCATGGAGATAATTTAAGGAAGAGCAAATAAAAAAATAAATAACTTGGCATCGAAGGCCCAATTTGGACAACAGTCTGTGGAGTATTTGGAACTACAGCCTCCCTTTGCATAACCAAGAGGACAAAAGCTACGTATTATGAACGAGAGACTTAAAAAAATAGAAGGAACTGGGTTCCTGATGGTCCTGCAAAGCAGCTTTATCAACCTCAGACCACCTATCTTCAGCTTTTGTTTTATAAGAAAATAAATTCCTATATGCTTAGGTCATTATTTCCTGCCATTTGCAACTGAGCACATCCCCAAGTGAAATACATCTTTAGAGTTGCAAGGCTTCACTCGCATGAGATAATCGAGAAGCACTTCGAAAGCAGGAGCAGTCCACGTGAATATTAATTACCGTTATGGGGATGCTAGCGCTATGCTGTGGCTAAGCAGGAACACAGGGAGCAAAAAACAAAAAGGTGAATCAAGGGTTCCGGTCGTCTTTGACCTGGGCTGACTGCCCTTGACCACCGCGGTTAAGAACAGCTCCTTTAACCAGCTCTTCAGGTTTTCTTGAAATCTCTTAAAATCATTTAAGATAAACAGCTTCCTACAACATATGGTTAACAAGCATCCTTGTGAATCTGTTCACTCTGATTGACTTATTTACTTCTTCATTTTTTCCTCAAATGCCAGATTTCATAAGTTAGGAATATTCATTTTATACACAAATAATTCTGAATAAAATACAACTTGAAATGTTCTCCGTGTCGGATTCCACATATACGGATGTTTATTCCTTTGATATCGAAAGATGAGAATCGATGTAGTAATGGGTCAGAAAAACAGAGATATTCTGACAAGGAGGGAAGAACAGTGCTGTCGCTTTTTAATCTTCCCAATTTCCAATATAAAAATAGAGCAACTAGATGGAAAAACCAAAAACCTACGGACAATATTTATAATTAAACTATGGTGTCAAGTAGTCCCAGGAACCCCTGAAAAACATACAGGTGGGGATAAACCACTAAAATTCTGACACCAATTCCAATGTGTGTTTTTTTTTCCCACACCACCAAGCAACTCTGTGATGCCAACTGGGTATTTTATAATTTAATTCTGACAGTGTCTAGCTGGAGATAGTGTCAGATCCCACAGGTTAAGGGCTCGATCCAACAAGACTGCACCTCCCTCCCACCTCCCCCCACCCCCCACTTCAGATGCCAGTCGCAAGTCCTGTCACCTAGGCTTCTGACCAACGGCTACAGATAGGAGGTTCCAATGTCCCCCTCCTTAGGTTTGAGTAATTTGCTGGAGCAGTTCACAGAACTCAGAGAAACATTTTACATTCTAGATTACTGGTTTATTGTAATAGGATATACCTTAGAAATGGCCAAATGAAAGAGATGCACGGTGCAGGGGTCCTGGGAAGGAAGGAGGGCGGGGCTTCTGTGCCCTCCCAGCCTTGGCTCCTCCCCAGTCTCCACGCGTTCACCAGCTAGGCTCCCAGTCCCAGCAGTCCTATGCAGGCTCCATTACACAGGTGCGACTGATGAAATAATGGGCTCCCCTCCAGGGGGCAGGACTGAGGCTTCCCACCCTTCAATCACAGGGCTGGTTCCTCTGGCAACCAGTCCCCACCCTCAGGGGTTTTCCCAAAGTCACCTCATTAACCCAAGCTCAGGTGGGGCTGGAAGGGGTTTGTCATGGCTACCAGGAGACCTTTATGGCTCTTTTCACTTAGGAAATTCCAAGGGTTTCAGGAGCTTTGTGCCAGAAACAGGGATGAAGAGCAAATGTACAGTTCTAATTAGAAATCAATATCGCAGCCACCAATGACATTTGGCCTGTGCAGAGAGTAACCCGGAAGCGACGGAGCATCCCATGAACCTGGAGACAGAAGAATCTGCACCCGTTTCCCGGTCAGAAAAAAAAAGTGCAGCTCGCTGCCAGCACTAATTTAATTTTACGTAAACACTCTTTTTGAGGCTGAAAGAAATCTGGCTTTCAATGTGAAAGAAGATATACAACCTGTTCTTGGAGTTATTTCTAAACAGAACTTGTCTCTAATCCGAATGTCACAGAAATATATTCATAAATCAGATTCATCAGATGAATCTTTGGCTAATAACTATTCGAGAACGATGTTAACATCACGTGTAGGGATGCTACGTTTTCTAGGAGTTGACATTTTTAGCGATCGAGAATTGTCATATTTTGTAAATGGAAATATCACTACTAAAAACCGAAGGCTAGAAACAGAATGATGTCATTTGTTTCCAAGGACTATCACTATACTAGAGCGATGCAAAAATAATAATAAAAGCGAGATACTTTGTGGCGAACCCTGGGGGTGAGGTTGGAACTGTAATTCACAAGTTATCTCGCTGCAGCTGCAAGCGCTGTGAGCAAATATTCTCAGAGCAAATGGGAAATGGGTTAAAACGGCCCAGAAGTGTCCGTGATAAAGCAAGGAAGACCAACATGTGAGTAGTAGCTAAAAACGGAAGGGGTCCGCCGGATCTAACAGTGAGTGAGGAGGAGAGGTTCACAGTAAGAAGTGAAAGGTCTGCAGGAATCTATTTCCTCTCAACATCTAAAACTAATGCCAGGACCCCCCCCCCAAAAAAAAAACCCCTCCTGGACCCCGCACCGAGGGAAGACAGGTAAAAACAGAATCGGAATTAAGTAGGAGTCAACAGACGCAAAGAAAGAAGAAGGTCCAGATGAGCATGGGGGAGGGGACGTCAGGAAAGGTCAGAGGGTAAGCCGTCGCGCTTTTTAATACTGCAGAAAAACATCAGCCAAGAGAATTCTCTGAAGTTATAAACACTACCCCTGAACTACACTTTCTTCTAAAAGTTCAGGAAAACTAATTTCACATAAAAACGAGCAATATCTTTGTACCAAGGATACATCTCATACAAAGTTATTATAAGAAAAGGTACAGAGCAGCATGCCTGCCGACAGGGAAAGCTTGCCAGAAACATATGTGCACGCACTGGTCAAAACCGTGAACTTCTATTTTAAAATGAGCTAAAAGACAATAAGAAAACATGCAGGACACAAAAGAATCACATAGATCAGAATTTTTAAAGAATTAGAGATGTGGCGACAAGAAGAAGAAGAGTAGAAGTTAAGAAAAATAATGTTTGGAAATAAAAATTAAACTAGAAGGGACACAAGCATGAATAAATATGACAGATTATGCCCTAAGATAAATGAGAGATCGAAACAAAATAAAATATACATGAACTTAAGGAAGAACTAAAAAGGGTTTGAAATAAAGGGACAAATATTTAAGACAGGCAAAGACTATCCAACATAGGGCTAATAGGAACACCTTTAAAAATGAAAGCCAAAAGAAGGAAAGAGAACAAATTCTAAACATTATAATTCAGGCAATGTTTACTGGAGGGAAAAAAAATGTGAAACTGTATACTGAAAGAGTACACTACATACCTGAGAATATTGATCTAAAGCTACCAACATTAAGACATATGCTAGTTAAATGACTGAATGTATAAAGAAGGAAAGGAGGGATAGAGGGAGTAAAGGAAGAAGAGATAAAAGAGGAAGGAAGGAAGGAAAAAAGAAAATCCTTTAGATAACTAGGAAAATGAACAAGTGATTTATAAGGGAAAGAAAATTAGACATCAGCTATTTCAAAGATAACACTTTATGCCAGAATAAAAGTAAAATATTTAAGACATAAAAGGGAAAAAATGTGAGTCAAAAATTTTATATTTAATAAAACTAGCTTTAAAGTACAAAGGACAGAGGCAAATGTTATCAATATACAAGAACTCAAGGAATAGCATTGCCCTTCCTGTTTCTTAACCACAAGCTTCAAACAACCGACTGACTTGGAAGGCATCACCCCTAGGATTGGTGGTGAGCTTAACATATAGTTACTCGTGGAGCTAAGACTGAAGGATGGTTAAAAAGAAGAGTATAATTTGTAAGGGTCATTATACTTGGGGATTGTGGCTATAATATGACTATAAAATCGGAGGAGGAATGAGAATACATACAAAGTTTTAAAAAAAAACTTTTCTTGATAATTATAACTGATGGTAACAGTCCTGGTATTGTTATGAAACTGTTGTATAATTTGAGGTAACGTAAATAAGTAATATGGGATGTTCTGATTTTTATTACTCCCTGTGTCCTTGGGAACCAGGGTTCTCGGTGTGGGAAACAGGAGACACAGATGTATTACAGAAGAGGCTAAGTTAATTTTTTAAAAAGCAAACAAACCAATAACTGTAGTCTGAAATTTGAAGTGGGATTATCAATATAAACTCATGAGGTTTACTAAAGAGTTCTAAAAACAACTGTCCCTAGCATGAAGATTGTGATCTTGAAATGCCGTTTTCCACAAACAGAAGAAACTTTTCTTGTAGAAATGGCTGATTTTTCTGTCTGAGGCAGGAGTGTAAAAGATGAGCTGAGATGTCTTGTTGTACCAGATTGCCAGAAAACTTTCAGACTTGGGTCATGTGAAAAGGACTCAAGAGCCAACTCTCGAGAGGACAACAATGGGGCCATTTAACTTTAAAAAGCAAGCAAACAAAAAATTGCAGTTGGTTGAATCCCAACATACATGTTTAAATTACGGAGCGTGTAATGACACTTTGTAAATAAACATTTCACTTCAAAATAATTTTATTTACAAAAAAATTGTGGAGATCGAGCGGAGTTACAGTATGTCCCACATCACTTTCCCCCTATTGATAACATCATACCTTAATATATTTGTTATAATTAATGACTAATATTGATTCCTTATTTTAAAGTCACTAACATGAAATAGATCTCCATTTATTTAAATCTTTTCTACTTTCTTTCATTAGTGCTTTGTAAAAGTTTTTCATATAAGGATCCTGCCCATGTTTTGTTAGATTTATATGTATTTCTTTTTTCTTTTGTTTTCTTCTCTTTCTCTTTCTTTTCCTTCCTTCCTTCCTTCCTTCCTTCCTTCCTTCCTTCCTTCCTTCCTTCCTTCCTTCCTTCCTTCCTTTCTTCTTTCCTCTCTCCCTCCCCCCTTCTCTCCCTGCCTCCCTCCCTCCCTCCCTCCCTCCCTTCCTTCCTTCTTTCCATTTTTCCTTCCTTTCTTCTTTCTGGTGCTCAATTTGTTTCTCTCTTTTATTGATGACAATTCATGATAATATTTTTAAAGATACTGATTGGTCACTTTGGGAAAGATAGAGAGCCAATTCACTATCTTGAAAATTAGTAACCAGGGAAGAATTACGCCTTTATCCAATCTTTCATGTATAAACGGTGCCACTGGGTAATCAAATATAGATGAGAGCATCTCTTTTCATATTTCTAGTAAATGAAAAAAATGATAGAGTTAAAAAAATTACCCTTTTACCAACTCAAGTGAATGAAAGGATGTGAGCACTGAATGTCTATGGCTGCTAATATCACAAAACAGACACACACTCCTGCACTTCCCAATGAAAGAACACACCACCAACTACATTCTTCCCAAACTGATCAGACACGAGTCCAATCCAGCCGTCTGGTCTCACTGCAGGGAAAAATGGCGGGTAGAGGACGTGCTGGACAGAAGCCTGAATTTGAAATCGGTAAAACCCAGACTATGGGAAACGCTGAAGTCGAATGTCCTGAGTTCTTCAACAGAAATAGAAAAGGATGAAAAGAAAATCTATGAAGAGAAATACTAGAAACAGAAAATGCCTTTAAAATGGGCAAGAGCATAATGTCTAGGGATGTTCACTTAACTAATAAAACTGTAAAGAAATGCAAGGAAGTGACGTAAAAGTCAGAGTCACAGGCAGGAAGGACACTGCAACTAGAATGGGGGCACACCCGAGGTCTTCCAGGGTGACTGGCCAAGTCACGATTCTTGATCTTCATAGTAATTTGCAAGGATGTTTGTCTTACAATGACTCTTAAACTACATATTTTTGGTGTGTGTTTTTCCCTATCTGTGTCTTATGTTACTTTAAAATAGTTAACCAAACATAGAGGAAGAAGAAAGAAAATGGAGTATTCTAGTCTTCAAGAAAGCTCACGTCAATGAAAAGTAAGTTACGTATACTTATGAGTCGGGAGTAGTAAGTTAAACATTTTCACGTCATGTCTGAGCCAACGATGTTGGATTAGGCTTATATAGCACCCTGCAAAATACACAGATACCATTGCTATTCTGAAATCCTGAACAGACCCTTTGTTATACTTCATTGTAATAATTATTCAGAGAAATTAGCATGTGGAGAAAAAAAGAGAAAGAAATTAATGCGGAAAAATACCCTAAATCCAGCAGCCTTTCCTCCTGTTTTTGCCAAGATCACTGTGAGAGATTGTTCAAAAATCCAACAAAATTGAAAACGTCTCCAGTGCAGACGATCAAAGCCCTTCTTATGGGATACCACTTCATAATTGAATCATGCAAACTGCTGGGAAGTTTATGCCCAACCTACATTTTCTGTGATGTAAACCTATTATCCCGGCCCCCTTGTGTCCTTATATTATTCTCAAAGATATCTGTAAATAGTCCCTTACCTTCCATCTTACCAGTCAGACAAACATGTACAGGAGAAGCTGAATGCATAAAGAGTCTCCGCTCATATATTTGCAGTTCAAAAGATTGAGCCACAAAGGGGAAAACTAGAGCTGAAATTTTCTCTTTAGAAGTGTTTAGACATTCACGGGAGCAGAAACAAAAACACTCATTGCCGAGGGAAGGCATGGTGGTATTATACATGCTATGGGCAATGGCTAGACTACATGGCTGCTTTTGAAGCCCAGTTAGATTTTGCATCTTACAGATGAATAATAGTTGGAACCTTTTCAGAGGTGAGAAAATCCATGTTCTAAATTCAGATGTATGATCATCTTTTCTTAAAGTGGATTCATCTTTTGGGTTTGAATTTAACCTAGACCTTGGCCACTGCCTTCCATTTTATAGATGGAGAAAACTGAGGCCTAGGGAAATGAATGGAATCTCCCAAGGTCAAAGAGCAAGACAGTCAGAATTAGGGTTTGAATGCAGAGATCTTGACCTGGCCTGTTTCCATGGCTTCGAAGCAAAGGCAAAGTCAGAGATATTTGTTAAATACCCTGGCACTGGGGTTGGGGCGAGGAGGCAGTTAAGAATTTTGCTAGGAGGGGGCCATGGAAGCCCCTGGTATCAGGGAACATGAACAGGCAGCCTCATCGTGTTCTCAGAAGGAGTGGGTAAGCCTAGGAAACACATGCTCAGAAGGCACCCAAGGTCTGCCTTATGGTAACTGAGCCCCCTGGCAGTCAGGGACCATGGCACCACTGGGAAACACAGACTCGGTGGAACCATGTGGTGAAGCAGGGAATAGAATGAAGACAGAGGAAGGCGAAGCTCTACCCTGGGTAAAAGCACAGTGCTGGGAAAAGAACGGTGTCATAGCCAATTCCGTTCTCAGGGCCAATGTGGGAAGAATTCTGAATTCCATAAGGTCTTGGGTGGATGTTGACAGAGCTTGGGGTCAGCCTGCTGCCAGCTGGAATTATCCGGATGACTAAAAGAGAGTATTTCCCCAGTCTCCTCTGGTTGCCGAAGTAGATTTTGGAAATAGGTACTACATAATTATGACGGATTTCTGAGACCGTGAACTAAAAAAAATAATTTCACCTCTGTCAATAGTGTATAATCTTCCTTCCACTCCAGGATGTGCAGAAAGTAAAATGTTATCGGTGGGAAAATCACACATATTAAAATCTTTCCAGCTTTTAATGTTGTTCCAGAGGAAACGACATCATTTATTGCCCTGTACTCTGGAAGCAGCCAAAATCCCTCCAGGTCAGAACCAAACAGCTGCGAGTAGCCAACTAATTTGGACAAATGAGAGAGGGTCTGTTTGCCCAAATCACCCAAATCACCGAGACTTTATAGACCTGGCCCCCCCAAAAGCACATCAGCCTAAGTCTGAATCTTTGTGGTTATTCTACTAAAGGACACAACATATTACACTATGTAATTTGGGGAGATGGTCTTTATTCTTATTTTTTGACATCAGATCGATTGGAAACCCATGGCAGGAGAATTCCACATGGGTCACAGAGAAGAGATTTAATTAGGGAGAGAATGCTAACAAGCTGCCCGAGTGAGCTCTGAGGCATGCCGGTATATTACATGTCCACAAAGAAAATATTAATTTTAAACTCAAAGAAAAAATAAAAGTGGGAATTTAAGGGAGGGGGAGAATAAGAAAAAAAGTGTCAGGATATTTATATCAACTGTCATTCCTGTGTTTTCATGGAGGCTCATGCCCTCTAAGCAGTCAATCAACACTCTCTCTGATCACAGGCTTCGCTCTGATTGAGTGGGGAGATGTCAGCCAAGGAGAAAAACATGTGGAAAATCTGTTAACCATGTGTGTCATTCCTGATGTCAATGTGTAAGGAAATGTGGGAGCGGCCTCACATTGGTGCATTTCCACTCCGGCTCCAAGAATGGAAAAGAGCACTGTTGGCTTTTTTTTTTTTTTTAATATATTTATGATTACCATTGTTGTGATGATGATGATGATGATGATGATGATAATGATGAAAATACATAGGATTTAGTGTTAGCCCAACATAAATACAACAAGACCAGCTAGTGGAAACTAATGTAACAGCAACACTGTGTGTGTAAATAACAGTTGCGAAGTTTAGCTTTGTATTTCTTGCCAATGGAGGGCTGAAGACAGGGTCATTTTTGAAAACACTGAGAATTATTTTTTTACGGTCTTACCTTTAAATCTTTTTCCCGACAGGGTGTAGAATTCGAGACAGCTTCAGCCTAAGAAGTCAGTGAAAGCACCTGTAGCAGTTTTGTTTAGGGGATTATATGTTGGCAGGTATACCAGGGGTACCAGAGAGGACAGTGGGTTGGTGCTCGGAGCTAAGTTCTGGTTGGAGAAGTATTAGCACTTAACCTGGTTAACACTGGAAAAGTGTCTGAGACTTGGTTTCCAGCAGAATAAAAAGTTTGGCCTGGAGCAGCACTTCCTATATCATAATATGCATACAAATCACCTGTAGATCTTGCCAAAATGCAGATTCTGGTTTGAAAGGTCCGGGAGGGGGACCTGAGATTCTGCATTTCTAACAAGCTTCCAGATGATGCTGGCCCTTGGACCACTCTTTGAGTCACAAGGGCTTAGATCATGTTTATAGTGGACATCTGCTGCTTCTGCCTGCCCAGTATCCAAGAATCAGAGTATCTTTGTTCTCCAATAAGTCACTTAGTTTCTTTTGGACAATCACAGTTCTTCCCTCTCACTTAGGGCATTTACGTGGGGCCATCGCTAACCAAACCCCAAGGTCCAAGAATGGGCCTATGTCTTAGGCTTAACCAATCAGGGTGCTCCATCTCTGTGATTGGTTTGTAATGGTCACATGACCCGTGGCAAGTTAATACAACACACGAGATTTATGCTATTGCAACTACTGTGAAAGTGGTGCTTTCTTACCTGCAGTTACTAAACTATAGCTAGAGTATTAATCAGGGGCTTTGAGAAGCCATTTTATCATGTCATGGTAAACCTCGCCTGAAAATAAAGTTTAAAAAGAGAAGCAAATATGAGAGATTCAATGACATCCTAGATACAACCATGCCTGAAAACGGATATCCCTGGCTTCTTTAGCTGCATAAGCTGGTCACAAACATAACAGCTACAGACTCAATACACTCATAAGTTGCAGCTGCATTATCAGTTATTTTCTCTACCACTTTTTAAATACAGACCAGAGGTCAGCAACTTTTCTGTAAAAAGCCAAAGAATAAATATTTTAGGCTTTCAGAACATGCCGTCGCTTTAGAAACTACATAATTCTGCTGCTGTAGCACAAAGCGGTCATAGATAATATGTAAACAAACGGGCATGGCTCTGTTCCAAGAAACTTTATTTACTAAAACAGGCATCTAGCCCACAAGCTATAGTTTGCCAATTCTAGTCTAGACATTCAACAAAGCCCTGATTCGTAGTCCTTGCCAATTCCTACAGTGTAGATATCTCCACCATGGCTGATGTCAAGCCACCAAGTTAATGTCACTGAATGCAGAGCTGGAAAATAATAAGAACCAGTCACCATTACATAGTTCTTCCGCCAAAGACATACGATAAACTCAATCGCCCAGATAATAGTAAATGCAGTGCAATTAGAAAGTGATGAGTTTCAAGTGTTTATCTTTTTTGCCTTGATATCATTTCTTTCATTGTAAATTCATAGTCAACATTTAAATAATAGCACTGTCTAACCCAGTTTAAAACGTTTCTGAAAATTTAGCAGGCGGCTCTGTGAGGCAGTGTGAGCGAGTCCAGGGAGCCATTTCTCCCTCTATTACCATTTCCAAATAGTTCAAAAGTGAAACAGAGAAACCAGAATCCAAAGATATCACAACAGTAGATCAAAGTTTGAAAAGGGATTAAGGGCAACTTTAGGAATCGCGGTTTAAAATCCCAACGTCTTAGACAAGTCCTTTTTGAAATGTTAATGCGTTGTACCTGAGTAGAAAAGACAATTAAGATAATGTGTTAATTTTCCCCTCGAATCTGACAGTAATAATTTGATCCCGTTAATTATCCAGAGAAGAGAAAATGTATATTGCGTGAAGGCGCTGTGTGGAGCTGACATGCTCGCTGCCTGGTTAAGTGGGCACACTTATCCTATAATTAGCTGCATGGAATGCGATTCCCATTCCTTCCTAAATACACCCGCTAAAACAGAAGCCGACGTGGCGTTTCAGTGTGGCTCCCCTTTGGTTTTCCCCTTGGGAAGGCAGCCAACGATTATTTACTAAAACTTAGCCTCCTTTCAAAACTATCAGAAAATAGCAATCCATTTGCTAATGATTTCTGGCAGGTGAGGGTTAATCAATGCCTTAAGAACACCGAAAGCCCATGTCATTATGTAGCCCCAGCATGCTTGCCTTCTCTAAGGAATAAACTTATTGATGTCACTAACTGAGCATTTTAATGAGAGCTCATTTCAAAAGGGCGACCTTTTTTTCTAGTGAGCAAGTCAGTCCATAAGAGAGAGAAATGTGGACCTGAAATTGTTTTCATAAACTGGCCAACAGGGCTTTCCAGATCCTACTGCGAGGTTCAGATAGTACTTTCTTCTCATGGAAATTGGAGACGATACAGTCGTGCATTTCACAAGATGTTTTCTGTTTGCTCTTTTAAAACAACACACTCCCACACCTCTCCAGGTAAGCTAATAAAAGAGGTGAGTACTTTTGTTAGGATGATGGCATCAAGTCCGTTACATAACCGTAATCCGTATCTACCTGTGGTATTTAATACGTCCTATAAAAGCACCAAGTGCTTCTATCTTGATTTATTCCTTTCACACGTCTGTGCGTCTGATCTCTGGTTTTTTTAATAAGTGTGTTAGGGTGAAAATAACACTAGGCCTGTGGTCAGAACATCCAGGTTTAGGTTCTAACTTGTTCTGTTTCTGATCGTGTGACCTTGAAAAAGGCATGTAAGTTCCCTAACCTTCAGGTGTCCACATCTATAAATAGGATCATTGGACCATCAAGGAAATACTTTCTAAAACACTGTACAAAGGGAAGGAATTGCTATTTTTGCCTTTAGATCCCTACACAGAGGGCCTCATTCATAACAGATGCTTACAGACCTGCAGAATAAACGAATCCACGGATGCATGCATGTATCCTTTCATTTAACAATCTTCACACTTCAGAAGAGGCTGTGTGGCACAGAACTTGAGATCATGCACTCAGGGGCTGTATTAAGGGGTGGTGGCAAGTCTACATGGGAGGGGGTTTGAATCCCAGCTCCGCTACTTAATGGCTGTGCGACCTTGGGTGAAATTACTTAATCTCTCTGTGCCTCGGTTCCTCATCTGTAAAATGGGAGGGTGACAGTTCCCCACTGGATTGTCATGAAGGTAAACTGAGGTGATATAAGTTTCTCGGAACAGTGCCTAGCACGGAGTTCACACTATGTAAGTATTAAATAGTGTTGCTTTCATCACGATGATAGAGAATTTACCCAACGATATACTACTTTCCATGTTCCACATTCAGTCTTTAATATTTCACGGGCCTGTTTCTACTGGGAATTGCACTCATAAGAAAATATAGTTTCTTCTTTATGGTTTGATGGGAGAAAGCATCAGGCGTTGCAGAAACTGAAGGACAAAAACTGGAGAAGAAAAGGGGACATGGGAGACGGGCTGGAGAGGGCAGGGCCAAACCACACAGGTCTTCCCAGGCCCCGTTAAGGACTGGGGGCCTCTTCCAAAGAGCGGTGAGAAGCCCTTAACGGGTGCAGTGTAGGGCCAGAGGCACGTCATCAGGTCACTCTGAGTGTAGCAATTTCAAAGGCCTGGAGCAGACAGAGTAGCTCCAGGGGCCAGTCAGGGAGCATCTGCAGTGGTCCAGCCAAGGGCCGATGGAGCTACATCTAGAGATAATGACTGGCATCATGGAAAGACTTGAGCGGGAGATGCTCTTGCTGTTGGGCCTGTCACTGGGCTGGACCTCCCCTGGAACCCTCTGTCCAGGTCATTTACACACCTTCCCATTTTCTCCTTTCGAAGGCAGGCACTGGGGCCTTTCAAGCTAACGATGCTCCCTAGAATCTAGTCCAGTGTCTGTCTTGGTCCTAAGGAGCTCCCCATCCAGGTGAGATAAGATACAGAACTGAAACTATTGGAGAAACTGCAAAGCAATGAATGAAACGATTGCTAAGTTAGTGTAAACCAAATGTCTGAGTGCTGAAAATCCATGGAGTAGAGACATGACTAAGAGGTGCTGAATTATTAACTAGAAACTCACAGGGACTCTTCCAAGAGGCCATGTGATCACCAGGAGACAAACCGGTATTCCATAAGCCAAACATGGCCCCTAAGGCCCACACTGTGCTCACTAATATAGTGCTTTTTTTTTTTTTTAAATTTTAGAGGTAAAATAAATGCTAATTTAAAAAATAAATATTGAAAGATTTTGTATTAAAAATCTGATTTTCTAAATTCTTTTGGGGGTGGAGAGAGCTAAGAGCTGTCTTAACCCAGTGTGTGCTCTGCCTTCCAGTTAACCACAGTCCTCACCGCTCTCTATTGCCTCCAACGTGGAGGCTGGTGTCATTTGCCACACGTGATCACACCTATGCTATTGTTCTTAAAGTAAAGAGGAATGTGACCCACTTCTCATTCTTTTGTCTGTATCCTCAGTGGGACAATGAAAGCTAGACAGAGAGGGTGGTATATTTCATCAAAAAAAAAAAAAAAGCAAGTGAATTTCTACAGGAAAGGGAAGATTATTTTTAAGTATTATTTAACATGCAAGCAATGTGTATCAGTCTTATTTATTTTTGTTTCTGAACCCTGCACCTGGGTTTGGAGCCACTGATCAAATCCAATTCATGGTGCTCACGTGGTACTCAGAGAAGTGAAGCAACCTGCCAAAGAGCACACAGCATTGGAAGCCAGGTAGGTGGAGGGTTCAAATCAGTAGATGGAGGGAGGATGGAGAAAAAGAAAAAGACTGAGAAGTGGAAATAATAGAAGGAGCACCAAGCAGCAGGGAGGGTGAGAGGTCGGGGTGGGATCAAGTGCCTAAATCAGCGAGTGGAAGGGCAGTAAAACTTGGAAAGGAGAGATGAGAGACAGAAGGAGGTTTCTCAAAAGCCCAAGTTCTCTTGGAGGAAGTAAGACAATGGCCATGGAGAATGGTCAACATTACTTGGGCAGCAATGAGAGATCCAAGAGACCCAGCCAGGGTACCCTTTCAGTAATCGTGATAAGAGTCAAGGAGAACCTCCCCCAGATGGTGTTTACCAAAGTGGACCAGGATAGGTAGACAGAGATGATGAGAATACTCCATACTCCCGAGTCTAATGGTCGTGGCATGGGAAGCCCAGACTCTTTGCCTTCTGCCTTTTTGGGGGTCAGCACTGTTCACCCTGGGACTTAATCTCAATTAAGATTCCTCTTTCTTTGTTTTGGTCAAGCTGATTTCTAAGGGGTTCTTAAGAAATCTAAATACCAATATTCCTTTTTAAGCAGCTAAATGGTTGGAATAGCTTCCAAAGTCATGCAAAATATAACTTTCTTCTCTACCGATTGATTTATAACAGGAGAGGTGATCATAAGGAATTGCCTAATGAAAATAGATGAATGTTTCTGTTGTTCATATGTTTTCCAGTTGAGTTAATACACTTAAAACTTCAGTTTGACAGAAAACTAAAACACAAGCTAAAGGCAACAAATAAAAGGGCTAATAAATTGAAATCCGGATCTTGAAGAGATATCTGCACCCCCATGTTTATTGCTGCATTATTCACAATAGCCCAGATATGGACATAACCTAAATGTCCATCCATAGATGAACAGATAAAGAAAACACGATACGTACTTACAATGGAATATTTTTCAGACTTGAGAAAGAAGGAAATCTTGCCATTTGCAACAACGTGGATGAACCTGGAGGACATTGTGCTAAGCGAAATAAGCCAGACACAGAAGGACAAGTACTGTGTGATCCTACTTAATGAGGAATCTAAAAGGGTCAAACTTATAGTGACAGAGAATGAACTAGTGGTTGTCAGGGCCTAGAGGGAGGAGGAAATGAACAAGTATTGGTCAAAAGGGCAGAGTTTTAGTTACACGAGGTCCAAGAGATCTACTATTCAGCAATGTGTATAGTTAACAGTACTTATTCTTTATTTACAAATTTGCCAAAGGATAGGTCTTAAGTGTTCCTACCAGTTATAATAATAGCAGTTAATATAACAACAAGGAGGGCAGGAGGAAATTTCGGGGGGTAATGGATAGGTTTACAGTACAGATTGCCGTGATGGTTTCTTGGGCGTATACTTATCTCCGAACTCATGAAGGTGTATGCAATAAATATGTTCAGCTTCTATATGTCGATCATACTTCGATAAACTGGTTTTATAAAAAGTAAATGTTTCCGTATATACTGGAATAATTTTTTAAAAGAACCGATAAGACTGAGTGTTGGTGAGAATTGTAGGAAATGGGAACCCCTTCCTACACATTGCTGAGGAGAACGTAAATTGGCGTGCTCACTTTGAAGACCAATCTGGTAGTATCGAGCGAAGTTGATGGTGTCTAGTAGTTTAGGTCCGGATGCCTGTCCTGGGGAAACCCATGCCTGTGTGCACAAAGGGACATTACCCCCACCGTATCCATGGCAGCCTTGATTCTAACTGTGAAAAAGTAGAAACCATCTGAATGCTGCCAGGTAGGGGGATGGTGGCATCCTGGCTGCCAGGAAGCCTGGAGGATCCAGGTCAGGGTGGGGACAGTGTTTGTAGTAGTGATCATGGCAATGGCATAGGCCAGCTGACAAGTATTGTCCCTTTAGGGAACATCAACCGGGAATGGTCGTGCCTCAGAGAATATAGGCCACACTGCTCATAGCAGTTCATCAACCCTTAACTCCTACTCATATTCCTAACAGTCGATTGCACTATCAAAATGCAAGCAGGCCATTACCATCAAGTTATATCATCCTGCCTCTAGCTTAAGATTTAAGAGTGTTAAATAATTTAGGGGACATTATTACAAAGTGGCATTTGTTTGGAAATCCCAGATCCCAAACGTTCTCCCAGAAGATGCTTATGAGTACACATATTATTAATGATTATAATCGTAGCTCCGGGTTATCAAGAAATGAGTAAAACACACAAAAAGAAATGTGTAACTATGGAAAACCATTGAGAAGAATATTTTCCAGCTCTTAAGCCTCTGAGGTTTAGTTATCTTGAAATTTTACTCATGTGAAACAGTTTATTCCCATTGATACCAGATTAAGGAGGTCTTCTATACATTTTCTCAAATGAATAAAGCATTGTTTCATTGTTTCTCAAAGCATTTGTAAAAGCGTGGTGACAGAGGAAATGTATAAATTTGAAAGGAAGTCTTAAGGGGTTGTGAAGTCTCAGGAAGGTTCTTAAATGACCTAACCAGATGTTTTGAAGTCTGATACACCCTTAACCCAAACTGAAATTCATAACAAAGTCAAAAGCAATAGAGTCAAACTGATTCCAAAATGCCTTTTCTAGCAAATCGGACTGTTTAATCCAACTGACTTTAACGGGGCCAAATTCCTACTTTGGATCAGAGGGGAGATTATATGTCCATGGAAACAGTGGGATGCATAATAAAGTCAGAAGATGGAATAAAACTTAAAATTCAGGTAAGACCTAAGTGCTGGCTAAATTAAGAATCCACATTTCTGAGTCTGTACGAAATCCTGGTCAGTCAAGAGGCTGGGTCTAAAGCCAGACTGCCATGTTAGAATCCTGGCTCTGCCCCTTGCTGGCTGGGTGACCTTGGGAAAATTGTTTGACCTCTCTACCCGTTGGTTTCCTATGTAAAATGGGGCTAAAAATGGTACTCCTCATTGGGACCGTGTATAAATTAAATGTGATAGTACAGTAAAGTGACTAGAACATAGCAAATGATCGATAAATTTTATTGCTTAGAGTTATTTTATCTTGTTAATGTTAGCTATATAGTGAAATTATGGACACATTTGGTTTTTCCTTTTATATTTAAATGTAAACACATTTAATTTTTTTTTACAAAATGTTATTTAAAGGAAGAAAGCCTGGGGGAAAATAAGGTTGCTTTAGTTGCTTTAATTATTTTGTGGATGCAGAAGTGTTTGAATTTGAATGGATTTGGTTTGAGGCTTTAACCAAAAATATATAGACAGCGTCAAACCAAATGGTTCTGCATTGTGTCCACTCCAGGTGCAGGCTGGGCTAAAAGGGTCACATGAAATCAAAGAATACCAGGCCAGGGTCTGGAGACCTGATCTGCATCATGGTGACATGGAGCTAGTCACTTTCACTCCCTGATCCTCAACTTCCTCACCCACGAGATGAGTGGGTTGAACTAAACAGCCAATGAGTTTCTTCGAGCTGTAATTGCTTCTACAAAGCTGTGGTTTGTGACTGTTCTAACGAGAGACTTGGATCTGGACTTGACCCCTAGCAGCACCACGGTTCTGATCCGAAGTCAGCTACACACCCGGTCCACACCAGTTGCCTCCTCACTTCCCACGGTTAGTCTCAGGCGACCCAGGCACGAAGATGCGAATGGTTCGGTCCAAACCCATTGCCACTCCAAGAGAAGCAGTGCAAAGTACGTGCCCTGCTGACTCCAGTTCAAGTCATGTCCCCGTCACACACAAAGCCCTACTCATCCCGCTAGCAAGGAGGGTGGAAGCCACTTGAGTTAACGCAGAGCGGAAAAAAATAAATATTTGAGAGAAGCAATAGCTCATTATTTCTGAAGACTTTGGAATGCAAGTCCAAGGTAGGAAAACAACACAAAAACCGCTAGCATTTCCATTCAGAATAGACAATATATGCCAGGAGCTCGGAAATAAAGATAGTGTGATTCGTTTATTATTCCTTCTCTTTAAAACCCGCATTAATTCTGATTTCTATTTAAATAAGAATGATTAAATTTTATCAGCTGAGATGGAAATATTGTGATAAACACTGGCTCGTGGCCAAACTAATCTCCCAAGCCCACAGCTTACGGCCATTGTCTTGTATAGATATTTGAATGGCAATGGGCTTTTATCAGTATTTCTAAAGGCACTCATTTAATTATGTGGTTGTAAGGATTTTCAAAACCCAAAAGAATACCATCAATACATATTCATTTCTTGGATTAATTCGACATTAACATCAGAAAAATATTGTTATTTAAAGGATGCTCGTACTTGTTTAGCTTTTGCAAAAAAAAAAAAAAAAAAAATGAGGCATCCAATTCTGGTTGCAATGGTGTCTTTTAAATGTTCTGTTTACTGAAACCATGAAAATGCAATGTACAGTGAGGTAAGGTTGGAATTCAGAATTATAGGGATTAGAGAGAGGATTCAGAAATTCCACAAGTCTTTAATAAACAAGTGTACTTCACAGAGGTTGAACCATAGCAAGGAAACGAAACCTCTAAACTAGGAAGTCTGTACACATGTGTAGGTCTTGTCAATCAAATATATTTTGAAGCCTCCAGAGAAAGTATCCAAGGGCAGGGGCAGTCCAAGTACTTCCTACATGAAATTTCCACACTCAGAAACCTGAGTGATCTAGATTTCATTACTACAGGGGATACAATCTTTTTTCAGGAACTTAAAAGATACAAAAACACATCTGACACCTCTAACATTAACAATATTTCTCCAAAAACAATTCTTTATTTTTCAACATTATGATGAAACCTTTTGTGAAGCAAAGACTCACACTCCACCTGAAGCTTGGGATTTCATCTCTATCAGCTTGGCTGAATGGGACAATTTAATTCCCTGGGACTGATGCCCACATGATCCATGTCTGCAAACTCAACTACTGCTCTCTTTTTGGTTTGTCTTTCAATCAGACCAAATCGCCAGGCATTCTCTCCTGTGCTGATAATTTGAGGGGAGTGTGTAAGGATGGGAAATGGGTAGGAACAGAAAGAGCAGGAAAAGGACCCAGAAGGTGAGCAATTTGTCAACTTTGTTAGGACTGATCTATTTTTAGGGTGACCAACTGTCCTGGTTTGCCTGGCACTGTCAATTGGCTTTATTGATTTAGGGTGTGGGAGGGATGATTAAGGAGGAATGATCCAGAATGAAGAAAAATGACTTTGCTTATTGATTAAACGGTTTCACTTTTCAGCAAATGCTTGTGGCATAATTCAAAGGGTGGACCATGTCTAGATCTCCATGACCCTGAAATCAACCACAGACAAGCGGAGTAGCAACTGAACACCCTGGGTGGTAGATGGTTAGAATATTGTTCTTGCGTGTACGCCAGCCTCTCCCCTCAAAAAGGCTGAACTCAGACATTTCAGCCAAATTAGCCACATGAGGCACTGGACAGTCAGTCACCCCACAGATCTCGGCAAGAAGAGACTTCACTTCCCAATATCCAAACAGCTGAAGGGAGAAGAGAAAGCAGATCCTGTTGTCTAGAGACACAGCCTAAACATCAGAAGCAGAATCTAACTCCAGACTAGGGCCCGAGAAGCCTTCACCTAACTTTTAGTTCTCATAAGAGCAGGACCTCAAAGTGCCAATGTTTGTAGCCCATATTTAAGCTCAGCTGCATCATTTTTGGACTCTTCACTGTAAAATGGGAAATAATAATAACTATATCATAGAGTTAGAAGTGTTTCATGAGAACATTGACACATATTTCATGCATGTATTAAATGAGAAAACTACATATATTACTTTCTATATAAGGAAGAAGTTGGCAAAGCTGAACTATAGTTGTGTTTTGTTTTTCTTTAACTGGGGTAAGAACACTTGAGACCTCCTCTCTTAAGTTTTTAAGTACACAATACAGTATCGTTAACTGCCTTAGTTGTGTTTCGACAACCAAACACACGTCCTATTTTGCTGGTTCCTTACGCTCTCATTATACATCTGTTCAAACATTAAATAAGTTCCTACGAAGCACCAACCTTGTGAAGTACTAGGAAGTCAACAGTGAATAAGACACTGGCCCTGCCCTCAAGGACCTCTGTGCATTATTAGGGAGGTTGACGCTGAGATTAGTTATGAAACAATGCGGTGATGGCTGTGTCACAAGGAAGGAGAGGCATTGCACCCAGCTGCTGGTGGAGAGCAACAGGAGGGATTGGAGAAGAGTGAGGGAAGGAGGAGAGAGCTGTTTGATCCTCCCTTGGTCTCTCTGGCTAGCTCTTCTTCCCATGCCTGAGGCTACACCGAGCCCACCCTCAATCCGTCTCTCCTCAAGCTCATGCTATGGAATGATACCGTCTCTCTCGCTCCACATCTATTCTGCTGACCTTCAGATCTTCATTCTCAACTTGACTTTTCTCCCGAGCACCAGATTTGATGGCCTAAGTGTCAGCTGAGTTCTCCAAAGAGCAGAGGCTAAAACTGACTTAGGAGTTAGGAGACTTATTGGGAGTAATGGCTTTAAGTAGAAGACTTATCTTCTCCTTAAAGAGGATATGTTACTTAGTTATTGCTGTGTAACAAATTACCCCAGATTTTCTATGGATCAAAAATATGGACACAAGTTAACTGGGTATTTCTGACTCAAGGTCGCTCACAAGGCTGCAGTCAAAGTGCCAGTTGAAGTTGTGGTCTTATCTAAAGGCTCACGTGGGGAAGGATCTGCTTCTTGGATTACTTGTGTTATTGCTGTGGGTATTCAGTTCCTTACAGGCTACTGAACCGACGGCCTCAGCCAGCTGTTGGCTGAAGTCCCCCCTAAATGTCTTGCCTTCCACTGAGCAGCTGACAATAAGGCAGCCTGCTTCATCAGAGCGAGCAAAGAGAGAGAGAGAGAGCGAGAGTGTGCCAACCACACCCAAATCACAGTCTTTTGTAACCTAACCTCAGAAGTGACTTTCCATCGCTTTTAATGAGTTTCATCTACTAAGAGTCAGTCACTAGGTCCAGCCTATATTCACGAAGGGATCAAACAAGGGTATGAGCACCAGAAGGTGAGGATCGATGGAGGCCGTGTTAGAAGACCTCTGTGACAAGGAAGCTGATTGGCTGGGAAGAGCCGTGGGACCACAGTGCGGGTCTGACACTAGCGCAAGGACAAGTGGGGAGTAAGCAGGACTCAGAAGACAGAGCCTCAGATCACGATGTGCGTTTGATGAAGCCTTAACCCCTCGGCAGGGAGTTCCAGAACAAAGGTCGCCTGTAGGTGGAGCTCTGCTTTGGGCAAAAACGACCGAGATCCGGGACTGCCGAGGAGGAGCATGGTTTTGGCTGAAAGCTGAGGTGGAATCTGAGGGCCAACAGCTGGAAGGTGTCAGGTAACTGCCTTCCTTGCAGCTGAGTGACAAGTTCTTTCCTGAAGGGAGAGGGGAGAGGCACACCCTTAGGGGTACTGCTTCCACAGAAGGTAGGTCAATGTTTTGTACAATCTAGGCGCTCATCAAATACATCCACCAAATGTTTATCAAATGCATAAATTCTATGATGCTTATAAAAGTAATAATTATTTATTATTTACGTGATACGAATCGTCACAATCACATTGAGACTGCAGCCAATTTGATGAGCCAGACACGCAGTCAACCAACAAGGTCGTCTGATCGCTTGATGCATCCTCGAAAGCTGGGCTCCTTACTGCTTCCTCCAAATGAACTCAGCTTTGTGCATAGAGCCTCTGTGGACCACGGTAGCTCTAGATCTGATGGGTGTCTATGGCTCTTGGTCTTACAAGCTCTCCACCAAAAACGGAAAACCCCAAAAGTGCCGGTAGCTGGAGTGTGATCATGCGTCCCACCTGTGGGAAGCACTTCACACACCATCACACCCCAGGAGAAGATGTTCCGACTCACATATGATCAAATCTGTCCTCTCCCATCAGCTCTTCCACATTAAAGTTTTACTAAATAAAGGCACCGTTTCGCCAAACCGATTTTCTCCCGCCATATTCTGTGGTACGGTCTTTAGTGAAGTGTAACTGCGTCGTAACAGTTTGTGATGATCTGCGAAGTGCTGGTCGTTCCTCGAGACTATGAACTCCACGCATGTAGGAATGATGCTCTGGATCCCCATTTACCACTGGACCGGCAAAAATGCAGGGGCTCGGCGAACGAAGGAGCAGTGAGACAGACCCTTCCGACCTGTTCTGAGGCCATAAGGTCACCGTCACAGCTACTCAGATTTGCTATAGTAGTGAGAAAGCACCCAATCGTTAAACAAATGAGTGTGGCTGTATTTCAATAAAACTTTATTTATGAGCGCTAAAATTTAAATTTTATACAATGTTATGTGTCATGAAATATTCTTCATTTGATTTGTTTACAACTACTTAAAAATATAAAAGCTATGTTCACCTTAGAGGATGAATGAGTACAGGCAGTGGGCTGGGTGCCACCCATGGGCCATTTTTTGCTGATCCCTGCTCTAAACCACTCACTTTTATCTGCTCTGTCTTTGGGAATGAATGAGGTTTTTCTTAAGGAAAAAAATTAAAAGACTACATATTCAGTTTCCTAATTTCTTTGTAATATGAATCTATATTTTCGGGGTCAAACTTTGTCATATTTTCCTACAGATTTAACAGTTGGCGTCAATAAATATCTAAGCGTTGAGAAGGTTGAATTTCACTTCTACCTCGGCTGCCGATAAGCAGATGTCAGCCCCTGTCGTCTGTTCTTGTTTCGAAATTCAAGCCCAAGACAAAGTAAAATATATTTCCAAATATCTACGAATCCACACGTGAAATATAGGTGTATTTTAAAGAATCACCTAACAGAAAAAGGACTTTAAATTTCACAGCCACTGCTAATGCCAGCAGCTAATCCTATTTACATTCATATTAGCCTTGCTATCTTTTTCCCTAAGATTTACCTATTTGTATGCTTGCATGAGTTAAACTGCCTTTTGCATGATATCAGTACTTCTGTAATTTAAATCTATAAAAGGCAATTTCTTTTAAATATACTTCCTAACAGTGGGTGAAAGAAGCACCAAAGTTATTTGAGAGCTGTACACCTCAGTAAACACGCGCACCGAACTCCAGGCAGTGTGCAGGGCGCGGGGATTAATCTCGCACTGTAGGAGTGGAACAGAGAATAAAATCGAGGCTGAGAAAGAAACGGCCTTTGAAAGGAGCCAGCCCGCATAGTGGTGGAAGGAAACGGTGTGTTTTAGAATTGGTATTTAGACAAGTAAAACTTTATTCCCTTCTGAGAGTGTTGAGAGCTATATGCTTTTCTCATTGTGATTTTTTTTTTTTTACACCCCAAATAACCTTAGCCACTGGCAAGTTTTACAATTTAATGTTCATAGTGGCTCGATAAACAGAACATGGTTGGCCGTCTGGTGGCCAGGGTAAATTTTAAGATGTCAATTGTGACTTCCAATGGGACACAGGAAGCAGTGTATAATCCGCTAGGTATTTGGGGGCTGGGGGATGAGCATCCAAAATACATAATAAATTTTATCCAGTTGGGGTTTTCCCTTCATATAATTTCTATTAAATATTCACCTTCACCATTTCCAGTTGACATAAATGAGATGTAAATAGGTTAATGTATAATCTTGCCCCAAAGAAGTAGTGTCTTCCCAATATATAGGACACACACATCGACGACACACTTCTTTTCTGTGCGGGGCTGGGGTCTTCCTGGCAAAAGGCAATGGGGCGTGAAGTCAGAGGGGCGGGGTGGCCAGGCACACGCGCTCACTTCTGGTTCCCCAGGGTAGCTGGCCCTCGGGTTCGCTTCCTCTGACTCAGGCCAGGGCACATTTCCCAGCGTTTTTACCAAGTCATGAGTATGAAGGAATCGATTTGAAACCTCAGTCTCCTATTGAAAGGGACCCCACGACAATGTCAGGAAAATACAGCATCCTAAACGGGGCATTTGGGGGCCCCTGAGACCACACAGTACTAGCCCCACCCGGGTTCAGATGCACCCAGGGAAGGGTCATCCTTCCCTTTCATGGCTAAACTTCACCGTGTTCTGCCTCTGGCTGTTATGTCCACGTGCATCAGGTACCTGGATGGCAATGAGCCATCCCGCTCATTACCCAGATAATTCCGCAACGCTGCAGCCACCTGTTCACGACTACGGCAGACCGCGGGCGCACGCGCGCACCCCCCACCCAGAAAGGAGCCGTCATAAATGCTTCATGTGGAACTTTCACAACCCTTCCGACTCGCCAGAGTTTTCAAATTAGCTCCCTTTCTGCCCCAAGGGGATCACCCTGAAAGAGATTTCTCCAGCCTCCAAACCTCCACAAGAAAATTCTGAATTTGAAACAGGATGCAAATAATGCATTTTGACTCCCTAATCAACAAATGGGATCAACTTGAATTGATTAAGAACCTTTGAAATTAGCTGTCTTTAATTCTCTCCATGGCCCACTGCTGGTACTCTGAAGATAGGAGGGTGAGGGTGTGTGTGCGTATGTGCGTGTGCGTGTGCGTGTGCGTGTGTGTGTGTGTGTGTGTGTGTTTGGGCCAGAGGTTGGGAAGTTTGGCTTTATTTTTTTCTTTTCAGAGCTCATGTGATGGTCTTTTTAAAAAAAAATATTAAAAAAAAAAATTAACGGTGACACAACTCTAAGAAAGCAAGCATTCACTTGGTGCAATTATGTGGCTTTTCATGGAGTACATTTCTAATAGTTACTTGGCTTTATAAAACCTGCCCAACTTTAGTGGGGAAAAAAAATAAAATCTGAAATGAATGTATAAATAATATGCAACTGTCTAGACAGTATAGGTCACTTGCAAAGAGAGCAGGTCGGGGGAAAAAATTGTCCATCAGTCAGACAGCCATAACTGATTCTGATGCGGAATAATGGTGGCGATACTCGGCATTCTCTATGCGAAAGGCTTCGCTGAGCATTCGCTCTCCCCAAGCCAGTGGCCTTCTACTTATCTAGTGCTTTATGCAGGCTTTGGAAAATGCACTTGCTATTTAAACATTAAAATTAATGCCCAAAGAATAGCGGGTGAGCAAGGGGGTGCCACTGCCCTGCGTGATCGGCCTTTGGTAAAGCAAAAATAACCCTCCTCGATCAACAATGTGAGCTTTCCATACTCACAGAATCTTAAGTAGATGTAGTTATGGAAACTTCAGGAGTGCAAAAGACCCAAATACACACACACACACAACACATACGCACGCACACGCATTTCATGGAACAGTTTTGCTGTCGAGTCATCATGTGAGATGACGGGCTTAGGTATTCAAATCTTATACTATTGTTTAAATGATAATAATCTGTGTATGTAGTAAAAAAAAAAAAAAAAGGCCTGAAAACTAAACCAAATGTATTAAATAATTATTCCCGCCTTTTAGCACCATAGAACGTGATGAGCGGCTCTGTAGTCACAGAACAGGACAATTGCTACTGCTGTGACTGCCCTCCCAAGCTATGGGCATGAACCGAGATTCAGTGGCTTGTGCCTGGGGTGGGGGTGGCCACCAGCTGGCCCTCCAGCTTGGCAGTCCTTCATGCTCTTTGAGAGAAGAAGCCAGAGCCTGCGACCATGCATTAGCCTCCAGGCCCGCAGGAGGGGAGGAGCCATGCTCACCTTGCCCGGAGGATCATGGTAACAGTACAGTAACAGGAAGAGGAACAAACACCACTCACTGATTCAGTGCTTCTTAAGTATCAGCCGCTGAGCTGAGGAAGGCCTGAATATGGAGGCCCTGTACCATTTAACCCTCACAAAAATCTGCAGAGTTGCAATGACTTATCTTCCTCCTTTTATGTTTGAGACAGTAGAGGCTCAGAGAGGTTAAATAACTTGCCCGAGGACAAACAGCTAGTAAGCAGCTACGAGCAAGTTTCATTTGAGGACCCTTTCAAGCTAAGCTCATGCTCTTATCCCCTGATATTTTGTGGCTCCTGGTGGCTCAACCCCTACTCTGGGTGGACTTCTCTACAAAGTGCAGTGGGCCCAGTGCTTAGGGACCATGGTGCATGAATACTTTGCTTCTTGCAATAAGCAAGATACGTACCTCAATTATTGGTATAAAGATGACTATGATCCAGATGTGATTATATTTCTATTCTACCAAAGTGGGAGTAAAATATAACTCTAATTATTTTTTAATGGAGAAAGAGGCCACGAAAACAAAAATGTTTAAGAGCCATGAAATTCATAAAGCAGCCCTGTACCCCCTAGATCCTAGAAATCTTTTGGAGTTTATCTTCTTGCTTTATCTAGAGGGACGCTGAAGCTTAGGGAGGGTAAGGGACATCTCCTAGGTCATCTGGCAAGTGAATAATTGAACCTGGACACTTGGTCCTCCCAAATTATTTCTGAGTCATTTTCGTGTCCAAACCAATGAGTCAGAAACCAAAGGCTGCTCTTTTTGTTCCTTCTCGTAGTTTCCCACTGTAAGTAGGTAGGGTGTCCACCTAAAATAGTTTTTGATTGGCTTTTGCATTTTGCTATTCAACATCTCACGAGTTAATGCCTTCCTGGCTTTTTAAATGTTGTGAATCGAAAAAGCCCAAGTGAGAAATTCAATGACTCTGGGCGGCTCTTCCCTTGAGCTGCCGATCTTATATTAAATACAACCCTGTATGTGAAAGGGACTCCGAGAAGGTTAAAGAGAGCTTATAGAGCTGAAAGAGATCATGATGAGAAAGCATGTATTAGGCTGGATGTTTAGAACTGAAAAATGAAAACAATTTCCTTTAAAAAGTGCCAGCAAACATTCTAGAACACCTATCTCGGTAATTTACCTTTCAGTTTTATATTTGTCAGAAGTGGCCTTGCTTGGGTCCTCTCACCAGGAACAGGGGAGGCCAGCCCCCGTCACCCGGGGCCTCCCTCTACCACCTCTCCCTTCTGACAGGCAGAGGTTTCCAGCAGGTCAGCCCCATGACTGGGACCATTTCATCCTCCCGTCCCTTCTATCTGGGCTGCCAGCATTATTTATTTTTAATGCCTTTGATTCATTTCCCTGTTGTTTTGACCAGGCAACCAGCTCACATCTGCTGCCACCAGGAGGTGTCAATAGTTCATACTGCTCAATTTGTCGGCCCCAAACCTACCGTAGGGCTGATTTTGCAATGCCTGCCTCTCAAGTTTCAATTTCAAAGTATTATGCTGCATTCTTGGCATTAAAGATTCATAAGTTGAATTAAAGATTTATTTTTAGGGGGTGCATTATTATAAGGCAAATCACGTTCTTTTCATTTTAGACATATTGCCTATTACGATTTCATCTTTTTTTGCTAAAAGCTCAATTACATCAATATCACTCGAGACCTTCCAAACACTAAGCTAAAAGGTGGGCTTCTCAGCAGCCAAATGCCTATTGCCCTTTTAGGATTAAGTTTTCAAAGACTGAATCCCATCCCCGCCCCATGCAGAGTTATCTCTCTAATAAAAAAATGAATGCAGTTACACCTCTGTTTAACACCCCCACTGGCTTCCTGTTGCTTATGGAATACAGCTTAAACTCCTTCCTGTCTTACAAAGCCTTCCACAGACTGGGCCCTAACTGCCTTCAACAATTTCTGCTGTACCTTCTGCTTTTCTCCTCTCCAGACAGGACCAGGCTCGGCCCAAACTGGCCACCTTCTATATAGGTAGGTACCTCACCCTGTACACTTCATGCACACAAATCTGCACACTTCTATAATCCAGTGGCATGGCCATATTTTAAAATATCTATACATCCATCTCTCCCCCAGGTTGAGTTCCCAAAGATAGGAAAGGAGAATCATTCCTATCGGTAACCCCAGAGTTCAGCAAAGTAACAAGCACACGCCATAAAAATTAGTAAGCGAAGGAAGAAATGAATGAGTGAATAAATGAACCCACCGGCCCAAGAACTCACATGCATCATGGTCAACAGAACATGATGACAAAATTAACATCACATTTTGATTTTTACAGTAAAAACTGAGTATACACAGGGACTAGTAAAATTCCCTAGGGGGCTTCTAACCCAGGCTGTGACTACAGTAAGTGCTCAAGAAATAATCCAAATGGTCTGAGTTTTGATTGAGACCAGAGCTTCTGAGATGTGTGTGTTGGGCAGAGAGCAGGTGTCGGGAGAGGGACAAAAATGCCTCTAAATGAGTGACAGCCACATAGGCGTGTATGACAGCGTGAAAGGCCATTCTAGAAAGAAAGGGCCATAGACTTTCAGTTCCTAGGGATGAAGAAAATAACAAGGAACTCCGGAGAAGGAGTAGACATGTTGGAAAGGGGAATTTCTAGAAAAAGTGAAATATGGCTATCTTGCCTCAGAAGCGACCGAGAAGAGATGAGAGTGACTCCTTGGCAGGGGTGAAGGTGTTTTTACCTCGGGATTCACTTCCCAAAGTTTTCAAAGTGCTGTTTTGAACTGCGGGACAGAAAGGGCAAAGATAAAATATGTTGACGGTAGACAGCTCTTCCCACGCCCGCGTCTTTCTAGGAGAGACCTCCCACCCCGTGACACACTGCTCCTCCCTCTCTCGCCCTTCGCACTCGCTGACCACAAAGGAGAAGGCATCACCTGCCAGGTTAGCGGAGCTCAGGGAGGGCCTGAGTGTGGCTTGGCCATTCCTAGCTCTCTCTCAGGTCTGTCTACCTGCAGAGAGTGCCTCCTCTTCCTTCTTCACCCACAGAAAAAGCACACCTGCCTTGGGCCTGGCATCTTTTTTCTGGAGGCAGGTTAAAGGCCATTTCTATGGGTCCTAACTAAAGAGGTTCTTCAGGTGGGAGAGAGTGATCCCGTTTGCAGTTGACTAAGGAAGTGTAGGCTTTATACGAACGGGTGGCCTGTCGCAGGGCGCTAAACTCCCCTCTCCCATGAGCAAAACCAAATATACCGCGTATAGGTTGCAATTACTCCTGTGAGACAACAGAGGACCGAATGAATAAACAGCTTCTGACAATAAAAAAGAGAAAGCGACTCAATAGAGAAGGCGAGAGCCGTGGGACCCCTCTGGCTCGCTCCGCCTCCGCAGGGTGGGTGGGTGCTCTGCTGGGGGCTCTGGCCTACCTGGCAGGTGTCTGAAAGGAGTTCCCAGCCTCAGTGCCTGGAGCCTTGGGTCTCCCAGCAAAGGAAGCAAGCGGAAACAGCAGGGTGTCACCACACTGACCTGGCCTCCCTGTCGAAGGCTGTTCTGTGCAGCCGGCTAGCGCACTCAGCATCAAAAGCCCCTGCTCATGCTGGGCGCCGGAAGCACCCACAGCTGTTGGGCGTGGGCGCCAGAAGCGCCCACAGGTGTTGCGCGTGGGCGCCGGAAGCACCTGCCAAGCGTTTTCCCAAAGTACCCAGGACATAGAGTCTGCGCAGAGGTCGCTGCTACACAGGACCACTTTTATTACAACGGATAAAGGAGAGAGTATAGAGAGAAGGCGAGGAAGCCCAGGGAGTCCTCCGGGAGCTGTGGGAACGCGCTGAGGTTGGAGAGACCAGTCAGCTCCAGTGTTTACGGCTCCCCTACCTCCATAGGATGGGCAGGGGCTCTCTCCTGGGGCTCCGGCCTGCCTGCAAGGTTGCTACAGTGTGTTCTCAGTCACAATGCTCAAGCTCATTTAGGCCCGATTAAAGGAAGCAAGCAGGATCTACATGGCGTTACTACACATCTGGAGCTGATCTGGCGGGCTAGGCCAGTGCCCCAGACTCCTTCGGCACCCGCTCAGCTCCTACTGGCCCCCCAGAACCACCCAGCACAGACAGCCTATGCAGAGGCTGCTTCTACACAAGGCCACTTTCCAAGACTGAAAGAGGCAGCCATTTTGTCTAATTCATATAAACAAATGTAGAAAGTCAAACGAACAAAACAGAAAATCTCTCTCAAATGAAGGAAAAAGAAAAAACCCCAGGAAAAAAGAATCTCTAAGGAAATGGAAATAATTGTTGAGCCTGATAAAGAATTCAAAGAACAAGGCATAAGGATGCTTATCAAACTAATGGAATTAAGGAACTTAGGGAAAACAACAAGAGAAAGTACAAGAAAGAAACAAGTAGACCTGAAGAATATGATACCTGAAATAATAAACACATTAGAAGAATCAACAGCATATTGTGAACACAGAAATATGGATCAGGGACATGGAAGACAGACTAGTGGAAATCAGTCAATCAGAACAGCAGAAAAAAAAATTTAAAAAACAAGGATAGTTTAGGGACTTTAAAGATTACATCAAGTTGTCAAACAATCGCATTATAAGAGAAAGGAACAGAAACTTTGGTTAAAGCAATAATGGCTGAAAAGTTTCCTAACCTGGGATAGAAAAGAGACATCCAGATCCAAGAAGAAGAGAGATTTCCAAACAAGATGCACCCTAAGAGACCCACACCAAGACATTGTAGTTAAAACAGTGAAAGTTAAAGAGACAATCCTGAACCAAGAAAGAGAAAAACAAATTATGTACAAAGGAAAACCCATAAGGCTATCAGCCGATTTCTCAGCAGCAACATTGCACGCCAGAAGGAAGGGGCAGGACATCTTGAAAGTGTTGAAAGAAAGGAACCTACAACCTAGAATAATATACCCAACAAGGTCATCATCCAGAATTGAAGGAGAGATCAAGTGCTTCCAAGACAAGGAAAAAGCTAAAGAACTTTACTACTATTAAACCAGCTTTACAAAAAAATGTTAAAATATTTGCTTTAAGTAAAAAAGGAAAGGCTATAACCAGAAATAAGAAAATAAGAGAGAAGGAAAAACCTCATAGGAAAAGCCAAGTATTCAACAAATATAGCAAATCAGACATTTAAAAAATGACTACGAAGATTTTTTTTAAGTAGCAAACTCAATTCAAACTATAAGAAGTAGTTAGAAGATACATAGCACAAAAGATCTAAAATATGACACCAATAACATAAATCATGGAGGGGGGAGTAAAAATTTAGTCTTTATAGAATATATTCAAATTTAAATGCATATCAGCTTAAAATAGACTGCTATAGATTAAAAAGAGGTATAAATAAACCTCACAGTAACCACAAACCAAAAACCTACAAAAGATATATAAAGAACAAAGAAGAAGGGACATAAAACATTAAAGAAAAACAGCAAACTACAAGGGAACAGATCAAGAGAAGAATAAAGGAACAGAGGATAACTATAAAAATAACCTAAAAACAATTGACAAAATGGCAATAAGTATGTACTGTGAATGTAAATGGATTAAAGGCTCCAATAAAAAGACATACGGTGGCTGAATGGATTAAAAAACATGACCCATCTCTATACTGCTTACATGAGACTCACTTCAAATCAAGACACAGACTGAAAGCAGAGTAGGAATTTTTAAATAATAGAAAAGATCAATGAAACTTTAAAAAGATAAATAAAATAAACAAACTCTTAGCCAAACTTGTGGAAAAAGGAGAGCTAGCCCAAATAAATAAAATCATAAAGGAAAGAAGAGATTGCAACTAATACCACAGAAACATTAAGAATCATTAGAGAATATTATGAAGAATTATATGTCAACAAATTAGACAACCTAAAAGAAATGAATAAATTTCCAGAAGTATATATAACCTTCAAAGATGGAACTAGAATGACCAAATACTAGCAATGAAATTGAAGCTGTAATCAAAAAGCTCCCAACAAATAAAAGTCCAGGACCAGGTGCCTTCACAGGTAAATTCTATCAAACATTCAAAGAATTAATACCTATCCTTTTAAAATTATTTCAAAAAATCGAAGAGGAAGGAATACTTCCAAACTCATTTTTGAAACCAGCATTACCCTAATACCAAAACCAGATAAAGACATTACCAAAAGAAAGAAAAAAGAAAGAAAATTATAGGCCAATATTCTTGATAAGCACAGATGCAAAGGTTCTCAACAAAATATCAGCAAACTGGATTCAACAATATATTAAAAGGATTATACACTATGATCAAGTGGGGTTCATTCCAGGGATGCAAGAATAGTTTAAAATCAATCAATGTGATCCATCACATTAATAAAATAAAAGATAAAAACCACACGATCATATCAATAGCTGTAGAAAAGGGGTTTGACAAAATTAAACATCCTTTTATGATAAAAACTCTCAGCAAAGCGGATATAGAAAGAACATCTCAACACAATGAAGGAATTATATGACAAACCCACATTATACTCAGTGGTGAAAATCTGAAAGCTTTTCTTCTAAGATTAGAAATAAGACAAGGATACCACTCGTCACCACTTCTAGTCAAAGTCCTAGCCACAGTGATCAGATGAAATGAAGAAATAGAAGTCATCCAAATGTGAAAGGAAGAAGTAAAATTCATTATTTTCCGATGACATGATACTATATATAGAAAACTCTTGAGACCCCAACAAAAACTGTTAGAATGAATAAATGATGCAGTAAAGTTTCAGGATACAGAATCGATATACAGAAATCTGTTGCATTTCTATACACCAATAACAATCAGGAGAAGAAATTAAGGAAACAATTTTATTTACAGTTACATCAAAAAGTATAAACTACCTAGGAACAAATTTAACCAAAGAGGTGAAAGACCTGTACTCTGAAAACCATAAGACATTGAAGAAAAATAATTGTACAAGATACAAAAAAATGGAAGGATGCACATTGCTTATTAATTGAAGAGATAAATATTGTTAAAATGTCCTTACTACCCAAAGCAATATACTAATTCAATGCAAGCCCTGTGAAAGTACTGAAAACATTCTTCTCAGAATTAGAACAATTAATCCTATTTATATGAAATTTATATGAAACCACAAAAGGCCCTGAATAGCTAAAATAATCTTGAGAAAGAACAAAGTAGGAGGTATCGCACTCCCTGATATCAAAAAACGGGTAGAAGACCTGAATAGAAATTTCTCCTGGAAGATATACAGATGGCCAAGAGACATGAAAAGATGCTCAACATCACTAATCATCAGGAAAATGCAAATCAAAACCACAATGAGATATCGCCTCACACTTGTCAGAACAGCTATCACGAATAAATCAACAAATAACAAGTACTGGCAAGGATGTGGAGAAAAGGGAACTCTTGCACACTGTTGGTGAGATTGTAAGTTAGTTTATCCACTATGGAAAATAGTATGGAAATTTCTTTGAAAATTAAAAGTAGAGCTGCCATACTATTCGGCAATCTCACTTTAGTATATTTATCTGAAGAAAACAACAACACTTGTTCAAAAAGATATATGCACCCCTATTTTCATTGTAGCATCATTAATAATAGCCAAGATATGGAAGCAACCTAGATGTCCATCAATAGATGAATGGATAAAGAAGATGTGATGCACACGCACACACACACACACACACACACACACACACACACACACACAAATGAAATGTTATTCAGCAATAAAAAAACATAAAGTCTTGACATTTGCAATGACCTGGATGGACCTAGAGGGTATTGTACTAAGTGAAATAAGTCAGACAGAGAAAGATAAATCCCATATGATCTCACTTATATGTGGAATCTAAAAAAAAAAAGTGAATCTATGGCCATGCCACCTTGAATAAGCCCGATCCTGTCAAATCTCGGAAGCTAAGCAGGGCTGGGCCTGGTTAGTACTTGGATGGGAGACCACCTAGGAAGACCAGGAGCTGTAGGCATAAAAAATAAAAAATCAGGGATTGTAAACTGACAAGGTCCTTGCGATCTGTGAGATCAATGAAGGGTTGCCTTGCTTAAATAAATAAATAAATAAATAAATAAATAAATAAATATTAAAAAATTAAAAAATTTTAAAAATAAAGTGAATAAACAAAATAGAAACAGACTCATAGATACACAGAGGTTGGGGGATAGAAATAAAAAAATACACATTCAATAAAAATGTAACTAGAACAAAATAAGAGTACTGTATATAGCCCATTCATTCAATAAACATTTATTTTAAAGGGGGTGGGGTGGCCTAATGCCTTATTTGGAGGGGGGTGCAAGAAACAGGATGTGGAAGCCCAATTACTGGGCCACAGATTCTAGTCACATTTTCTAACTGAGCGATGCCTGCATTAAAATGATGTTTTGATCTTCATCGATCTAATTCTTGTAGCTATTTCTTGATTAATTCTGAACTTAGAGGACAAAGGGTTTCAATTAGCCACTTCTGAAAGCCCCATAAGTTGCCTGCTTCCTTTCAGCACTGAATTGAGTAATGGGCCCCTGGACCACAGCAGGACCCATGGAAGATTTCTTCCTTCAGCTGACATTTCTGATATAAGGAGTCTGCTCCACTCAATCTCATTTGGGATCTCCATTTATTGATCCAGAAGAAAACTCTGAGTCCCACATCAGTGCTGAAGGTATGAAATAAACCAAAGTGTAAATGACAATCACAATAGCAACAACAACAATAACAACACCAGAATAAAATATACTACCTTGGTGAACTACCAGCCAAACTGAATCCAACTGTTCACTAGACTCAATTTGAAATAAGTAAAGTTTTACTAAAGAGAAATAGGATTAAAGGATCATTCGAACAGAACTGAACCTGGATATTCAAAACAGAAACAAAAAACCTCACCTAGTATATCAAAACAAATCCAATCTTCAAAATATTTTCTGAATCAAACTGATATTTTATTCTGTTCAAATATCAAATATATATCAGGTGATTTATTTGTCCAGGCATAGAAAAACATTTAGCAAATGTAACTATATTTATTACTTCACTCTCATCCTTTTAATTCCCCTAAATTAAATCACATTCTTTTTTGGTCACCACCTTTCAATTCTGTTTCATCTTTAATAGTGTATATGCATGAATGACCAACAAAAGTAGCGAAAAGATTTTATCTAAGTTGGTATAATATTTCATGTTTTCTCAAAGGAGAAAATTTAAAATTCATGGCTGAAGCACATATGATGATGGAATTTCCTCTTCTTAAGAAGCTTGAAAGAATTTTTGAAGGATGATCTTTTAATAGATTTCAAGTAGATGAAACGTGTCTCGCTGCCGTCCAAGTAGTTAGCCCGTGGGGCTTCTAGTCTTGACTTGCGTGCTGCTCCAACCAGACAGTGAGTAACATTTAAATAAGAGAGCTGAGAGTCGTCTGCCCGTTCG
>CM053508.1:126367783-126397628 GCA_028627145.1 Eidolon dupreanum | reverse complement strand
TTCCTCAGTAGAGCTTAATAACTTTCTTTACATTGGTCTTGGGCATTGTGTTTTTGTTAATTTTTTAAAGTGAGATTGTTTTAACTGTTATATTTTCCAGTGTTTACTATTATACAGGAAAGTTATTTGTTTTACAGTTAGGATAGTAAACCCTCTTAGTTCTAACGATTTATCAGTATTCATTCAATTTTTAGGTGGAAAATCTCAATAACTATAAATAACAATCTTTTGCCACCTCCTTTCTAATACAGAAACCTCATTTTTTATTTTCACTAATTACATTGGTGAGCACTTGCAGAACCTTTTAAAAACATCATCCATAACAGAGCATGTTGATTTTATTTCTAACTATAATGATACGATTCTAGTGGGTTAAGCGATATATTGACTATTGGTTTGAGATTACATATATGATAAAATTGTCATACCTAGATGGAGGTATTCAATTCCAGTTTTACTAAGGGTTTTTGGTTTTTGCCTTTTGTTTTTGTTGTTGTTGTGTTGAGGCAAAAACTTACCTGTGAAATGCACAGATCTTGTTATAGTTTGATGAGTTTTGAAAAATGCATATAGCCATGTAGTTCACACCCCTAACAAAATATGGAACATTCTCATTATCCCAGAAAGTTCCTGTTTTTTCCGCCTATCCCCAATCACACCCTGACCGATGCTTTTGTGACCGGAAATATGGCCTTGGAATTTAACTCTTATTTCTGTCAATTAGCTATAGTAAAATTGGTTTCATTTATGAGTCATTTTGCTCAAAGTTGCAGTCTCTAAGAACCTGTCGATGACATTAAATGAAGACTGTCACAAAGTTTTGCAATCGTCACCACTATCTAATTCCAGAATATTTTTGTCACCCCAACAGTAAACTGTGTATCCATTAGCAGTCACTCCCCATTAAGGTCCCGTTTATGGCATCATTTAAGACCAAATGACCTTGAGTTTGGGAAAGATCTTGTGGACCCCTGGTTTTGTCTTGTCCAGGCCACGTGGGTTTTAATGGCAGACTGATGAAGGAGTACAGGTCTTCCCAGCAAGGGAAGAGATGTCCTTGACATAGACTGGGCTGAGGCAGGAAAGGAGGCTGGCCTTAAACTGGAGGGGAGATTTCTTCCTCTCTCTGAGGCCAGGAATCAAGTCGGGTCAGGAATCAGAGGAAGGAGCACACATGGCGATTAAAGGGATGGGACAGACCCACTGAGCCAAGCTGAGATCGGCTGATGGTAAAGACGAGGTTCTAAGTGAGGTCATGTCAGCGATATGGGTCCAAGAGGAGATACCTGTGACATTAGTAGGTTATGCAACCTGTCCAGGTTTTCCCCAGACCGTCCCAGCTTTAAACTGAAAGTTCCTGGAAATTCCCTTAGTCCTGGGGAAATTAGAATACTTGGTCAATCAAGGTATTAGTCAAATGTTACTTTTAGTTTTGCACAGCTGATACCTCCAAGACTTCAGGAAAACAAAGTTGGAAGACCTAGCTCTGTCTTAGCTGTGCTTTGGAAAATAGAGGAAGGGGCATACAGCCACGAGGAGAAAGCTGTGGCAACCTTCCCGAAAAGCGACTTTCATAATCTGAAACTATGAGCATTAATGAGGAGCTAAATTGTCTTCAGAGATCCCAAGAGAAAGACAGGGGAGATAATAGGACAGGGCAAAGCCCAGACTTCCCAGAGGAGCTTAGAGTATTATTTGCATGTTAAAGAGAAGTCCTGACCTTGAAACGGGTGAATGTAGGGACATCTGGGTTACACATATTTCTAGACATCTTCCCACATTTTGTGGAAAAACACATGGCAACCTCAGAATTGACTTTCCATTCATTTCTTTGGGAACAGATACACAAGTGACATTTTTTATTCTTAATGCCGGGTGTTCTGACGTAGAACTGCCTATCCATTAGGCTCTCCTTTAGCCAGTCTTAAGGCCTGGCTCTACCACTTCCTAGTTGTAGGACCTTAGGAAAGTTTGTCTCTGAAGTATTGCTTTCTCCACACCTTCCAGTCTTTTAGAATTACCCAGGAAAATTGAGATCATTTACATAAGCCGGGGCCACATCGTGAAAACCGTGGCTTCCTTGGCACTTTGTCTTTATGGACCCTTTTTTTTCATAATAAAATGATTAAAGGACAAATATAATCCATATTGGATTCATTATTATTATATTAATTTTTAATTTTATGAATTAACATGTGAATACCTTTTTTATCATAGTCATTGTTTTCTTGTGGTTTTCAAAGAAATTAAAATAGTTCCGTGGGTTCTAGGTGTGGCGTGCCTACTATAGCTCGTAAGTCTGCCCTGACATCAAATGCTTGACACACAGGATGAGCACGTAGTAGGTGCTCCACAGTTTTTATTCTCTTTCTCTTCCATTGCACATCGCATAAAAGGTTTTCAAAAAAAAAAAAAAAAATCAAGTGGCAAATTAAAATTCAAGAAATAAAGTAAAAAGAAAATGTTCCCCAAGCCTGTGGATATCTGTAACAGCAGGTTTCACTTATAGTGAATATCACTTTACTGCTTTTAACAAACTTCAAAGAAAATGTTGTAAGGCCATTCATTCTACATGTCTGTTTCACATCAGTCACAATTATCTCCCAGCTTTACTTCTCTCCCCTTGTTATACCTCATAAATTGTGTAACTAGAATGTATGCGTCGTATATGGATTACATTAGGCATTGTCAGAAGTAGCCTGATAGTAAGCATTTGCAGGCACCCCCCCACCCGGAACATCTGAACTACTCTGAAGGTATGTGACTACACTGAACCCATAGTAATGGGGGACAAAGACACCGCTTGGAGAAAGGAACTGCGTTCTTAGCAGTCTCCCTGGAGAACTGGAATCGCCATCGCCACATTTAGACAAAAGTGCTACAGTTCTATGACAGATATGTTCCTTTACCTGTCGAATGGTCACATAAAAATAAAAATAAAAATAATCCAATTTACAGAGAGAATGAAACTTTGATTGTGGTAGAGGGAGGGGGGTGGGGTGGGGGATGTGGGTTTCCGAGCAGGTTAGTTGAGCCCCAGAGAGGTACTTCTGGCAATGAGGAGTGAAACGCCCTTATCCTCCCAGAAATGCTCCCCGCCAAACACCCGTTGATGAAGGAAAGGTCTCTGGAGTTCCAAACGTCGTTGTCCTCTGCTCTTTCATTCACAGGGAAGACCCTGGGTGTCAGCAGCCATCCTTCGCATAAGGAAACGACTACACGAAAGGGCAACCTGGGGTCTCTCTGGCAAACACTTGGACTCCGGAGAGCGCTTTACCTTCCCGCCTCCCCGCCCCCAAGCCAGCTTTGGTCCTTCCTCTTCACATCGTAAAGAACCAAGGAAGTGACTCATCAATGGCAAGCAAATTTTTCTGTTTGAAAGAGGCATTAAAAAAAAAAAAGTTATATGGTCAAAGAATACGGATTCCTTGTTCTAAATGAAAGAGCTTTAATAGATTTATATTTATCACTCATGTTGCATTTATAAGATCATTGAAATTCGAGGCTGTCACATTTATCTAGCAATGTTAGAGAAAGAGCTGCTTCCCACATGTGGCTTTTCCTGATAACCCACGCTTTATACCCTTTGAAGCACCAGCACTTGTTAACATTGATTTTTTTTTTTCCTGGATAGAAAAATTTCTCAAATGTCACACATGTTTCCCAGCTTTTTAAAAGAGACTTTCCTGAAACATAATTTAGCACTTCTTGAAGGGCATCCTACGATGCTCTGCCGATGCGGGAGAGGTGTGATGGTGAAGGCACTCTGAAACCAGACAGACTGGGTGCATGAGAAACCCCGATGCTGCCGTGTTCGCCCGTGATAAATTGGGCGGTTATGAATCTCTGCAAGCTGTAAGATTCCCATCCATAGAGTTGCTACCTCTGAGAAATTCTGAGAGGATTAAATGACCAGCTATTTTTTAAAAAATGTTCAGCATGATGCTTGGGAGATGTTAAGCATACAAAGAAGTGTAGTAGAAAATAAATGTGTGACAAAGTAAATAAAACTTATAAGCAAAGTTAAAATGCAATAAAACTGTAATAAACCAAAAGAGCATTGCCATGATCTAGGGATGTCTTCAAAGGCTTTTTAGCGAGAATCATTACTTCCACCTACCATAAATGGCCACAGATCATAATGCTTTTGAGTTCCTTATCTTCTGTTCACAGTCAGCCTAACTTTTCTTTTAACAGTCCAAGCAGTTCCACTTCTCACTGGGGGAGGAGCCTACCTCTGGTGGCATCTCCTCAAGTATTTTGCTTCTAACATTCTGCGAGATGGGAAACCACATAAGCAAGTTGGATAGAAGTGTTTTTAGGTAACAGTAAGTGAATTCTAAGGCATGGCTTTAGGTAGCTTTTTCCATGAGAAAAAAAAAATGGATTTTTAGTGCATAATGTTAGTCAGGATGGGCTACGTTTTGATGCAGTAATAAACGACTGTAAGATCTCAGGGAGGCTTGCATTCATTTTACGTGTCCACTTGGCATGAAGGCAGGCTCTGTTCAACATGGTCATTTAGAAACTCAGGCTGACAGAGGCTCCATCTCAACTCATGCAGTCCCCACATAGGGGACTGGGAAATGGTGAATTGGTCAGTAAGTCTTACAAATTCTGTAGGAAAATACATATGTTGTGATGCTTACATTTTATTGGTGAATACAAGTAACACGACCACGTCTACTTCTAGAGGGCAGATAGATGCAATTCTATCATGGGCTAGCAATGGGGATGGAAGAGAACTAGGTTATCTCATGCATGGCTTTGGGCTTATGTATTTTAGCTAATTATAACCCCAGCTTATATTTACTGAGTATTTTTACTATGTGCTATGTGCTATAGTGGGCATTTCACATTTAATACTTATTTTTCCCTTTTTTTTACATCAAGTAAATCATCATGTACTACTTGCCTAAATAGTATTTTGTTTTCTGAAATCGACTATTTTATTTTCACTTGAGTTTTTCTCTCAGAAATTTAAACGCATTATTTCTGTGCATTTAGAACTACATTTATAACGTAATAGCTATATTCTGCCAGCCATTGTTGCTTTTGAGAAGTAGGTTTCTCCATCTAATTTTCAACCCTGTGTAGGTAATTCGTTTTCTCTCTCTGGTAGTTTTCAAGGTTGATACCCTGAAATTGAACTACTGTGTTTAAAAGCAGGTTTGTTTTTAATTATACCTGGTGTGCTTTAATTTGAAGGCTCATGTCTTAGATAATGAAAATTCTTGGTTATTATCTCTTTGCCTCTTCCTCTATTTTTTTCCCATTTGGAACTCTTCATAAACATATGTAAGACCTTCTCATTTGATCAGCTTTCAAACTTTCCATCTCTTTATCTTTGGTGTTATATTCTGGGTGATTTTCTCAGATCTTCTCTCCAGTTCACTTATTATCTCATCAGCTGTATCTACTTGACAGCCCAGCTGGTCTATCTGGCTTTCATTTCAATTACTATATTTTTCATTCTTAGAAGTTTTTCCAGTCTCTGCCTATTTTCAAATAGTTGTATTCTTGCTTTGTTAATACTTTTCCTTTATCCATTTCTGGAAGTGTTTTAGAATACCTATTTTAAAGTCTTTTAAGATCATTCTATCATTTCCAGTTCCAAATTCTCCATTCGTTTCACCTCTTGGCTGCTTCTGATTTTCTTTTCTTTTCTCTCACTCTCTTTTTTTCTTTCTGTAAACTCTTTATGGAGATGAGAGAGAAAGGGGAGTTCACAGAAGTTTCATGTTCTCTAGAGCATCCCTGTGGGAATATTTTTACATTCACCAATTCTAGGCAAGATTTTAGGATAATTCCTTAGTTTTGGGTCCTTGGAACACATGAATGATAAGAATTCAGGCCTTATACCATTTGTGACACAGCTTTCCTCTTCCTCCTCCTCCTTCATTATTTATTATTATTAATTATTATTATTATTATTATTATTATTATTATTATCATGGCCCAGGAAAATTACAAACTTTCTTGCTGTTTCCCTAGGCTAGTGGATGGTTTCTGTAGTCCCTGATTCAGAGGATGCTAAATGAGCTCTTTAGGACCCCTGGCTTTATGTAGGCATCCTGGTTCTCATTCCTGGCATTTGTGGGTCCCAGGTATACACAGTTCTACTCATAGAGCTTCAAAACTGCAGCTGCCGCAGCCTCTCTCCTCTCAACTCGCATGCGGACATTTTCATTTCACCAGCCTCCTAGCGCTGTAACTCTGAGTATTCTCTCTATTCCTGGCACTTGAGAACTTTCTTTTCTTGGTTTTGAGCTTGAAACTATATTAAAAATTGGGGAAGAGGGTATACGTTCATCAATATTTATATATGTGTGCAGCAGGAGGGCTGTTGTTTTGTTTTTGTTTTTGTTTGGTTTTCTTCAGCTTAGGCTGGTGCTAGCGAACTGCAGCCATGGTAAGAAAATTTTAAATGAAAAACGCATCGGACTTGGCAAATGATTACATGGAATGGACCTAGTTTTCATTTTGCCTTCCCCCGCCCCCCCCCCAAAAAAAAAAGGAGATTCTGAGACAAGGACTCAAGAACAACTACTTAATATGAGTGGGCAAGGAAACACCAATAGGGAAGTGAAGAAGTTAGACAGGAAAGGGAAAGTGGACAATAAAGGGAGCTATCAATCCAGTTACTACACTGAGAAAATAGAACTTAAGCCCCCTGGGGAAACTCTAGTTCAGTCATCCCACCTGAGGGATGAGGAAGTTGTGGTATTTATATGAGCTACTGCATGTCATTGGTTAAGAGATGCTTCCAAAAGGTAATCTGCCAACATTTCCAGCCTGCCACATGGATGCATTTATTTATATATTGATGTGCAATAAATTGCCCCCAAACTTAGTGGTTTGCTACAATATTTATTATCTCATATTGTTAGTGAGGGTCAGGAATTTTGGAATAGCTTAGCTCATTGGTTCTGGCTTACGGTTCCTCACGAGACTACAGGTGAGAATCGGAAGGACTTTAGTTATCTGAAGACATAACGGATGCTGGAAGATCTTCTTCTAAGATGGCTCACTGACATGGCTAGCCAGTGAGTGCTGGCTTTTGGCTAGTAGCCTCAATTTCTTACCATGTAGACCTCTCCATCTGACCTTTCAGTTTCCTCAGGATAAGGCATATAGCTCACCCCAAAAGTGAGCGATCTGAGAGACAGCAAGGCCACAGTGCCTTTTATGACCTAGTCTTGAAAGCCATACCATCATTTCGACCACATTCCACTTGATGGAAGCGAGTCGAGTCATGAAGTCTGGCTTATATTCAAGAGGAGAGGAGGGAGGAGTGTCGAAGTATCTGTGAACATATTTTTAAGCCATCACGGCAGGCAAAACAGGCTTTGGCAGCCACAGACAGCCCCTGGGCAAAGAAATGCAGGTGCATCTGGGAGTCAGGCAGGCTGAAACGGTAAGGGCGAAGGAGAATGGGTGGGTTACCCACAGTGTCCTCTATAGGAATAAATAAAGATAAGGCCATTTTCGAGGTAAGGAGAAGTAGACTTGACTATTTGATAGGAGGAGTTGCAAAGTGACATCGCAAAGGGCTTGAAGACAGAGAGGGGTGAAGAGTTGGGATATTTTAAGAGTCAACCAGCTGTGACCACTAAGAAAGGAAAAACAGCCAATTAGATTATGAAACCAGATTGGTTGCAAGATGTGTCACAGTATCAGAGACACGAATATGAGAAAGAAGTACATCTTAGAATCAACAAATATAGCAGTTGCACAAAAAATTTCAGATCTTTATATATACAATTGTTGCAAAAACAAACACTTCTGAATTTATCTTCCATCGTATATAGATGCCATTTAAAATTAAATAAAGGCAGCAGAGAGAGCTTTAGGTTTTAGTCATTACCAGGCCATGTCCCACAACTTGAACAAAACACTTAATCTCTCTGAGCCTCAAATTTTCACATCTGAAATGTAGATAAGGCCCTGCTTTGACTCTTCTACAGATCTATGAAAAATAAACTCAAAACAGCTTTAAAATTAAAATGTTATGGAGTTGTAAGTTGCTTTGAATGTGCAGAAGCAGCTATAAAATTCAGAGGTAGCATAAAAGACAACTAAGTTTTATCCTCGGAAGCTCAAGAAAAACAAAGTCACCAATTCCTTCTGCTGCGAGTCAAACTGGAATGATTCTTGCCGTTTCAAGAAATGTCACTGCTTAAAGATAAAAAGGGGAAAAAATGGGAGATGGTGTTGAGGAACTTGAGTATAGACCTATAGAGGCAGATCCTGCACAAAAATAAAGGAAAAACCTAGGTGGTCATTTTCTAGTTGATTCAATAAACCCAGGCACAGGAGAGCCACATACTTCATTGGCTGGAACTTGCAAACCTGGTTATTGTTCACACATGGCCATTTCCTAACGCTGTCTGAGCACGCCAAAACAGAGACAGAACTTGGGGCTTTCAGCCAGAAAAACCCAGGCTGCCACTTGGGGAGTTGAAAGCTCCCAGTATAAAGAAATGACACACACCTGAGCAGGTCTGATATATATTCCTCTCTGCAGAGGGCAGTGGAATACATTGCAGGGCCATTCATCATGCTGCTAAAATTAGATCCTGCTTATAAGGAATGATATATTACTGATTACATAATAAAGATAGCTATATTTCTCATGAGAAACAGAAGGGAGAGATATATTTAGGCGTAGGGCAAATATATCCTTGATATGAAAAATGGATTCATTAAGTATTTAATCTTTATACCATTCCTATGAAATAAATGCACACATACATCATACGTGCTTTTAAAGTGACTTGATAATTAATATTGTTACACTTGAGAAAAATCCTGGCTCTCCATCGAGAAGTCATGTCAGGAGTCAGAGGATGCAGGTGGAGGCACGCCCTCAACCGAACTTCGAATGGAACAACTTGGCTGCTCCTTAACAGCCAGCTGAACCATCCCGTGCATGTGGAGAGGGTGAGTCATGGATGCGCATCATGACTGTATCTTCTTCCGGCGGGGCCCAGCAGGAGTCCCTGGGACTTTCCTAAAGTAGACGCATTGTACGTTTCAAATGGTCGTGTAGATGGCGGCTGGAAAGATCCTATGCGCCCAAGGACCTGTGTCACTGGAGTACAGCCTTCATTCCTCCCTCTTCAGAAAGAATCCTGCTCCTTCTACATCTCATTCTATTACTCTTCAAGGTCCTGGCTATAAAGGGCAAACTTCACATTCTTCAAAACCTGTAGCTACAGAGAAGCTATTTCCAGCCATCTTGGCGTTGATGTCCTGACTTAAAACAAACATGAGCGTTTGGTTGGAGTTCAAACAAACACAGAGATTTGTAGCACCTCAGGTGTCAAAGATCACTGAAAACAAACCTGGGTGAAATGAAAGAAAATAATTCTAAGAATAATAGCTTAAATAGTAAATCAATCTAACTAAAGATTATTTGAAAGAGATCATGGTTAGGAGTAAGATATCGACAGGCTATAGGGGGTTAAAAGTTCATCACTCGTATGTTGATACTATGGGCAAAGAACATAGGTTTTGAAGTCAGATGAACTTGGGTTCTTGTCCGGGCTCTGATATCTACTAGCCATCTGATTTTCAGGCAAGCAATCAAACGTCTTCTGAGCAACTCTTCCTCATCTGTAATATAAATATAAGCATACTGTTTTAAAGATTGACAGCAGGCACAGCATTTAGCACAATATGGGTCTCGAGTAGGAAGTTGACAAAATTAGCTCTCTTTTATTCTCCATCATCTTGACTCTGCTGACTTAGATGAGCATAGAGAGATAGATCCAGAAACTCTGTGATGAAAAATTTCCTTCCCTCTACTTTACCAGGCTAGACGTAAAGTTCTAGAGAGTATGAACAGGGGCACGTTCATGGGAAAGTCCTTGAAGTAGTCAGGACAGGCTAGGCTCAGCTGCAATAAAAATAACCCCCAATGTTCCGTGGCTTAACACAATACAGCTCATGTGTCTTCATGTCATCTGTCCACTGTGGGTCAGCAGATGGCTGTGCTCAATTTAATCACTCGGGGACCCAAGGCTCCACCATCTTTCCACGCCACCATCTCAACACACGAGGTTGATGGTTCATTGTCAGAGGAAAAGAGAACAACACAAGTAGAGCGGTGGCTCTTAATTGCTTCCACAAGGAAGTGACAGATGACCCTTCACTCACAGTTCAAAGGGCAGGGGAGTACAACATGCCATGTGCCTACAGGAGAGTGGAAGCCCGTATGTCAGCAGCAAACTGACGGAGTGAGCACACTTAGCAACAGCCAAGTCCACGGGGCTTCTACGAACGCCAGCTGTGGTGGCTGCAGCCCCCAGCATCCTGCTTCCTTTCCCAGAAGGCAGCTGGGCATTGCCAACCCTCCCATCTTTGCCAGGATCTAATCCAAGCCCACTCTCTCCCCTGGTCATGCTTGTGAGTGGTATTCTGACGTTCCCATCATTAACCCATCTAAATAATTCGTACACTTGTCTCAAGTCGCAAAAAGCGCACACTTTTAGGCGCTTCATGTGATCACAATTATCTCGTCACTGGGCACACCTTATTTTCACCTCAGATCAAATTACACTCCCTGTATAGCTGATGTTCACAGTTTTTGTTTCTTTCTCAGAAATGTTCAATCGATATCTCCCTTATTTGCTTCTCATCTGTGGTTTGACGGATGGCACTAATGGTCCCCATTTTTCACCCCACCCCGGATCCAGGCCCTTGCCATGTGGCCTCTTGCTGAAGAGGTGGGGTTTATTTCTCCATGAATTCAAGGGCTTGTTCTGAATCAAGGAAAGTGTGCTTGGGTGGCACCTCTAGGCTTATCGGACGCTGCTGAAAATGGCAGGAACCCAGGGACAGGTGGGAAGGGGGATCCTGAGCTTTTCCCAGGTTTGGTCGGAGCTGGGTGACAATCAGGTGCCTCTACCTGGCGGCCGTGGGGAATGCAGAGGCCTGGCAACTGCTACTCTCATTACTCTCTTTCTCAAGACTGAACTGCTAACAGCCTGCTTATCTAGCGCTTCTCATCCCTGACGGCAAATCAGATCGCCTGGCTCACTTTAAAAAGTATCATTCCCTGGGCTCCACCCCCCAAGATTCCGACTGGTCCTGGTTGGTAGGATATATCATTCTTAATAATGTGTAGCCTGAGTTGAGAACCACATAACCAGTCTGCCTGTCCCTCAACTGTCCCTCTGAAGTCAAGCCTCTTCACTGGGTTTTCTAAGTCACAGTATAGTTAGGCACACTGCCTGCAATTTTTGAAGAAGAAAAATTAACACTCACACAAATGTACAGTGATGTGCCATGTAAAGACATTTCCATCAGTGACAGACCACATATATGATGGTGGTCTTATAAGATTATAATAGATTATAATAAAAAATTTATTTGAAATACTGAAAGAATAAGCTGGATCCAAACTAAGATGTTGAATTTACTGCTCGCTCTGGGTAGTCTGAATAGGAGGCTGAGCGTGTTGTCCACCCGCCTTGTGCACCCCCCACCCTCATCCCCAGGTGAGGGAGAAGAGTGGCTGGGGAGAGGGGTAGTCGGGGGCACACGCCCCACCCAACCCACCCCACGCACACACATGCACACTCGTGCTCACAAACTCCCTTCCCTTCCCTGCATTTCTCTGTCTTTTCTCTCAGTCCCATTCCCTTCCTTCCCTCTCCCTCCCTCCCTCTCTCTTCCCACCTCCCTCCACCTCTCTTTCTCTCTCTCTCTCTCTCTCACCATTCCTATCACAAGCTTTATCCCTCAGGGTCTCTTTCCATCTCCCATCTCCGCTCCCCCCTCCTCCCTCCTTTCTGATGCGACTCTCCCACCTACACCTCCCTCCACAGCCCTCTCCATCCCCCAATATATGTGCTCACATACTTTATCTTTTAGACCATATTTTTACTGTGCCTTTTCTATGTTTAGATACACACATACTTCATATTGTGTTACAACTGCCTGCAGTATTCAGTACAGTACCTACTGTACAGGCTCGTGGCGTAGAAGCCATAGGCTGGCTAGGCCACAGAGCCTAGGCGTGGAGTGCACTATGCCATGTAGCTGTGTATTAAGTGTCCCCTGTGATGTTCACACGACAACAAAATCACCTAATGTACTTCTCAGAAGGTATCCCTGAAGTTAGGAGACATGTGACTATACACAAAGGTGGGCAAACTTTTTTTTGAGAATAACTTTTTAATCTGCCGATTACACACACGTTATTTAGAACATGTAAGGTGGCCGGATATAGGCATTGGCCCTAGCTCAGTATTCGCACGCCCTCCACAGTGATGATCTGATTCCTTAAAAAGACGGAGCGTATTGTAAGCCTTCAGAGTACTTTACACTGAAGAGATTCCTTAGGATCTACAGAAGAAGCCACAGTGAGACTGCCTGGAAAGCCAAAACTAAAGTATTGCATTATTAATAATTCCACTTATTATAAAAATTAAAAAATTCCAATTATTTTTTAAAATATTAATTTTGGTCAGTAACACCCTCAATAAAGTATAATTTTAAATTAAGAAAAAAGTTAAAAAAATTTTCCTTAATTTATTTTACAGCAACTTAGCAAATGACAAAATATCAGGTTATCAGTATTTTTTTTTAAGTTTTATTCTCAGCAAACCCTGGAACTCTAGACTTAACAGACTATTTATTACACGCTGAAGAGAGAAATGAAAGAGAACGCCAGGACACACCACTGACCAGGGGTGCTTTTGGATCTGCAGTCGGGGCAGGCTTCCTGGAGGAGGTGCCCCCCCTTCAGGCCTGAATGGAGCGAAGGCGGCAGTCATGTGACCATCTGGCGAGAAGGATTTCCGGGCAAAGGGAATGGTCAGCACGAAAGCTCTGTGCAGGGCTCCCCCTTGATGATCGACGGGGAAGGACAAGTGTGTCCTTCAGACGATGCTCGCCCCAGCTCGTTATCCAAAAACGCCGAGCGCCCCAACCACCTGAACGCCGTAGAATGAGCCGGGAACAGGAGCTCCGTGTAGTTTTAAAGCTCCACGAACAAGCACGGCTGGGGACGACATCAGGCTCTTCTGCATAACATTTATGGAGAATGCAGACTGGCGCAGCCCTAGACGGTTTTCCCTGTGAGTAACGTGAAATAATCTTTTATTAATCTTATTTTGAATCTGTTACCATTGTACACGATCTCAGAAGACCACGTCAAAAACATACCATACAAATCAAAGGCATAAATGGATAGGAAAGAAAAGGCAATTATATGGCCAAATAAAAGTTTCTGCCTATTCTGTTACACTAGAAAGCATTTTGTAAATGTGAACATTGTACACAAATGTTGAATAAATATATTAATATAATCTTCCTCTGGGTTTTCTTAAAATATGAATCTCAGTAGGCAAAGAGTTATAATTTCATATTTAAGAGTTCTCTCAGGCCCACATTTTCCAGCTCTAACAGTTACAGCAGGGAGCCATGGTCTCGGCAGAGACAATGAAGGTGACGCCTGGAAGCATTGGGCTGGGGGCAGACAAGGGGTTCAAGTCCCTACTTTGCCATTCGATAGCCGTGCGACCTTGGACAAGGTACATAACCTCGTTTCAAAATGTGTAACATGTGATGATTCTTTTCATTTCAAATTGTTGTTGGAACACGGTGACATTATTTCAAGAACGTAGCGCAGTGGCTGTGACACCCTCACGTTCACGATGGCATCAGAGGGCACAGGCGTGTACAAGAACCGCATACTTGTAGACTTTGAAATGCACGAGATGGGCTCGGGATGAGAACGAGCCTGGCGTGGCTGCTGCCCTCCCCCTGGAAGACTTGGAACTGACAGCTGCCCTCTGTAGCTCTGTCAATCAAACCTCTGACAGTTCAGAATCCGGGAGAGACGAGATCAGCCTATTGCCAGCTGGCTGGCTGCGCATTTAGCCTAGCCAATTTGGCTTCTAATTCTTCATTAAGGAATTCAATGATAATCTTTAAAATGGTTTCTGGAGAGGATTCTTCCTGAAACAAACTATCACCTGGAAACTCATAAAGAATAACACCAATCCATATGAATGGGAAGCCAATTATACAATAATTACTTTGGAGAACTGTAAAGATTAATATTAGTCATGAGAAAGAAAAAGATTCCTCTTTAGGCAGATTTCCTATGCTGCTGCAAGGGTATCAATATATTTCCCCCTTTTTTTTCCATTTAAAACAAAGACAGTGAGTGCATTAACTAGAGATAGTAAGATTTATTGTGGGTATCAACTTGAAATACAAACTGAGAGATGGAAAGGACTCCCTAATCAACACCTCATCTGCTGGTGAGGCTGCATCTTCGAGATTTCAACTGCTCTCTGTCTTAGCAGCTCTGGCCCCTTCGGGGAGTGACTGATGGAAATGAGCACAGCCTCACGTGTCACAAGAAGAATCACAGGCTTCTCCGGACGACCAGCTGTCCTGGAAGAGTCAAGGTCTCTTAACCCACGGGCCAGGACATCACCTTATTGATATCATTAAAGATACGGTGTGTCGGGAGGACACACTTTGTTTCCTGTTCGACCAAAAAGAGACATAAGGTTTCAAAAATAGGCTGTTTTTTTTTTTTTTTTAGCTGCTGCTGCCGATTACTAAATGATCTTATAAACACAGAATCTTAAGGGTCTAGCATGTGTGCAAATGCACGAAAGAATCAAAACGGATTCTATAGAACAAACACACTGCTTAGTTTCATGGGAAAAAAATAATGCACCCAAAGTGAGGACTTGGGTTCAAGTCTAAGGGCAACTACTGTAAGCTGAATGACCTTGGGCATGGTCATTTCACTTCTCAGAATGTATTTACTCATCTATAAAATGGGAATGATAATATTTATTTCAGGTTCCTCTCATAGCATGGTGGTAGAACTTAAAACAGATAGTATGTGTGGAAGTGTTATGAAATTGTAAGAGGAACTGCCATGTAAATGGTATTATTACCAATTTCTAAGAATTACTGAACACCATTTCCTTAGACCACAGCAGCAAACTGACACCTGACAAATGAGAACTCATTCCCGTGTCATATCCCATTGCCTCTGGCTGCTTTCATCCTCAGCTGATAGGGTTAGCTTATGTTTCCCTGCTGGCATAGATCCTTGGTAGAGGCCATTTCTCTAAAAGTAGGAAGGATTTCTAGCCCCTGTCCCATCCCATCTCTTTCCACATATCCTTATGCCCAAACAAATGTCACTCAAAATTCCTAAAGCAAGAAAACCACAGGAAGCATAAAGACCCTCTGTTTTAGGTTTCCTCACTTTTGTCAAGATTCGTTATAGATCCTACTGGCCATGGCCTTAACTCCTGAAATCTCTCTATAACAATAACTATTTCTTTGCCATTTGTTGAACGTTTATGGTAGGTGGTCATGACATAAGCTCTTGCTGTGGAGTATCTCATTTGATCCTTACAACAAACTGTTACTGCTCCAAACTGAAAGACAAGGAAACTGGTATTTGGAAAGCCTAACAGCTTTCTTGGGGTTGATAGCTAGCTAGTACGTGTCAGAGATGGGACTAGACCCCAGGTCTGCATGGCTCCCAAGAACGTGGTCTGACCACTACATTATCAAGTTTTTCCTGAAAAACTGTTCTATTGTTACTGTTAGTTTTGTCTACAATCTACCCTTGGGATGGGTTTTCTAGCATATAGACTTCCTTCAGCATCAAAATTGATACTATTAAATAATTCATTTTTTCCTTTAGATAACTATTTATTGAGTTCTTCCTGTCTGCCAGGTACTGCACTGGGTAGGCAGTGGCGTAAGATATGAATGAATCCAGTCCCTCAATTCTACAGGTAAGGATAATGAAGCAACTACAACTTCCTCTCTAAGATATGTTAATGTGCGCTGTATCAGGAAAATCTCTTCAAATTAAAATACAAACTCGCGAAGACTTTCTTCATTGTTTATAAGAAGGTTCACCTTCAGATTCCTTATTTTCATTCATTCAATCAGTGAAACCATCAATATTTGTTAGGTGACTATTAGGAGTCAAATCCCATGCTAACCAAACCTAAAAATAATGTTGCATCTATAAACCCTTTGTTTACTCACAGCAATTCCAAAAATACTATAGAACACCTAATGTTAATATATGTTAATTCTCAGTGACCCATCTTGATGGGGAAAAAAGATGGTTGGAATAAATGTATATATATATATGTCTCAAGAATTTGAAACTTCCCACTTTAAGCTTTACAAAGATCTTTTGAACTTATAAACAATCTTCTTATTTTGTTCTGTGGAATAAGTATTTATAAGCAGCAGTCCAATAACTAAGATTTAGGATGCAAAAAAGAGGTAAAGGGAGAACTGAAAAGCAGCATGGGTAATCTGAAAGCTAAGCAAACTCTTGAATAACATCATTATTTTTAATGTGTTTTCCATGGTTTCTCAGCACCCAGATCAAATCAAGTTTTCCTTTGTCTGAATGGTGATACCATTCTGTACCATAAAGCTTATTTTCAGATATGTGGGAGTCATCTCTTTGGAAGAAAAAGAAACAGCCCTGACATATTTCTTTATACCTTCACAGTAAAGAAAATAATTTTGGGCACATGAACAGGCATTAAATATGTACTTGCTGAATAATAGATTAAGATTCTTGGAGAGGTAACAGTAATACATGAAGAACTGCAGAGAACAAAAACAAAGATGTTACATAAAAGCCATTGTCTTCCCATTTGTTGAAAGAAGTTAGAATATAGTGGTTAAGAAGCCGAGTTCTGTCATTTTTTACTTCTGCATCTTTGGACAAATTAATCTTTCTGTGCCAAAGCCTATCCTCATCTATAAAACTGAGAACAGTAAGAGTGTTTATATTGTAAAGTTGTGAGAATTAAATTAGCTAATACAAGAGCAGCATTTATAACATTGGCACACAATAAGTGTTTGATTAATGTTAGCTATTATTATCTGTGATTCTTTTCTCTTGTTTTTGAGAAGGCAAAAGTACATTACAATGAGAAAATAAGATATAATAGATTAACTCATTTCAAAGATGATAGGAAATTTAGCCCTTGTCACCACTTTATTTAGTTCTTTTCACCACTTGTTTATTTTAAATAATAAATTCAAACTTGACTTTCAGGTAAAATGGTAGGTTATACATATGTGTCTACTTTCACTCCCTTCCAAAACCACTAAAATGGCAGAAAACAATTTTTTATAGGGCTAAACCCATAAGGATTTGAAGAATAGAAGAGGAGACAACAGCAACAAAATTTCTTCAGTCAGATCCTCACACACGCATGGGAACTGGATTTATAACAATTCTGGCACTGATTACAGAACAGTGGGGAAGGATGGAATGTGGATGGAAAAATACAACAAGGCATCCAAGAGATATGGACAAAACCAAAAGATCTAACCTATGTGTAATTGGAAGAAAAGATAAACAACATTCAGAATTTTCTAAGATAAAATAACAGATACCAAACAACAGTTCCAAGATCCTCAAAGAAAACCAAGCAGAATAAATGCTCCCCTTCCAAAAGGACCCCCACACCATAGGCATATCATATTCAAACTGCTGAAAACCGGAGACAAAGAGAAAATTATGAAGGCAGTGAAAAAAGACATAGTCCATATAGAGGAATAAAAATTAAATGTAGAAATTATAGTCGACTTCTCTTTAGAAGCTATTCAAGACAGAAGACAATGGAATTCTGTCTGTTGCTTCATAACAACAAAAACCTGTCAAGTCAAAATCCTATATCCAGCAAAAATGTCTTTCAAAAAGGAAGGAGAAGGAAATACTTTCCTGAACCCAAACCAAAAACTAAAAACAAATCTGAGTAAATTCATTGCCAGTAGACCCACACTATAAGTAATGTTAAAGCAAGCTCTTCGGGCGAAAGGAATATAATAGCAGACAGAAATCTGAGTCTACACAAAGAAAATAACAATGTTGGAAAGGGAATAACTAAAGATAAAGTTCAGAATTCATTTTTTATTCTTTTTAATTGTTCTGAAGATAACTATCTAAACAAAAATAGAAGTATAGTTTATTCATAGCACATGCAAGAGTTAATATGTGGCAACAATAGAACAAGAATAGGAGAGAGAAATTAAGGATATATTATTGTCCTTATATTAGATATGAAACAAACTATTATTTAAAAGTAGATGCTGGTTAAATAAGATGTATACAGTAAATCTTAAGGTAACCACTACACTTTTTCAAGAGAGGTATACATGATAATCCAATAGTGAAAATAACATTAAATCATAAAATATTTTCAATTAATCAAAAAGGAGGCAAAAGCACAAAAGGAACAAAGAGAAAATAGCTGGTTGGGTGACAGATTTTAATTCAAACATATCAGTAATCATATTCAATACAAACCACACTAATTCAAAGATATATTGTTAGATTAGATAAAAAGCAAGACCTAATTATACGCTGCCTACAAAAATAGTACTTTAAATATAAAGACATAGATTAGTTAAAAATAAAAGGATGAAAAAAGGTAAGCCATACAGATACTTCTCAAAAGAAAGCTCAAGTAGCTTTATTAAAATTAAAGTTGGTTTCAGACCAGAAATTTTACCAGTAATAAAGCAGGCTATTACATAATGAAAAGCAATTCAATTTCCCAAGAAGACAAAAACATTAATGATTTTATGCCTATAAATTCAACAGCTTAGAGCAAATGAACAAATTCCTTGAAAAGCATATCTTACCAAAATTACATAAGAAATAGAAAAATTCAAATAGCTTTATATGCATTTTAAAAATTAAATTCATAATTAAAAACTTCACAACAAAGAAAACCCTAGACCCAGATGGCTTTACTCATAAATTCTATCAAAAGTTTAAGAAAAAAACTAGAACTCTAAGAAAATAGAAGGAAATATTTTTTAAGTTGTTTTATGAGGCTAACATAACCTCGATACCAAAACTTGACAGAGACATTTAAAGAAAATTAACAACCAATTCTTGCATGAATAAATACACAAAGTCCTCAATAAAATATTAAGAAATCAAACTCAGTATCTATGAAAATTATAAATGTTATTAATAAATGGAGTTTATGCCAGGATTGCAAGATGGGTTTCACATTATGAACTTAATTCATCAATTGTAATTCATCACATTAACAGAATCAAAGAGAAAAAAATAATACCTCAATTGATGCAAAAACATTTTTAACAATATTTCACATGCACTCCTGAAAAAAATTCTGAAAATACTAAAAAAAGAAAGGAATTTCACCAACCTCATAATGAGCATATGCAAAAATCAACAGTTAACGTCATTGTTAATGGTAAAACAGTGAATGCTTCTGGCTTCAGGAGCAAGATGCCTACTCTCTCCACATCTATTCAACACTGTACTAGAGGCCCTATCTAGAACAACAATGTAAGAAATAAAAAATATACACATTTTTTAAAAAAGAAGCAAAAGTATCTTTTTTTCAGATAACATGATCATATATGTAAAACATCTTAAGAAATCTATCCCCCGCAAATAGAATTAACAGAAATAATACCTCACCCTGCCAACTGAGATTTGAATTTAGTAAAGTCACAGGAATCAAGGTCAATGTACAAAATTTAACTATGTTGCAATTTTTACCAGCAAACAATTAGAAAGTGAAATTAAAATGCAATTCATTTATAATCTCAGGAAACACAAACTACTCAAAAATAAGTTTAAGATATGTAAAACTGATATTCTGAAAACTACTACATTTTGCAGAAATATAGTAAATAAAAACTTAACACATATTACATGCTGAAAAAACATATTGGAAAAATTAATATTGCTAAAGTATCAATTTTCTCCAAGTTGATCTATAGATCCAGTGTAATATCAATTAAAAAAACCAGGAGGCTTTTAGTAGAAATTAACAAGCTGATTGAAAAATGTAAAATGTCTATAAAAATGCAAAATACTAGTAGTCAAAATAACCTAAAAAAAATTTGGAAGACTTATACTACCCATTTTCATGACTTACTATAAAAATACAATAAGACACTGTTTTTGCATATAGACAGAAAGACAAGTCAATAAAACAGAATAAAGTTCTGACCTTATAGATCCACATTTGTGATCAACTGATTTTGAACAAAGACACACACGTGTGCACACACGCACAATGGGGAAAAGAAAGTTTCTGCAACAAATGATTCTAGAACTCGATATCCATACTAAAAAAAAAAAAAAAAAGAACCATGCCTACTACCTCACACCATCCACAAAAATTAGATTGAGATAGGAGGACCTAAATGTAAAAGCTGAAACTATAAAGCTTCATGTTTTCTAAAAACAAACAAACAAAAAAAAAAAAAAAAAAAAAAAAAACCAGGAGACTATCTGATGATCTGGAGGTTGGCAGATTTCTCTGACAGGATATATAAAACACTAACCATAAAAAATAATAAATTAGACATAATCAAAGTTAAATTTTTCTGCTTATCAAATGACACCCTAAAGAAAATGAAAAGAGAGCCACAGACTAGGAGAAATATTTGCAAAACCTATTTCTGACAAAGAACTTGTTATCTAGAATAGACAAGAAGTCCTACAACTGGAATCACTACCAACAAGTGAATTTATACATCAGCAGTAGTATACTCACACAAGAAAATACTGTTTGGCAGTTAAAAAGAATAAATTTTTGCATGACCCTCAAAGACACCATTTTGAGCAAAAGAAGCCAGGCACAAAAGAGTATCTATTTTATGATGTCATACAGGAAGTTCTAGAACAAGTAAATCTAACCTATAATGAGAGACTATTACGGTAGATATAATGAGAAATAAGTGATTGTCTCATGGAGGAGGATGGGCTGCAAAGGTGACTGAGGGAACTTTCTGGGGTGATGAAAACGTTCCACGGTTTGATCGGTGTATGGTTACATGGGTGTATTCATTTGTTAAAACCCATTGAACTGTATATTTAAAATATGTGTACTTCATTGTTTATAATTTATATCTTGATTTTTAAAAAAGCAATTTTAAAAATACCTTAATAGTAAGTGAAAAGAGCAAATCACACCAATATGGTTCCATTTATATAACATTCAAAAACAGGCAAAGCAAAACAACCTATTTCTCACTGTGAAATTATTTTTCTAAAGAAATCTGCCACAAGAGCCGAAAGTGGTTGCCTCTGGGAAGACTACTGTTTTTCTCACACAGCTAGGGACTACTTGACACTTTAAAATCCGTGTACACATAACTTCAGTCAAAATAAAGACCACAAAAGAAATCTTGCCCATTTGCAGGTTGGTATTAGCGTCAATAGAGAATTGTTGACATTTCATTTCGAATAGGAAATTATTTCCGATGGGTGACTCTGGCAGAACCTTCAGGCCATTCTGTCCAGGAGACTGAGGCCATTTGCTGCTGGGCGTACACTACGGGCCACCTTGTTCCTAGTCAAGCATAAAAGACAGTGGGGGAATGAGCACATCAAGTGTGACAATGCGCTGGAAAAGTATGCATTCGAGAGTAGAATTGTGACAGAAACCCAATCTGTACTCCCTAATTACAAAGTCTCACTTTCACCAAACTGACACAAATGTTAAGTCGCATTACATACTGTCTAATTAACGAGCAAACACAACACTTGAAGACCAGCGAACTAGGTATTATTGAGCCGAATAAATGAAACACAAGGACTTGCAAATTCTCAGCCAACCCAGATCTGCCATCTCAGCCAACTGCTGCAAGGTTAGGCCATTTTGTTTTCACACATCCCTCCTTTCAGGGCTCTGCTTGTAATATTTACAGAAAAAGGCAATGCTGGTAAACAGTTTCACACAATGAGGTGTGAGAGTTGATAGGGTCCTATTCAAGCTCTGAACTCCCCTGATGAGCTGCCAAAAGTTGTTATGAATGGCCCAGTTGACAGGGTGATGACTGATAAAGGAAAAACAAACAGCTCGGGTAATTCATGAAAACATGCAGCACCAAGACAACTCAGAGTGTCGAGTGACAGTCAAGATAATGGAATTTTGGAGCTTTTCTTAAGGGGTCTTCTCTATGCAATTATTCTGTTAATAGATTCTCCTTTAACGTGGCTGATCTTCAACTTTTTCCACTGAATAATATTTATTATGATCACTGGCAGAGAGGTACTGGCCTTGGACTTTCGTATAATGGTCAGTTTTTCATACAATTTCCTCATCCCAGAGCAGGATGAATTCTAGTCAAGGCCTGTGCCTGCCATTTAAAGAAGTAAAATATCCTATTTCCATTTCTATTACTAGAAACGTTTCGAAGCATTGTTCCTTCATTTCTTTCATTTATAAACCATTTGCTGCATACCTTTGATTAGAAAATAAATATTGGTTTACACACTCAGTTGCAAATATTTTAAAAGAGAACAATTTAAATGTGATTGAAGTCAATTTCCAATTCATATAACCTGTTTTGGGGTTCATTTCCTTAAATCAGGCGTGACAAAGCAAGAAAGCATCAATTTGTCAATGCTTTGCCTTTGTACCCATGAAGTTCACTGTGGTTTCTGTAACAATGGCCTATTTCTCAATTAATGTTTTAGGAAGCAGGAATATAAAGACATACACAAAGCATGTGCATACGTACACATAAGTGCTATCGGATCATGTGCCCAGAGAAAAAGAAGGGGAAAGTGTGCTGTATTTTAGAGCCTGACTACCCCAAGGTCTGGGGACAAGCAGTGTCTTTTATCAAAACAATTTATCTAAGTTAGATCATTTATTTCAATTATTTTCTCTAAATAAAAAAGCAACCTTCGCAAAGTGATAACCAAATATACAGATTCTCCAGCAGCCGACCTAACCTAAGAACGGACAATGCATTTTAATTCCTTAATTCAGTTCATTTGACTTCAGTTTGTTTTTTTAAAAAAGACAACCAGGAGCACAAAGGCTTTGTTTGGAAAGATAAGCCACCTCCCACCATTTGACGTGGGTTCTCCTGCACCTCATTCTACATTATTCCATTTGCCCGGTATGGGCCTTTGCATTATAGAATAATTACAGAGCTGTTTTGTAGTAGGCCATTTGAAAAGTAGTTTTTAGGAAATAATTATCAACTCTATATGGTCTTTCAGGACTCCCCAGAAAACTGTTCAGCTGCTACAAGAGCTCAGCATGTCACCTAGCTCCAAGGAAATTCCTCTGGTATGCCCAACATGTGTTAACAGCAGGCAGTGTTGGTCTCTGATTCTCAGTGCTATGTCATATTTATGACACACAGCCAATGAATTAAATCACTTTGACATATTACACCAGCCTCTGACATGTTGCCAACGTAAAATGACATAACACACTGAAAATGATATTTTAAACTGTGATAACACTTAGATCCAAATAACCAGCATGTAATAACACTTTCAAATATTAAAATGAAATGATAATAACCACTTTGTTCCATTATTAAAATGTGTCCTTCTCAGAATACTAATCATATATAATACTAGCTATTAACATATATTTAATACCTGCTGTCTATAGCCATTGTTTGTTATAAAGACTTTACACAGAATATCTCACATCCTCCTCATAAAAGCCCTCTTAGAGAGGTCCTATTAATATCCTCATTTTGTAGATGAGAAAATCAAGGGCCAGAGAGGTGAAGTAACCTGCTTGAGGTCACACAGCTGGTAAGTAGCAGAAGCACCATGAACAATCTTGCTACATACAATTTCCTTTGAAAGGAACCCAGACATTTCAGTGGGCCTTTTAAAACTCACTCCATAAACGAAACGATATCTCTGACACACACAGCTGGGAAGGAAACACAGTGCACGTGAATGGTATGCTAGGCTCGCGACGTGAAGGTCAGCAGGCAGATGACTCAGCTTCTGTGAACCTGTCTCTTTACATCTAAAATGGAGGTAGTGATGGTATCGTTATTTTGAAAATTCTGAGTCTCCAACCCTGTTATGAGCGGAACTGTGTCCCCCTCCGAGTTCATCTGTTGAAGGCCTAACCCCCAGTACCTCAGAATGCGACTGTGTGTGGAGATGGGGCCTTAAAGAAGTGATTGCGTTAAAATGAGGCTTTAGGGTGGGCCCTAATCCAATCTGACTGGTGTCCTTATGAGAAGAGGGGATCCGGACACCCAGGAGACACCAGGGACGCTCAGGGGAAAGACCTACAAGCCAAAGAGAGCGGCCTCAAGAGAACCCAGACCTGACAGTACCTGGATCTTGGACTTTCAGTCTCCAGAGGTGTGAAAAAATAAATGTCTGTTGTTTCAGCAATTCAGTTTGTCGTATTTTGTTATGGAAACTAATACAGATATATTTAAAATAATTAGCATAGTACCTGGCAAATAGTATGTGCTCAATAAGTCATTTTACTGTTAGCTCAGTTGTAAATACACGCACACACACACATACACACACACACACAGAGCCCTTATTTTGGCTTAAAGGACATGTACCCTAAGGTATTAAACACAATCTGTATTTAATCATTTAAACATGTATTAAACACAATCGGAAACATACTTCTTTTCCAATCAGTAGACCTTTCATGATACTGAAAATCAAAAGACTGAATAAGGTTCACTTTTCAAACTAATGAAGTTAACACTGGTTAAGGGTCAGCTCCCATTATACTGCATCGTACGGTGATGTTAGACTGAGTATGACTTAGGACAGCCCTTTTCCTTCCTGGTAGCCGTCAGAACACATGGATAAGTCTAGGTTGGAAACTGACACCATTTTGACAGTAATACACAAATGTCATGACAGAAAGGGAGAGGGAATATCCAAACATAAACCTGCATAGACTCAGAAAAAGCACGACACAGAAACGTCCCTGAATGAAGCTGCCTAGATCAGACTGGCATACGGATGTCATCTCGAGGGCCAATTCCAATCACTTGACCTGAACTCTTACATCGAGAAAAGTTCTAAATGACCCGTCTGGGCTCAGAAAAGAGTGACAAATAGAACGGGAATGTTTGTTTGAACTTGCGGGGAGAAGGACAGGGGTAAGTGTGCTACCTGGTTACTATTTCTGGATCTGGAAATTGGCTAATGGGCCCCTCTGATGTTCATCTTTTAAGTTTAAGGCCCATCAAAGATTCAGGCTGTTGTTCATATTGGATGTATTTCAATACTATAAGTCAGCAATTCTGGATTCACTAAAAAGCAAATGTTTTTCTTTATGTATGTATGTGCTTCTTGTGACACTTAAGCTTTCTTATTTAAGAACGTAAGGAAAACGTTCTGTTGAGCTAACAAAGTCTATCAATTGAATCACTTTTCATGTTGCTCGAAAATTTGAGCTGACTAACCCTAAAAATCACAGATTTTCAGAGGAAGACAAAGATCCCCCGAAAAGCCACCATGGTAGCATTCTGGTTATCATCCAAAAATCGGTTTGTGGCTCACACATTTGGATAAATAGCTTCTCAATCTCTAGGCACTGTTGTAACTCCTGATTATTGCATTTTACCGTGGAGTAGGCTAGCTTGGGGGTGTGCTGCCCACTGAGCCGTCCCCTGGAACGTGAAAGGGGACATATTGGTTCCATAATGCCCAAACTTCGGTGAGCCAGTGCTGAGGCAGTGGCCAGCGAGCCTCCGCCCACTACGGCCCCACTGGGGAAAGCCGTGGCCAATGATGGGCATTTAGCATTCGCATGCAAAGTGCCAAACCCAGGCGTCTAAAGAAAGGTGTGAAGTCCAAGAATCGGGGTTGAAGCCCCAAATGGGTCTGTTGGCCGCACCCAGAGAAACCTCCGGCTCAACTCCAACCACAGTCCATCCCATGGGCTGGACAGGGAGAGCGACAGAAACAGAGTGAGACAGAGATTGGCTCAAGCCGAGCTCAGCACACGGCGGCACAAGCCTCAGTGCCATGGGGCGGGCACCCCTTCTCCAGGAGAACCATCACCGAGTGGTCGTGGAGACCCAGTATGACCCCCGCAGCGGGAGAACAGGGGAGGGGCTTCGACGTCCTGAGTTGGTCATTTCATCCTAAACATGGGAGGCCTACAGTTTCCGGCGCACAGTGACACACACACGGTGATGGGTAATAAATGTTGACTTGTTGGTTACATTTTAAAATAAATATTAGCCTATTACTATTCATTTAATCCAACAAATGATGCTAACATCTCTACCGAATTGGTTGGAGTAAATTGGCTCCCATAGTAACCTGTTGTACTGTGCTAAAAGCCAAAAGTTTGCAAATGAAAAATAATTCATTATAGTTCTTTAAAACTTTTTTCGAAATACGAAGAAGAACAAAATAAGGATTATGGTGGTTTATTTTCTATAAACTATCTAGAAGACTTTAAAGAACTCTGTGAGCTCTTAAAAAGTCCAATAAGCAAAAGAAAAATATTAAAAATTTGACAGGCTGTTAAGATTTCCCGGATCGGGGGTGTCCAGCCAGCTTATATTTACTCCGGCCTCACTCATGCCTTCTAGCTATGCACAGCGAGGGTCTGTAAACGGCACATTTCTTATGCCATCTGTAAGCAGTGTTTTCTCAGGCTGGCTTTGCCTGCCACCAGCAGAACTGTCATACTGTGAAAAACACTCAAAGTGACTGCTTTTTCCCTAAGAAATGCAGAGACGAGCTTTTATATAGAACAAGGACTTCCTTAACTGATTCAGCATCCCATGCACGTCTGATCTACGGACCTTCCCGATTGAAATAACATTGCGTGAGGCTTTTAAAATGTCGCTCCTAAGAGAATGCGAGTTCTCATGCAAATATCGGGTTTCTAGCACCTTAACTGAAGAAACCTCCCCCCCCCACCCCGTTCCTTTGCACTTCCGTCTTCTGCACTGTTCTAATAACCAGAAGGCACGAAGATGGAAAACGGATTCGGGCAGCCTGAGTGGTAACCCCCTCCCATATTTCCTTTCCTCTGCGACCCCATGGAACGCTGTTTGAAGTCAAAAGGAGCTCCCTAGGAGGTGAGGGCTGACTTTGGCGGCCAGCAAGCAGAAATGTTCAGCTACTTAACACTGGGCCACATGTGGCAGCTACGAAAACATTGCTGGGATGTGAAATCTACTACTAACTTCAATGGTATTCCCCGTGACCCCAAATCTTTTTCAAACCCAAGGAACCGTGGGAGTAGATGAACTTGGGGTGGGGAGCGAGATATGATTGTGTATTGTTTAGCAAATTTATATCGTACAGTAAATCTTGGAACCATGTCCTGCTGTTTTTATTCCACATTGTCCCACGAGTCTGCAATTTCAGGCTGGGAGAGTACTGCATTTAACACAAAGCCCAGTGGCACGGGGGATTGGAAAGCTGGCCACTAAAATATTAGCTGTTTTACACTAATTATAAGGCAGGAGGAAATATATGCCAGAAGAGGTCCCCAAAGTGTCTTTCTCGGGCTAAGCACTATACTTATTTCAGTTTCTCTGGAATATAGTTTCCTTTATCCTGTGGACAGAAGGCTGCGTGCATTTGCCAAAAGTGGTCGGGGGCCGGCTTCTGTGCTCCCTTTTGCCTTGGGGAGCTGCAGAGTAGAGCCCTACTGCTTCATGTGAGCAGTCGACCACAAAAATGGCTGTGCTCACTCTACCAGTGGCCGGCTCTATCAGACTTAAGTTTTCTCTTTAATGCCAACAGAGTTGGACCAGATCGCTGACCTCCATCATCTCTTCTTCCTCTGAGATGTCGTAACTCCAGCCAGTGGTTCTGCAGCGCTGCATGCAGAGGGAAGAGACACCACAGAAAAGAGTAGCGCATGACCACACCGACCGGAGCTTGAGCGTCAAACAGACCTGGGTTCGAGTCCCAGTTCTCTCATTCGTGAATCCCGTCAACTTGTCTTCTCTGAGCCTCAGGTTCCTCACTTGTAAAAGTAGAAATCATAGGGATGATCTACCCACTTTATGGGAATTAAATGAGGTCATGCGTGTTACACGCGCAACGTGGAGCCGGGCACAGGGTCAGTGCTCAGTTAATGTGAGCTCTCGTCATTAACATCAGCTTCCGACCCCGGAACACTGATCTATAAGCATTTCTCCAAAAGGGACTGAATTTAAGTCATCACAGCTGGAACACAGATGGGGGGCGGGGGTAAGAGCAGACAGAATTTTCCTCTCCGCATGGATCCCACTCTCACTCCTTCATGAAGCAGTATGGACCTGGCACATTACAAAGCCACAAAGGTGTTTCTGATGGCAGCTTCCTCCAGGGCAGACAGAAGGAAAACGTCACGCTTCCTCCAGTCTAGAATAATCTAGCCCTGCTTTGGTTAGCCTTCCTTATTCACCCAACAAATACGTATCAAGCAGGGCCAAACTTTGAGTTAAAAGTGGTAAAAGACAAAACTTGCAGCCTAGAGAGGAGAGGTGACACATGATAGAGAACACGGAGAACCAGCAGGGCTCCTTGAGGAGGTGACAGTTAAGCTCAGATCCAAAGGAAGAGACGAGAGTCCCAGGCAAAGAGAACACAAGGACTAGAGGTCGGAAAGGGAAGTAGGAAGACCATGAAACGTTGGTCAACAACAGCAAAGTGTGGGGTGGCTCGCTAGTCACCCACTCTCAGGGGTGCCTCCTTCCAGAAACTTTCACACAGAGATCATCATCTCCTCCGTCCACGGAGCTCTGAGAATACAAGCTCCTAGCAGCTTCCAGAACCTTCTCAGCTATTTACTAGTTTAATTAAGATACTGCCCATTTGCAACAACATGACTGGACCTAGAGGGTATCATGCTCAGTGAAATAAGTCAGATAGAGAAAGGCACTGTGATTTCACTTACAAGCAGAATCTTAAAAAAAAAAAAAAAAAAAAAGAATAAACAAAGCAGAAATAAATTCATAGATACAGAGAACAAACTGATAGTTGCCAGACGAGAGGCGGGGTGAGGGGGCTGGGTGAAAAAGGTGAAGGGATTAAGAAGTACAAATGGCAGTTACAAACTAGTCGCAGGGATGTCAAGTATAGGGAATACAGTCAATAATATTGTAATAACTGTATGGTGCCAGGTGGGGACCAGACTAATTGGGGGATCGCTTTGTCAATTATATAAATGTCTGACCACTACGCTGGACACCTGAAACCAATATAGAGTAATACTGAATCTTACCTGTAATCGAAAATTTTAAATTAAATTTTAAAAGAGATACTGTCTGTAATAAAACTGATGTGAATCAGACCCAAATCACAAGAGGTCTTAGAAGTTTGCACGACTGGAAAATGACCACTGAGGTAACCTGCCTCCGCATGGAGTCAGAAAACCGGAAGGAGCTGGTGGCCTGGGCGGGGGCAGGGTGGGGGGGGGTGGCTGGTTTCCACACACCTGTTTACCTCCTTTGTCCACAGCCAGTCCCTACTTGGCTCTGTTCCTTGGAATTCAGTAGGTGCGGAAGGTCTAAGTCGTACACTAATTACAGTTAGGCAGTTAAGAAATTCGAACTAGTCTCCTTTTCCCTGGACACATTTTTTTCTCCCACTCCTCACCCGAAACCTCTTCCTCTGAGATGCTTCAACTGTAAGAATTTCATGGCCCTGATGACGAATACGAAACCCAGAGTGGGTGATGGGCGATCTTTTAAGAAAGGCCTGCCTGGAGAGAGACGGACTCTGCTGGCAGGGCTGGGACAAGGGCGAGGCAGGTGAGGCGCCTAGAATGCAAAATTCGGGACGGAATGCGCTCTCGGTGTCCAGGGAGACCCGCGGACACTGAGAGCGAGGGCCTCGGTGTCGCTCCGCCAGGCCCCCTCGGCTCGCCCGCGAACCGGCTGGTTGCAGACATCCTACCCTCACGCACGGGCACAGTGAGCTGTGGCTGCAGCGTCTGCCACGGAGAATTGCTGGGCAGCCAGGAGAAATGGACCTGGCGAGGCTCGCTGCTTGCGGCGCGGAGCAGAGGGGGAAGCGAGGACAGGAAACGATGCCAGGCTCTGCTGACAC
>CM053508.1:126352867-126367683 GCA_028627145.1 Eidolon dupreanum | reverse complement strand
GCGGAAACCCACAGAGAGATTTTACATCGATTAAAGGTGCAATCCACCAAGAAGACACAGTACAATTAAACCTTTACTCCATGGAAAAACACAGCATCAGAATTTATAAATAAATTATTCAGGATATAGGAGAACTTCTGAACACCACAGCTCTCAGAGACTGACAGGTGAGGTATATGGAAAATAAGAATGTAGAGTATTTGAAAACACAATGAGCAAGGCTGACTTAACAACCAGACTTAAGATATTTTTCCTAAGTAGAAAATATGCTTTCGTTTTAAACATGCATGGACTGTTTACAAAAATCAACAGTGTTTGACTACAAAAATTAACAGGAAATCTCAATATACTACCCCAGGTGGAAATCATACAGGCTCCGTTCTTTAGCTATATATAAAACGAACAAGAAATGAACAATAAATAGATAGCTCTCTCTTCCTTACCTACAACTGCTCCCAAACAACAAAAAAATTGCTCTGAGCTTTTTTTTTGGGGGGGGTAGGTGCCAAAACCTGGGATTGAACCAACCATTTTTTTTAAAAATGCTCTTTTCAAAATAACTCCGTGGTTAGGAAACAATAAAAATGTAAAATTATGAACTATTCAGTTATAAAAGACGATGAATGCAATATATATACAACTACTAGACACAGACAAAATAGAACTTAGAGGATAATTTATAGCCTAAAAATATTTATTAAAAATCAAGAGAGATAATAAAAATAAACAAACTAGGCATTTAGCTACAAGATCCAAGCAAAAGTCACTCATATAAAGTGAAACTAAGTAAAAGGAAGAATTAAGATGAAAGGAAAATCAAACAATTGAAAAAAAGAACATAATAATTAAACCAAAATCTTTTTTTTATGCAAAAATTAATAAAATAAAACTGCCAAGTCTGAAAAGAAATAAAGTGGAGAAATCAAAGTAAAACATATTTAGTTTAAGAAAGTGACATAATTACAGACATGGGGAAGATTTTTAAATGAAAATATTATGTAGAACTTTACAATGATAAATTGAAAATCTAGGTGAAATGGATCATTTTAAGAAAATATAAAATATTCAGAAAATAATTAAATATTTATTTCCTTTTCCTCTTCTCCAAAAACAAAACAAAGTACACATTTATCCATTCAACAAATACTTAGCAGCTATTATTCTGAGATATCACATAAAGATGTTCATTCCCTTCCCCAAATTAAACTATAAATCCAGTGTATTCCCAACAGAAATCTCCAAGGAATTTTAAAACGGACTTTGCAAACTGAGTCAAATGCTCATCTGAAAAAGCAAACATGTGAGAGGTTAAAACTTCTTTTGTAAAAAAAAAAAAGAGACTTGACTTTTCAAAGTCTAAACGTACTATACTATATCAAAACATCCTATAAAAATGTCTGCAGTCACAGTTCTGCAGACGGCCTCCTTCCCCACACCAAGAAACAACAATAACACAACGACAGAGCCTGCTCAGGGTCCTAAACTGTTGGGATTGGACCTAGAAGGTGGGGGTCTAGACAGGGCAGTAGAAGATGGAGAAGAATTTTTACTTTTCACCTTGGTAATAGTTTTCTACTGCTGCTGTAATGAATTACCACAAACTTGGCAGTATAAACAACACAAATGTATTTTCTCACAGTTGTGGGGGTCAGAAGTCCAAACAGGGTCTCACTGGGCAAAAACCAAGGTGCCAGCAGAGCTTTGTTCCTCCCTGGGGGAGCTAGAGGAGAATCTGTTTCCTGCCTCGTCCAGCATCCAGTGGTGGTGGCAATCTTTAGCTCACGTTGCAAAGCCAGCTGACAGCCGGGCTCAGCGGACTCTTCCTCACGTGCCATCACTCTGAGACTCTGCTGCCTGTCTCTTGCACATGTAAAAACTCTGCGATTACATTGGGCTCACCTGGATAATCCAGGATAATCTCTCACAATTTTAAGGTTAGCTGATTAGTGACTTGAATTCCATCTGCAACCTGAATTTCCCTTTGCCAGGTAATGGGGCACATTCAGAGGTTCTGGCAATTAGGATGTGGGCATCTCCCCTTACCACAACTTTATACCTTTCTAAACTATTTGTATTTGTTAACATAAATATGTATTGCTTTTATAATGTAAGATTAAGAGTATTTAAGATATTTTCAAACATTTAAAGATTTAAACTTACATTTACGTTATAATTATAAAAAGTGCTATGTTGCAGGATTAGACAAATGGTATAGTCTGAAGAACTGGCAATCCAGTACAGATGGAATATAGCATTGGGCAAAGGTCATATTTTAAACCATGGAGAAATAAAGTAACAATTTATAAAAAGAACCTGTGGATATTACTGGAAATATAAGGTTTGACCTTTTTTTCACACCATACACCCAAATAAATCCCATATGGGTTAAAGATTAAAACTTACAACAAAATTAATAGAAGAAAATGTAGAAAAACATACTTGCAACGTTGGAAGGGTGAAAGGCTTCTTTATGCTTCCATCCATGAAGCTAAACTTGGGCATAGTAAAATAAAACAACGTAAAAAGACAAGCAACAGAAAAAATATTTGATAAAGTATAACAAAGTCAGCAGAGATCTTTTGTAATTTGATGAGAAGAAAACACTACAAGAAAATGAGCTAAAGACCTGAACAGGCCACTTCTCAGAAGAAATGTAATGGCAATAAATAAACGAAAACACATTCACACTCAATCGGGAAAGGCAAATTGCAAGAAAAACGGTATCTGTGCAGGCATGCTGTGTGGGTTAAGAACTCTGGTATGCGACTCGCTCCTCGATGTGGGGCCAAGGCCAGCTGATTATTCACCCGTGGACGTGGGCAAGTTACTTAAACTCTCTGTGCCTCAGTGTCCCTATGTGTAAAGTAGGGATTATAATACATCTTAACTCTTTATTGCAAAGGTGGGATGATTTAATATATGTGGTGCCTTAAATAATACCTGGCATAGAGTAATCACCCAATAAATGTTAGTTCCATCCTTTATTACGACACGTGCATAGAGACGCACACATACGTGCTGTGCACACACACACTTAGGCACACTCAGAGTTCCTTGAAACAGTATTTGTCACAACAAAAAAACTGGAAATAACTTGGAATGACATCAGTAGGCAATAAATTAATTTTTTACCTCCAAAATTAGCTATTAAAAAAAGAATGAGGAAGATCTGGGCACCAATATAGTTAAGATGGCTTTGATAAGTTAAGTAGGAAATAAAGCAAGTCACAGACATCTACAGGAATCTCCAAAGTATGTTCTTTAAATACGGTAATGTAATATATGCACATAAATATATATCTGTATGTGCATGTGTACAATATCACAGAAAATATTATGAATGTTTGATATGTCATCAAATTGTTCGCACAGGTGACCAAAGGGACAGGAAGTGTGATGGGTGAGAGGGTAAAAGGGAGTTTATCAAATAAACATCTAGTTTCCTCTTTTCTTTTAACATAAGCATATATTGTTCTAAAAATTACTAAAAAAAATAGAAATCGTGATCAGTTAGAATAAATTCCCAAAAAACTGACAGACAATGGTAAGCAAAAGAAAATTAAAAAGTCAGTTTGCTCTATAACTTTTTTTTTTTTCAAGAAAGAACGATTGGTAAAGAAATTAGTCTAGTTATCCTTTGAAAAATGTCAGTTTAGCTATGGTTTTTCAAATATTTTGAATGTGGGCTAAAAATGTCAGTCATATATCTCTCAAGGACAAAGTTTCTACAATAAATAGCCTCCATTAATTGTTTTCACTGTCCATAACATTTTGTAAGTTTTATATCTCCAAGAAAAATGTGTTCGAAATTCAAATCGCAGTACTTCAATACTGCTTACATGACATAAACAAATTAAAATAAGGCCGACCTAAGCCAGTTGTGTTGATCAACCTGATCCCCTCTGAAAACGAGAAATGAAGTCGAATACCCTTTAATACTATTTATTAGTGGAGTAATATAATACATTTTGACAAGCTGAACAGTTGTAACAGGCGGCTGTGAAAGTCTCTACAGGGCTGTTTAGAATGAAAACAGGAGTGAGAGACAGCTCTATAACTGGGTTTTAAGAACAGCTCAGCCATCAACCGTATCCTAACCAAGTACTTTTATCCAGTTAATTTACGAAGGGAATCCCTTAGGGTCTCCAGCCGTCTACCACTGCAGCTCATTAGAGCCCAATATCCTACTTTTCTCATTGTAACACTGAAAGCATTTATGCTTAAAATGTAATTAAACTTAAAACAAACAAGATCTTTATTCCCTGACAGTCCCGCTATTTTTAAATTGACAAAGGCATGAACTTATATAGGATTATTTAGAAAGCACTATACATTTCAGCCACTTATGGCAAGACATTTGCCCAACTGTTCATCCTGCGTGCAATTAGAAATCTAAATACTTGGGTAACGGCTTTCTATGGGGAATTAAACTTGCAGATCTCTTACGAACGAGTAATGTGGTAAGACTTGCTGTCCAATGAGGTGTCTTATTGAAATATCCCAGGCCGTTCCACTTGTCACAGCTGTCGTTTCAGCCGCTTGCACTCACGGTGTATAGCTTTCATTACGAAAATAGAAATTTGTGTCCTAAGTGCTGTTACATTACTAATGCTAAATATTTAATTCCCTGGGGTTCCAATTATGGTTGAGCACTGGCAACACTGATTCTACTTTTTAATAACAACTGTAAAAGCAATTTGAGCATTTTTCAATTAATTAAATACATAGTGAACGAGTAACCTCTTGTCATTTTGCCCTCCAGGACCTGAGCTAATTGGTGTAGAATAAAATGTTTTGAAAATTAACGGATATTCTGGTCTGCACAGTGTTATACCATTAAATTACGGTTTGCGAAATGAAGTTTGTCCTCTAACAGTTACCCTCAATTTGGTCTGCAGATCTGAGCAAGTACCTGTGTTTTATGTACTTAACTGCGCCTCTAATTAGAGCAGAGTTGAAAGTCGAGTGTAGTTTCTCTAAACACCAGTCAGTATCAATAATACTTGGCACTGTCCACAGATAAATGCAACAAATTTCAACAGAGGAAAATTTACCAGGTTTCATTCATTCCGTGTATTCACAATTTAGATTAAACATTTTAAAAGTTTGCCATAAGAATTCCTATCATTAATTCCACTCATGTAAAAAAGTTCAAAAATAAAGTTTTAGAATTCTTTCACAACAGAAAGTTACAAACCAAACATCTGGGAAAATCCTTCCTTTTAAAACACTGTTGGAATTTCTCCCTTTACCATAGAACAATGTCATAAATAAGCTCTAAATGGGTTTTCCCCCTTTAAAAGTATGATGAAGATGAATCATAAAAGCAGATGCTATTTTACCCACATTTAAAAATGAACCTTTTTCTGAAGTGCAATGAAATCTGATTAAAGAGACCATCTCCTTGTAGAAAAACGTCTCTGACAGGTGTCTTACAGCTCCGCGTCTTGATTGGTCATAATCTAAAATCCGTGCTTGGAAAGTGGATGCCTTTTCGGCAGCTGTCTTCCTAACAGAGATTATCCCCTAAACAGGTTTCACTGAATTAGGAATCTCGGCGAAAGCATTATGGCTCATGGAATAAGACACAGGAAGTGAAATTAATCACTCTGGGAGAGGAGGACAAAAATAATAGGGAAAATTTAATTATCTCCATACCAATTTTTAGGGTTTAGATTTGTAATATTTCTAAGATTTTGGTGACATCTCGGAGAAATGAATTTGAATTACAAGATTAACTTGATAGTACCAGTCTGTTAATAGAAATAGATCCGCCTAAATTTCTGATTTTTTAAAAATCAAACTAAATAATGAAAACATTTTAGAATTTGGGGGTTGGGTTGACTTCTCAGGAAGCAATCTGCAGTCCATTAGTAAATGCACACACACACATAAATAAAAAGAAAAGTATAAGTTTGTTTAAGGTTTACTTAAATGCTATTCTATATGGAATGTAACATCTTAATAGATCTTCAAAATCATTGGCTTAACATAACCTATTAACAAAAATTCTTAAAACGAAAAGCCATAAAACTTGTAAAGAACATTAAATCTAGTTATGCAAATTATTTTTGTCAAAGACTATTTTGTCCCATCCCAAAGAGCAGTTATATTCTAAAATCTAAAAGGAACAACAAAGGAAACTTATGCTTCGGATATGAATGGTACAGATATTGTTTTAAGATATTAAGAAGTGGATCATAATTTATACCAAAACACTTAAGTACCTAGTTTTGAGAAATAATAATTTCATTAGCTGACTACTGATAAAGGGCCAGAACACAACTGAACAAAAACAATACTTGGTTCTCTCAAAATGCTGCTCGATTATACATGTAATAATCGATAACTAATAAACAGAGACCTCATTTAAAATAGTCAGGGAACTCTCTCAGACATGTCACTCCACTCAACACACGCTACTGAGCCCCACAGGAAGTACCTGCGTCTCCCACAGGAAGCGATACAGCTTTTCTATCTCGGCAGGAGGAAGAAAAGATTTCTCCTTGCCCAGTACCAGCTCAGCCAGTGGGAGGCTGCTGTAACTCAGGCAATGGAAAGCCACTGTCCTTCAAACTTGCAGTTCTCTCCAGTGGGCTCCTCGTCTACCAGCAGCCCCTCCTCCCAAGTCCAAAATGATCATCGTTCTCCTTGGTTTCACTGGACCTGTGGATGGTTCACCATTAGACCTTATGCCCTGAACTGCAACTCTTTGTTGTTTCCAAATAAGACCATTTTGCTTGAGAAATATCTAGCTATTTGTTTTAAGGTCAATGTTATGTGTTGGCTCATACAGGGATCCTCCTCCTCCTCTGCACCCCATTTCCACTCCTTGCTCCTCCAAACTTATCAGAACCTTTCCCTGTGTAATTAAGCCTTCTGAGGATCAAAGGGCTAAAGCCCTAATTTCTTCGATTCCCTGGACTAAACCTAAATTGCACACCACAGGCAAAGATTTTCTCAAAAAAACTGAGGATCCCCACAGATTTGCTAAGGAATTCAATACAGTCATTCAAATTTATCAACCTGATTTCTCTGATTTATATTACTTAGTTTACATGCTTGTTGGTGAAGGCCTGACTAAGCATTGGGTAAAAATTGCCAACTGGGAAAATCCTGAAAGGTCTCTAAGATTCTAGCCAGGAGATCTGCCTGCTGACTTATATGTATCAGGCTTGGGTAACTGCTAAGCAACTTCTTTGGCTAGTTCCTAGGGCTTTCCCAAAGTCTGCTGATTGGAACAAAATTCGGGATTGTTCACAAAAGTTTGATGAACCTGTCCATGAATACTGTAACTGGCTTCAGATTGTTTTCAGAGAAAATTCTGGTCTTCTTTCACATGTTGCTGCCACTCGAGTACCTTCAAGCCTATGTTTATGAATGGGCTGAACGGAGATCTTTCTCTTTTAGTTAAAAGGATGGAATAGGAAACCATGTCCCTTCTAGATTTGATCAATTTGGCAAATCTGCTTGCTTATAACCTAGGTGAGTCACGTGAGGGGAAAAAAAAGCTAAAATTCTTAATTCACAACTCTGGCAAATGAAGGTCTCCATAAAAAAACCCAAACCGCCTAGTTTCTGCAATTATTGCAAAGAGCCAGGACACAGGAAAGTGATTCTCACAAACTTAAGCACTTCAAGTGTCTCCGGCCTGCCGATACCCTCCCCATGACAAGGCTCCGAGGAGCTGCGGGGGCTCTTTCCCGCTCTCCCTCCCAGATGGCTTGGAGAGACCACTGTCCGTGCTGACACGGGAGCCACACTCGGGGTGCACAACCCTGCAGCTATGAAGCAGCCCTGGCCTCCGAGGACAAAAGCAGTTCGCATGGTGGTGTTCTCTAAGAAGCCTCAACGAAACCCTTTCTCTGAAACTATCCCTCTTTGTCTGGGCCCTTTGAGAGACACTCTGCTCTCCGTAGTTCCTCCATCCCATTCATTTATCAGGCCGAGACTCCTTAGAAAAATATCATGCTAAAATTTCTTTCTCCTAAATGGGGGAAATAATTCTAGAATTTGAAAGTAGCCATCAAAATAGCCAATCAGTGAATTAAATGACTCCTCGACATCTTTTATTTGCTCCTTGTCTGATGGCATTATAAGTGAATTGGGGATTCATCCTCTTTATAGGCAAAATCTTCAACTGATATTGGCAGAATCCAGTGTGCCTCCTATTAAGATTCAAATAGATACCTCGAAACCCCTCCCCAATCAATCAATACCCTATAAGCAAAGGATGCCTTCAAGGTATGAAGCCCCTAAGAGACGATTACAAGACTCAGGGATTCATTATCCCTTGGATGAGTTCCTATACTACTCCCATTTTACCTGTGAGGAAATCCCAAAGGCCAAGGGAAGAGGTTCATCCAGGATCTCTGAGTAATGAACATCACCGCCATCCTCTGACACCCTGTTGTCCCTGACACCCACTAACATCCATCCCAACAGCAAGGAGGTCCTTCAGTGTAACTGACGTGTGTGGTGCATTCTCTAGCATGCAGGTTGGTGAAGGCAGCCAATACCTTCTCTTCACTTGGCCAGGAAAACAATTCACCTGGACGGCAATGCCTCGGGGTTTACCGAGAGCCCCTCTTAACTTCTCACAAATGCTGAAAGCTGATCTGCATGGCATGAAGTTCCCTAAGGGTCCTACTTTGTTGCACTACGTACATGACTTGCTTCTTTGCTTGTCCCAAGTGCATATGTTTAAGCTTTGTGCCTTTAAGGAACATAAGGTTGCCAAGGAAAAACTGCTGCCAGCCCAAACCCAAGCTCGACGTTTAGTGCCTCTAATATCAGAACAGGGCTGCACGTAGATCCAGACAGGCCTCGGGCGTTCTGAGTTTCCCCAAACCCCAAAGTAAGCGTCAACTGCAAGGTTTTCACAGGCTGGTTGGATATTGCTGAGATTGGATCCCTTATGGTCGAACCTTCTTATGTTTTACTAAAGAACAAAAACCCCTGACCCAGTTTTATGGGATGAGCAGGACGACACAGCTTTAAAGCCTTAAAGGAGAGTTTACTGAACCCTCTGCCTTAGGGTATCCCACTTGTCAGATTCCCTTTTTTCTTTTTTGTATATAAAAAGGGAACACCCTTAGAGGTACTCACTCAAAAATATGGGACCACCATCGAACCACAGGGTATTATAGCCAGCAGTGGGACCGTGTGGCATTGGGACAATCCCCTTGCCTTGGAGCCAGCACTGCCACTGCCCTTTGGTTAAAGTCACCAAGGAAATGGGTGGGGTCCCCGTGAACCATCTTTGTACCCCAGGCAGTAGAAGCTCTCTGAATTCTCAACGCATTCAACGTGGTTCAGTCGGCCACCTCTCCTGCTATGAAATCTTTTCCTTACGGCTCCTCACGTAACTCTTTCACGTTGCAATCATTTTAACCCTGCTACTCTTCTCCTTTCCGTTACTGACAAAGCCCCTCACAAATCTTAACGCTGATGGATCACCTCCTGATTGACCCCTCGTGATGATCTGCAGGAAACTCCTTTGCGTAACACTGACTTCTCATGGTTCGCTGATGGTTCTGACTTAAAAGGTGACAATGGCAAATGTTTGTTGTGCTGAATATGCAATATAAACCCCCTTCGATGTAATTAAATTGGCGCCTTTGCCTTTGGCTACTGTGAGCCTGAATCACACACACTCACATAGATGTGCACCCTGGCCAAAGGCAAAACTGCCGACATTCACACTGACGGTATACGTGCTTCTGGAGCGGCTCATGATTCTGGAATGCTGTGGGTGCGATGTGGCTTCCTTAATTCCAGTGGAGACAACATGTAAAAAAGGGCCCGTATATTCGGGAATGATGGGATGCCAGGCTTTTACCTGCTGCTCAGCTATTATTAAGATCTGGGAGCATCCTAAATGTGATTGTCTGGAACCAAAGGGAACTCTCCCTGCTGACACATCATGGAGGAATGCTGCCCTCGAAGGAACCAACGGCAGTCACACCTCTGTCGCGGTCCGGAGGGATATTTCCCCAAAGGATTACTTAGAACACCCGGCTAGAGAAGCCCAATGATTGGCCTCAAAAAAGGAAGAACAGGATTGGAAATCTGGCAGTCATCAGTTTGCTAAAAAGAGAAAGCTCTGGTTCGAGCCAAACAACACCCCTGCCCCACAGTGCTACCTACGACTCTTCCACCTGTAACTACTGCTCCTGCGTCAAACCAGTCCACTGACCAAACGACAGCACTCACGCATCGGCTCTGCTGGGGAAACATTTTTAATTGCCCGATGGGCCACTCGAGGTTTGGCAAATGGATTTCATAGTTTCCCCATCTCGTGGGCAAATATGTTTTAGTTCTGGTCTGTATGTTCTCTCACCGGACTGCGGCTTTCTCTCGTAGACAGGCTACTGGCTTTTCTGTGGCTAAAAGTCTTTTGGAGAAGACTCTCCCCGCCTGGCCAGCCACACCTGACTCCACAGTGATCAGGAAACCCATTTGACCCATCAGGTCCTTGGATGAGTCTGTGCTTCTCGACCAGTTACGACACTTTCACTGCATTTACCACCCTCACCCCTCAGGGTTAGTTGACACACTAAAGGCATTATAAAGATTCAGCTGACAAAATCTGTAGATACTCTCCAAGTACCTTAGCCGAAAGCATTGCCGTTGGTTCTCCTAAACCTCAGCTCCACCCGCTTCAGAATTCAAACTCTCACCCTTGAGACAGTCCCGGGGTGCCCAATGCCCTGGCCCCTACTTCTTTTGATCTGCAGCTGATAAAAGGACATATACTTCGGTCCTGTAAGGCCTGACCGCTTCCACTCAGATTCCCTGTGTTCTGGGAGAGCGACCTCTCCACGGGGCACTCGGGGCTGTGAAGACCTTAAGCAAGCTGGGGATTTTGTCTGTTGGAAAAGACACCTGCAGAAGGGCTCCTCCCAGCTGCGCCAGCAAGGCCCTTATCAGGCACTGCTAACCAACGCTGTGCCACCCCTGCGGGGAAGAGACCTGGAGTCACGTGACACACCTAAAGCAAGCCCTGAGCCTGACTGGATCCGCACACCGTCTGCTGACCTGAGAGTGAGGATTTCCCCAAATTCCCCAAATTGAAGCAGATGACACCAGATGAGACAGCTTTCCCAAGCTGTTCGGACCGGGCCAATTAGACGGTTTAAAATTCAGTCTCTCTTACATCGACTCTAGTCACTGACTAGATTCTGATCCAAAGTCATAGTCTCTGATTTGACAACCCATAGGCTGTAATACTGATAACGCATTTTGCTCCAAATAATTTCTTCTGAGACAGCAAGACTGTTTCATTGCTTCATAGTTTATTCCTTCATTGTCTTCTCAAAGTTTTTAATTATTTTAGTTCTGAGTTCACCTCGGCTGGATTCACCATTCCAAGCTACAGACTTTGGATGGACAACGTCTGCGAGCGCTCCCTCCTGCCCCTTCTCGTTACTCAGACGGGACCACAGGAGGTTTCCAGCCTGTGCACCTCCCCTCCAACGTGGGACATGGCACCCACGAAAGGACCTTCCTGGCATCAAGGGGCAAAAGGCCACTGAATCCAGAAAAGAACTCTCTCGATCATCCATTTTTTGGAGAAAGATCTTGATCAGAAGGGGGAAATGTGAAAATTAATCAATAGAAACCTCATTGGGAATGGAGTCGGGAGAACTCTCACACACGTCACTCAACACACACTACTGAGCTCAACAGGAAGTACCCTGTATTTCCAAGGAATGCAATACTACATCCCATACAATACACAGGAAGTGATACTACATTACTACTTCAGCTGGGGGAGAAAAGATTCCTCTTTTCCCCAGTAACAGCTCGACCAGCGGGGGGCTGCCATTACTCAGGCATTACAAATCACTACACGTCAAACTTTCAGTTCCCTCCAATGGGCTCTTCGTTTATAACGGCCCCTCCCAAATCCACAAAAGGGCACCGCTCTCCTTTGTTTCACTGGACCTGTGCGTGGTTCACCATGAGAATGTGTGTCCCGAATTGCAATTCTTTGTTTTTCCCAAATAAACCTATTTTGCTGGAGAAATATCTGGCTATTTTGTTTAAGGTCAACATAACTAAAACTACTACATTCAGTCTGAGGGTCCCTAAATTATTGTACCCAACTGATCTGTTGATCCTCAGATCCCAATAGGCCACCTCCACCTGCCTCCGGCAGTAACAGGATCGCTGATAGCGGAAGATAACAGACTTTTTCCCTGCGGGATCGCATGCCAGTCAAACTCCCCTCCTCCTTCTCTGCAAGATCTGACACTTGATATTCTCAGAGGAGTTAGCAGCCCCAACCTGCAAATTGAAAACTAAGTCTCCCCTATTACATACCAATGACTACCGAGGAGCTAGTGGGGGAGACCCACTGGTCTTGGAAGCAGAGGATGTGGGCCCCATCCCGAGAACACTAACAACGGTGTGACCTTGGGCAAGTCCCTGAATATCTCTGCACCTCTGGTCTCCTGGTTCTGATATGCAGGACAATATAACTACTGGGTGGTTCTAAAGATCCAATAGGAAAATACAATGAAAACATTGGAGAAGCCAAAGAACCATGGAAATGCAAGCTAACCAAAGCTCTGGTCTAACATTCACCTACCAGTATCTTTAACAATGAATTTTTCATTGTGTTATTGTACAAAAAACTTACAGTAGAAAAATATGTATAACTCATCCATAATAATGTGCATTAAAAAAAGAAAAAAAATTAGAATCACGAAGAATCATTAAGGACTCCATGGTTTTGGCCAGAGATGCTATTTTTAAAATAAAGGTTTTAGCTTTAGTCGCAATAAATTACAAGCCAAAAGAATATATGTTTAGCGATTTATTTAAAAAAGGAAAAAGCAGCACTAGGATAAATTCACAGGATATTATCACGACATAGGCATCATTTCATAAACTATGAACTTAAACGAGGTCTGTTTTCAACCTGGGTTTTTTGTTTTTGTTTTTGTTTTGTGCGAAGGAATGTTCGGCTCGTTGCCCCATTTCGCAGACTCAAGGCCCAGGCTCCCCATCCCGGGCTGGAACGAGTCTGCAGGGCTCTGTGAAGTAAGCGCGAGTTGAGGCGAGTCGTTAGGCAGACCTCCCTCGGATCGCCCAGTCTGGCTAAAACGCAGAGAACAAGGATTTTCAGGGAGACAAGATTTGCTCCCAGGCTGGTACCCAGCTGCCCTTTCCCGGATCGTTCCTGGGCCGGGGGAGAGCCCTTTCTCACGCCTGCCTGCCAATGTCCTCCCCTGGTCTCCAAGGCCACAGATGCGTAACAGCAGTTTGAAGGGCAGAGGGAGGGCTACAGGTAGTGCAGTGAGGATATGGTTGATAGCAACTGAAGACACAGAACTGTTTTAAGAAATGCCAGTGAGAATTAAAAAACAAAAACTAAACTAAAACGAAACACCCAAGTCCTTTGATGAGAGCTGAACTATACAGTGCATTTCTCACTGGTGACCGTGAGTTATGATCCAAGTTCAGTGAGACCTTACGGTTTTCCAGGTAAGAGGAAAAGGTGTGACCCTTTTTTAGAAGGTTTCTATCACAAACAGTTAATGCTAATTCTTAAAAACTTGGCTATCTGGAATAGCCCACTCCCTGAGGATTCCAGATTCTCATGGTTTTATTGTAGATAGTTTTGTGGTTAATGTACCATAATGTGGCATAAATAAGTATAGCTTAGCCTACGCATCTCCACTGAAAATGCATATGTCATAAAGTGACAAAATGGGTCAATAAACAAACCCATAGTAAATAATTCAAGTATAAAAGTATATAACATTAGAATAAACTAAAACTAGTACTCTTCAAAATTGGCAGTAAATTTATTCAAAATGGACCTTCAAATTGAAAAACTAAATGTCCAAAGATAAATGGTGAGGAAAGAGGTATAAAATTGCTAATTTATACACTTTTGATGAAATCTAAAGACTATACTACACTCGTGAGAAGAGGCTACAGGAAAACAAGCCTAGCCTGTGCATCTGTGTGATGACTGAGTGACATCCTACACCATTCTTCCTGGATTTCATATCATAAAGACATAGTAGGTGCTCAGATTGTTGAACTGTACAATTTACAAGGGGTCTGGATGTCATTTAAATGAAAGACGGGGGATATCAGGAATACCACGAGCTTTCTGGGGGCAGTGGTGTTTAGAAATGTAAGACATAAGGAAAAGGGGCGAGAAAGAGTTTGGGATTTTAAAGGCGGCCCTTCACCGACAGCCATGAAGCGCATGCCAACTGCTGCGTCTGCGGAAAAGCTGCTGGGTAAGCAGCGTCTAGTTCCGGTCAGCGGCCCGGCCTCGCAGCTCGCCTGGCACTAGCCTCATTACTATAGGTGGTCCCAGTTAGTCAGGGAGACAGAAGATGTCCTCATTTGTGACTTGGAGAAATAGGGTGGCACGGTGACCTCCATGGAGCCCTTTGGAGCAGAGGAAGGTGACAGACAAAGGCTGCATGTATTATTGGCTAGTCTTCTTCACCTCCTTCCCTGGTGCTGGTTCTGTCAGGGTTTTAGTAACCCCCTTTAGCTTTTAATTTACACGGCTATTCGGTTTGGGCATTTTGCAGAGTATATGACCACAGAAGCAGGCCTGTTGGCCTTTAATGTCTACTGGTTTAATTTATGCGTTGCTGCTCTGTCAGCCACTCTGTGTTAATGACCTCTGCCCGTTTGTCCTGGGTGTGACTCCTAGACAGTACACCAGACCTTGGACACTGATATCTCTGGTGAGGGCCTCAGCCTTACCCATTTATGAACAGCTTAACTCCACTCTCTACATCCACAATTCACACAGCCCACCGAAACACAGGCAGACA
>CM053508.1:126252628-126352367 GCA_028627145.1 Eidolon dupreanum | reverse complement strand
TGTGTGTGTGTGTGTGTGTGTGCGTGTGTATACACACATACAAGCTTATGTATGCTTATGTGATAAATCCATAATCACAGTGGGAGATTCTAACAACTTTCTGAACAACTGACAAGGAGAAGCAAAGAAATAAGTAATCATATATATTGAATTGTGAACAACAAAGTCTATATGGCATAGTGATCATGCTCCTTGGTTTTTGCCCAAATGCATTTAAAACTTTTATCCATACAAAGACCCGTTAATAGCAGCTATATTTATAATTGTCAAAACTTTGAAGCAACCAAGATGGCCCTCATTAGGTGAATGGATAAACTGCGGCACATCCAGACAATGGAACAGTATTCAACCCTAAACAGAAATGAGCTATCGAGCCATGAAAAGACATGGAGGAACCTTAAATGCATATTCCTGTGAAAGAATCTGATCTGAAAAGGCTATATGCTATATGATTCCAATTATGTGACATTTTGGAAAAGGCAAAACTATGGAGACAAAAGATCAGTGGCCGCCAGGGGTTAGTGGGAAGCGGGGGCTGAATAGCTGGAGCACAGAGGATTCTTAGAGCAGTGAATCTATGCTTTTTGGTACTATAACATGGATAAATGTCATTATACCAGTGTGCAAGCCCACAGAATGAACAACACTTAGGGTGAACCCTGATGCAGACGATGGACTCGGTGGTGAGGCGTCCCTGCAGGTGCATCGGTTGTAACAATGTGCCATCTGGTGGGGGATGTGGAAATGGGGGAGGCTGTGCACGTGTGGGCATGGGGGGCTGGAAATCTCTGTGTGTTCCACGCACTCTTACTGTGAACCTAAAACTGCTCTAAAAATAAAGACTATTTTAGAAGTCTGTGGTCTGCCACAGTCCGTGAACCACACTCACTGTTGCCCTGTGGACTGTGGCCTTTCTAGGTACAAAGACCCTGACTCCTCGGCCCTATGTCCCCAAGTATCTCTCACAGTGGGAACAGTGTGAGACTTGAGAGGTTTTAAAAGGTGGAACTGACCTAACCTGAGAGAAGCTATGAGAGTAACACTGACCTCATTCGGTAGCTGGGGCAAGAGCAAGGCCACGAACCAGGACAAAATGTTGAGGAGGGCAAAGAAGAAGCAGGGCTGGGGTAGAGAAGGCGAAGCAGCGGGGGTCAGGAGCTGCCCTAGCACAGAGCTGAAAACCCAAGACCAGGGCTCAGGCAAGGGAGCAACACTGACGTGAAAGGCAGGGTCCCAGAGAGCAGCAGGCTTTGGGGGTTCACCAAGGGAGGTGGCCAGCGAAAGCAAGAGTCAGGGGCGGTAAAGAGCCACCTGCAGGATTTCTAACCCATCGGCTAGACTACAAACTCTGTGGGGGAGGGATCATGCCCACGGAACGGCGGCCCCCACCCCACGGCCAGCGCAGTACCCAGTATCTGGTAGGTGCTGAGTAAGTGCTTGTGGAGTGGATGTCCGAGGTAATAAGATTCAGATAACATTACATACTAATTACTCAAGTATATGCTGTAATCCACACTCATTAAGTTTCTAAAATAAATACTCTTCGGTGTTTTTCTTGGAACTGTTTTGCCCCATCTTTAAATTTCTATGCACAATTGAAATTGAGTACACTTAATTCATTGAAACGTTTAGGTGCTAATGATAACTAGGAACACTCGCTTTCCTTACTTTACCTACTTCCGAACACCATCTTTTTCAAAACAAACACTGTGCAGTCGCAGTGAAGAGCTCATCTCTGACGACTTGCTTTTTCACAGGACCATTACAACCATATCACACAATTTTAAAAAAAAATGAAAGAAAACACATTTTTTTGAGAAATCCAACCTCTGAGAGAATAAAATTTACACCACTATGAAATCTCAGCCTGTGTTCCCTGCCTGCTACTGGACTGTGAGTTCCACAGCCCCTGGATGTCCTGCTATAGCCCCTGAAACCAACGGCTCGGCCGCTCGCCCTGGACCGTCTCGTCTCCCCTCTCGTCCTGCTTCCCCTCGGCTCCCACTCAAAACACCCGACCGCTGAAGCGCTCTGGAAGCCGCCGTTGACGTGCTTTCCCTTTACCCTTGTCTGCAACAGGTCACCAAGCCCTTTTATTTCCAGCATCTCAGTGTCCATCGAGCCACTGACATCTCTCCTTCCTCTGGCCACTGTCTTAGCTCAGGCGACGACGCTCTCTCACCTGGACAACTGCTGGCAAAAATCACCTTACTAGATTCTCCCCATCGAATCGTGCTGGCCTCTCGTGCGCGTCCCATGCCATTGCCAACAGGGCTCTCTCTCTAAGACACAGACCTGGGTCAGGTGAGTGTAAGACAAAGGGTGGGCTTCTCTGGCGGGCATAGAAAACGCCCTCCGCAGCCCGGCCCCGGCTCCCTTTCATCCCCCCCCATCTCTGCTCCTCTCAAACTACTCACTGCCCCCCTGCGTGCCATGCTCTGCCTTTGGGTTTTGCTCTCCCTGCCCGGAGCCCTCTTCCTTCAGGGCTCAACCCCAATGCCCCTCTCCTCCAGGAAGCCTTCTCGGACCTTGCCCAGCCTCTGTCAGCCTTGGTTACGGACCGTTCCCCTGCGGTCCCAGTACCCGGCCTTCCCCTCTCCCCGTGCTGTGCTGAAATGGCCTGTTTATACCTCTCTCTCTGCAGGCGAGGCTGAGCTCCAGACTCCACAGGGCAAACCCTGCATGCCGCTCACCATTCTCTCTCCAGGCCTGAGCCTGGTGCCCACTTTCCTGTATTCAGGGACTACGTCGCATTCCTATTTGATTCCCTGGATTTATCACAATGTTAAAACACAGTAGGTATGCATAAATGATGATGAATTCTACTGGTTGAAATTCAGTTCTGAGATTAACACACTTTAACTTGCTACTTATACCCATATTCAGTGCCAAAATGTGTATGACATGTACATATAGTAGACATTAATTTCTCTCATATATAGAAAAACTATTATGAAGTATCCGGTTGCGATACAAGCGTCTGTAAACTGACTTTCCGGAATTGGGTACGTGCATCTTGAAGTTGGCAGCACTTGCTTCGGAGTCAAAGCATCTGATCATCACTTACTAGCAAGTCATTTCATCTTCCTGGGACTTACTTTCTTCATATGAAAAACAAGTCTTCTAAAATAGCCTCTAAAAGAGCCTGAGAGTGGAAGTGGCCTGCTATTTTTATGCATTAAGTTTGAAAGGTATTTTTGAATAGGAAAATTCCTGGAAAAAAATTAAGTAGTCTACCAATGTGTCTTGCAACTGACACTTTAGTATATTCATGCATCAAGTTTAAAGATGACAAGCGGGCTAGGGTAGTTTAGCAGTAAGTTGTTCTAAAAACATTTTGTGGAGAAAATATATATAAACAATTACAGACAAAATTATAAAGTGCCTGGTATTTTAAAAGAATACACAGAGAATACAGCAATCACGCCAGAGTCAGGAAGTCTAGTGGTAACCAACCTATGATTTGCAGTATTTGTAAAAATTTTTTTAAACTGTCTAAAATTACACTGTTTCTTTTTCTTTTATTTTTTTTAGCTGCTAGATAAACAGCATTACAAGATGATTCCACAATGCTTGGCCATTGTACATACTCAGAACTCTCAAGTCACTGACCTAATGTGGCCCTTTCACAGCACACGATTCATTCCTGCGTCCGCACTGGCAATGCCGTGTAGCTGGGGATGCAGGAATCAGTATCACTATGTATAAAGTCCTGAGAATCTTAATGCCTGTCATAACCACTCTGATGGAATCTATGATGTGTATGAATGTAAAGAAACGCTAATAGACCCTACAGCTCCTCCTTTTTCCAAGTTCCCAAGTTAAAGGGACCTCAGTCATATTATGGCTTCCTATTTTAGCCACCTAAAATTAGATGCATATTTAGGAAAGACGCTTAGCTGTCTTACCACCTTGAACACTTGTAAAAAGTAATGCACGGAAATACCTGTATTTTCTTAGGTTGCTCAAAATAATTTCTTAGTAAAGCCATCGGCCCTCTATATAATCTTACAAATGTATTCTTTATGTACCTTTTTATCTATAAGTGATCTTGCTGTTTTAATTTTGGAGTTCTTCCATAAGAACTTTAAGTTCTTTCGCTACTTTAAGCCTAAAATAAACTAAAAATTTTAAAGTATTATAGTATTAAAGAGTATGCATTTAATATACCAGAAAAGTATAAAATATCATATTCCTTACTTAACATAAAAGGAGGAAAATAACCTTTTGGTTTCCACACACAAACAGACTGAGCATCAGAACCCAGAAGATACCTCCGAGCCCTAGTTTTAGAATGAGCATCCACTTGTTTTTTCATTCAAATCCACATATTTAAATTCAAATATTAATCTTTTTTTAAAAACATGCTTCATTTCTGATGAGTTCCTAAAACACAGGAAGCTATTAAATACACTTTGGGGCGGTGGCATACCCCTTCGACACCCCAGGCAATTCTAGCCAGACCAGTTTCCACCCCACTTCCAACAAACCGCAGCCCGGCTTACTGCCCTCCTCCTACCTGATGTCCTCCTCCTCATCACATCTAAGCGCCCTCAGAATTCAAGCCTGCCACGCTCTGTGAGGTCTGCTCCAGCAGTGCCAGCTCTCCTCGTTCTCTAGGATTTGAAGGCTCTCAATTTCCAGCAATGCATACTCACGCCGGTCTCTGTTTCTTTTTGCTTTCCCCCTGTCTCCCCTGCCCAAGGGAAGCACTATGAGAACCACGCTAAGAGAACAAACAGATTGGCTGGATTACTGTTAGGTTCCCAGTGCCCAGAAGTGCTAGATAATGCAGTGCTTCAATAGCTGCTTAAGGATGAATGGCTGCTGGCACACAGAGATTCCGCACGTGCACACTAGCTTTCACCCAGGCCATTTTTAAGGGCAGGGATTTTGTGTTATCTTATGTCATTTGTATCACTACGGTCATGACCATAATGGGCTAAAGACGAGACTGTAGTTAATAGCATTGAAAAATGGGTCCCCTGAGCCTGGCGCTGCACTCAGAAAAGTTCGAGATTTATAACACGGACTTTTATTAGAAGGATCACCATAACCCCGTTAACCACATTCAATGCTTCTTTAAAAAAAAAAAAAAAAATTGAAGCTACATCTTCCATCAATTTTAAAGTCAATATGTATGGTGGAAGATCAGAGCAAAAATTATTCTTGAATATTCTTTCAGTAGGTCTCCCCCAAAATAAAGCATACATGATTTTACACATACCTATAGCTCAGTAAGTTCAATTCAACAATATAATTTCCACCAGGTTTTGGAGCAGAGCTTTTTCTTGCATTAAACAGCCTGTAAAATAGCTGCATTTTTTAGGAGCTATTACTAAAGAAAAATATTTAATTTTTCTTTTTCCTACTAAATACATATAGTTGAACTAAATAAGTATTAAATGCAACACCACTGATCACAAATTATAAAGATAACCAATTAATTCTACAAATAAAAACTACAGGGAAGATGATAGCAACAAAAGCTAAAGGAGTCTATAAATTCAGAAATGATTACAGCATATACTTGAATGTCAAGTCTTCTCCAAGCAACCTGTCAGCTTTGCAACCTCATTCTACAGTATGTCTACCTTTATTCCTTTACATAGGAATTGTTTCCCCCCTAAAAAGAAGCAATTTTATAAAATGTATTTCTCTAAAAATAAGAAAATGTCTTTTGGTATCTGGCTACAAATGATTTATGAGAGTGAGCATGTTTTAAGATCCTAAACAAATCCAGTTAAAACAAAAAACCCACAAAAATGTAGAGGTCCTCCTTGTCTTCACTTCCACACACATGAAATCACTTCTAGTCTTAAAAAGAAATACTCTATATAATTATCATATGAACCACAAATGCACTCCTGGGCATTTATCCCAGGCAAGTGTGAACTTATGTTCACACAAAAACCCGTAAACAAATGCTTACAGCAGTTTTATTTGTAATAGTCAAAACTGGAAACTCTTGTCCCAACTGGTGATGGTTAAACCAACCACGGGCCAATCACACCACAGAAAACGACCCAACAAGAAAAAAAGAAGCAATTATTGATACGTGCAAGCTGAATCTCCAGAAAATTACGTCTAGTGAGAAAAGGCAATCCTAGAAGGTTACATACTATGTGATTCCATTTATGTAACATTCTTGAAAAGACGAAATTATAGAAATGGAGAACAGACCAGTGGCCGGTAGGGCTAAGGGAGGGGCGCGGAGAGAAGCGAGTACAGACCCCGACGGGCACGAGACCCCGTGTGAAGGAAACGCCCTGTGTCTGACTGTCCGTGCCGGCGCCAGGCCGTGGTCCTGTACCACGTGCTGTAAGATGCCACTGCTGGGGCGACTGGAAAAGGGTACAAAGGATCTCTCCATTATTTAGCACAACTGCATGTGAAATCTATAATGATCTCAAAATACAGCATTTAAGATTAGAATAAAAAATACTCTAGTGTGATAAGCTGACTCTGCCATACTGGTGACTTAAGAAGTCATCACAGCACTTTGAGTCTTTGTAAAAACTGCAGGAGCAGATGAAGTACTAACTGGGTTACTCGTAGCACTTAAGTCACAGCAGCTCCCACAAGTGGCAGCGGCATCTGCGGATCTCCCCAGGTCCCCCAGGCCGAGGGCCATCCTGTCAGACACACCCCTTCACAGTGTTCACACCACAGGGGCCGGACGCCTGCCTGCCACAGGAATCCTGTCTTCCTACTGTCACCAAGAAGGCCACAACAAGGAATTTCGCAGTGGCAGGGCAAGTCATTATTATTCAGTCTACTCAAATGTAAGAACTCTGTGAAAACTGGATGTCAACCTTCTTTACATAGATCAAATGTTCAAACACACAGCAAACGCCCTGCCAGTCAAGGTAACTGTTTCTTGTACATGAGTTGAGCTAATAGATTTGTTGAGGAGAAAATGCTCTATTCCAGAGAGACTAATATAATTAAAACATATATGGACATGTTTCAAGTCTTTTTTCTCCCCAAAACATAATAAGGTCACATCAGAAAGAAATTTTAAACCTACTCTAATGACAATGGATTGCCAAAAGAATGATGGAGAAAGGCATTTTTTTGAGACCTCTTTTTCAGGTATAAATATTCATTTGACCCAATAAAGACATTTTAGAAAAAAAGTCAACATATAAAGTTGATTTTCTTCCATACTTTGACTAAAACAGAAGATGTGTACTGATACTCTACAATACTAAGCATTTCAAATAAAACGTGATCAAGGAGCGCAAACCTTCTTCAGAATGACAACTGAGGATTTTAATTAGAAAAATACTGTAGTCTGTAAATAGGAACATCCAAAACATTTAAACCACTTGAGCACTTGATTTTTCCACGTCCTTTGCATCTAGATTGAACAGACCACAGGAAATTTCAAAGACCGACAGCTGAATCTGAAAGAAAAAAAAATCCATTTAGTTGTCATGATCACTGTCACCATCAATCCCTAATATCTTACACTTCACCAACTGCACTTAACTTTGCCATGCTGCTTTATGCTTGGGAGAAGATAAATCACTAATCGATTATGTACACTAATTAAAAATGCTATCTTTAGGAGGCATTTCAATAACTTTGTAGCAGCGGTGAGTATCTCCTATTTACTTTTAAACATATCGGACAACCCATGAGCCAGGATGCACCGAACATTTGCAGACAATGCTACAGCCTATATAAACTATCAAACTGCCCCCTAAAAGTGGTACTACAATTCTGCAACTGGTGAGGTCACATGGGAAAGAGAATTATATGCTAATTTGTTCCTATATTAAGTTATCCTAGGGCATCAGACCAAACACAGTAAAATGAATTCTGGAAAAAAAAAAAAATTAAGTAGATTGGTATGTACTGTAGCAAAGTGAACTGTTTATCTTAATAGATACAAATCCATAAAAAATTTTTAAAGCCAGGGTATTTTCACCTTTTCGAAAACTAAACGTTTTAACCAACCCCAGGCAATGACTTGCATGATTTAAAAACATTGCATAAAGTTTTTCCCTAAAGGAGAACAAGGGCAAGTTATTTTTTTTTCAAGGGGAGAAAAGAGATGGAGAAGGGCATAATATACAAAAGAGAATTTCTCCAGAAAAAGTTTTACTTTATCTGCATATTTATTAGATATAATTCACAAACAGTTCTACACATGTACCGTAAAATGAACATGCAAGTTTAAACTAAATAATGGGGTCAAAAGGTTCTGACCATAATACATTTATTATTCTACTCCAAAATAAACTAAATATAGATGTTTTCCTTGCATAGATTTGTCTGCTTTATTTAAAAATAACTATCAAAAACTCTATATCCATGTTTTTCCTGGAAGGCATATCTAGACATATGCCTTATCCATAGATACATTCTATGACTACTTCACCGACTTAAAAAACCATAAACCAAATTAATCGTTGAAGAATTTGGACCACCAGTTTTATACATGATGATGCTATATTCCTCATATTTCTATTTTCAAAAGTCCTTTTAATAGAAAAAGAGAGAATTTGGGGGGAGGGGTGGTGGAAAAATAAAACCTTATACCAACTGAAACCATGGGACCAGTATTTTATAAAGCATCTAGTTTGTTGCAAGACACACTAAGATGAGTGACAGAGACTGTCGGTGTCCCAGACAAATACCTGGGAAAAATAAATAAAATAACTTTTGTTCTAGAGTCCAGCCCTTTTTCCATTAAAAGATATGTTTACATTGCAACATTTCCAGTGCCATGCTACGAGAGGACTAGGACTCACAAAGAGCTATCTGAATTTCCTTTAAATCATAACTAATTTTTAATTTCTAAAGGGATTTTACCTTTCGCTTTTAATAAGATTTTATCACTATTAGTTATCATAAAATATGTTAGGTTCCCATGAAATATCAGTTTGACATCTTGTTTAAACACTTACTTTTCTGCTATATATTACTATTTTCCCCTCACCGAGTGAGATATGAAGATACTTATTCGGGCATAAAATCTTCAGGCTCCTTGATGGACTATAAAATAAAGCTATATCCGTCTCTGCTATCATTCGTTTGAAAGACCTTATTATGTATTGAGATCTTAATCCATAAAAAGGTGAGAATTATATTTTAAAAGGGAATAGAAGTCTGACAAAAATGAAAACATGCACTGATGCCTACAATAGCAGGACTTAAGTAAATTAATCTTCATTCCCACTGAAAGCAATCTGATGTCCAGGGACTGGGAATTATTCTACCATAAAATATGGCACGTTAAATACTACAATAACCCATTTGAAATGTCTTCGGATAATTATTATGTCACCTACAAATGACTGCATATATAGTTATATTTTAATATTCATTATTGAAAATTCTAATGAAAATATGTTGAAATTGTAAAAACATTAAGTAGGTTAAAGATAAGATCAAGTAAAATCAATAGCTATGCTATGGCTAAAAGTAAGACTCCAAATAAAATTTGAAAAAGAATCAATAAAAACAAGGACAAAATATTTGGACCTTGGTTATCACAAACGACACTATCATTCCTGATGGTTTGCATATAAAACTCCTTATCTCCACTAGCTAGTTGAAAAGAATGAAAAGCTTCTTAGAACCAGCTAAAAAGAAAGTCTTTACCATGCTCCTTGAAAAAGCTCATTTTCACATTACTCAGGCTTCATTATGCTAAATCAATATTCGTTTAGTCACTGGGGTTATTGACATATTTTAAAATAAAAGTATACCCTTCAGCTACTGCACTCATTACAGGTAATTTGTCTTGTCAGAGAGCAGGGAATATTATCCTAGTCTTTCAGGGGCTGACAGCCCATGGAAATACCTCCCCATGGTTACAACTGTAAATAATTTTAAGGTAAAATATTGAAAAATCAATGACTGTTTCCTGCAATCTGTCACAAACAAATCAATCATCATCTGTACTGCCAGAGAGTATGATGTGAAGGAGATGGGAGCAGATGTAATTCTTGGCTGGAATCTCTCATTTCAAAATCACTTCACATAATGGTGTCATCATTTAAACACTTAACAGTCAGTGCAACTGCCACTGTAACATCTAGTTGGACAAAACCACAAGGAGGAGGAGGAGAAATGCCATCACTATTATGTTAACAAACATTTAATTTAAATGGCTGCTGCATTAGAAAAATCCAGCTGAAAACGGTTTTACCTACCCCCTGTCAGAGTTCTAAATTCATCAAGGCTGCTTTTCTAGGCACTAATGCTTAGTAAATTAGCATAGAACTCAAAATTTTACTCTCGAACGCATGTCCACCTATTGTTTTAAAAGTCTATTATAGGAATAAAATTTGGAGTTAATAAATGGGACATCTGGATTGTGGAATGCCCATAATTCGATCTATATAACAAAGACAAAAAATAGTGTCAGAGATGTCAAGATTATACTTTTAAAGTAGGTCTAAAGGTCTCAGTTGCCCTGATATTAAATTTTATATTTTCCTTCTATTAATGAATATTAAATTTCAACTTTGTAATATTATAGCATATTTTAAGATGATCAGTAAGACCTATTAGTCAATTCAAAAATAGTCTTGCCTTCCATACACACGCTAAACCACAGAGCGATGTTTTAAAAGCTGGAGTAATAACCCAAGTATATGAAGTGTAAAAGTTGGTCAAGGTCATAATACTGAATTGTTTTGCAAACGCAAACTGCTTTTCAAGTAATCACTTTGATACCACTGTTTTTTTTCTAGGCTACATTTTAATGGTTTCCTCAGCTGTTTACAACCTCCACCTAGGCATGAATCAAAGAATCTGAGATTGGTATTATTTCCCCTTCCTGTTGTGTTAACCACATCATTTGATTTAAAGATTAAAGAGTCTTTTCCTGAAGATTTTTGTTTTTAAATGCATACTAGCTCCTCTAATAGAAGAAATTAATTTTATCATATTGCTTACCAATTTCCTAATTATATAATTAGACACCACGAAGCCCATTATTTTTCTACTAATATCCCTCCACAGATAGAGTTCAAGGAGTGGATAGTTTTGGTACTAGAAAAGCATATGATTTTTCTTAAAAAGGAAAAAAAAAAAAGACATCAATGCCATTATACAATCAAGCCTGCATAAACAAACATTCTTAGATGTAGTAACTAGTCTTTTACAAAAGGGTTTTATGTTTTTAATGTAACTTGCATATTCAATGTTGCGACCTAGCTTTAGAAGACAGCTTTTCTTACTGATACAAAATAAATATCATTTCTATTCTTCAAGACTCTTAGATTCATCCTTTTAACACCAACATTAGGTTTTTGAAAATGAAACGGCATGCGAATAAATTACCGAAGATATCCAGAATAATACGGAGTCCTCCATTCCATCTGAGTCCCTGCGACAGCTGCAAAGTGAGCAGTAAGCCAACCTAATGAGAAGAGAAGGAGAGCATTACCCGTGGCCTAGGATTACGCGAAAAATGGAGAGGGACTTAAAGCTGCGAACGAGGAACAGAACCCGTGTGTGTGAGCTCCCGGCCGGCGGAGCACCAGCGCAGCGGGGCTGGGCCCGGCCCACGCCCTGGCAGAGCTCTGGAACCAGTTGTCAACCACCGCGTCTCCCACTCGGAGTTTGGTTGCGGCTGGCAAGAAATCGGCCTGCAGAAGGGAGCATTCCCCCAGAGGAGGTAACAAAGACTGGGAGATAAATGAGGGCGGCTCAGCAACCTGCTAAATGCACGCACGTCAACCACAAACTGAAATGACATCCACTAGAACTGTGCAGGCAACCATCACAGATCGAATTCTCAGAAAGACGCTATTTTAAGGGTGCTGAGTATGCCGAGATGGGATTTCTCAGCTCTCCCAACACAACCCATAGCTCTAAGAGGAGCAGCTCAAAACCTTAGCACAGAAAAATCAGATCATTTTCATATCTCAAATGTAAAGAAATTGCTGTCTACTAGATAAAGTTCTTATATGTAATAAAGGCTTAGGATTACAGAGGAAAGTATTCTTTTAACAGAGATAATATTACCTCCCTATCTTCAGAATCTCCACCTTCCAATAGCCAGTACAGTAGCTCCATTATGAACTGCAGAGTCTTAAAAAGAAAAACAGCAATAGTTAGCTTCATCTTTCCTATCACTTCCTTCCTTCATGGAATTACAATTTAATTACCGATACTTCAATTGATTTTATTCCTGAATGATACATTTCTCAAAGAGCATACTCTGGCTATTTCCACTAGAGAACATTTAGTACAACCTTCTCAATTAATCAAGCATAACCTATTACTGCTGAAAGGACATGTTTTCTTCACATTCTCAAAAGAGTGGGGAACCTCCCACTCCCCATCATACCTATTTTATATAAAAGGGGTATGAGTTTTAAGACATTTGAATACCATGAATATACATGACATATAAATCTTAAGTGTAAATTTTAGCTGACAACAGATATAAAACTCAACCAATTCACATATATATTTAGGTTTTTCTTACATTTACCCTCAAGAGCAAAGAAAAACCAATCCTCTTATCTTTTAAATTCAATAACTTTATACGTGGTTTAAAAAAAAAATCTAACCTTAAAGACAAAGAGAAATCAGATTGCTCGCTGCTTAACATTTTCTTTATATTCGTGTTGCGTATTTTCTAACTTACTGTATGCTTCCACTCTTGGTCATACACGAAAGCCCACCTCCATAAGAAATCATCAGTGATGGGGGAACACAAGTATGCTATTTAAGAACAATTATGCACTTCATACTTACGATTCACTTTAATGCCTTTGAAAGTATTCACAGAGAAGCATTTCTTATATTTCAGATTCCACTACCTTCTGTAAAATTAGCTTTTTTTTTTTTTTGGTCACAGAACCACCTTTTTTTTTACTTAACAAAATGTTCTCTATCACTAAATCCAGCTCCTTGCTCTCCCCACTAAACAACACAAATATTCCACAAAATAATTTTTTCTCATAGCTTCCTTCTCTCGCCTGCTTATATCCAGGAGCCCCAATTTTGATGAGAAATGACAAGACGTACACACAACTGTGTCTTCTTTGTCATTAACAGAGTTTAGTACTCGTGACTGGAGGTGATACTCCCACTACATTTATTCTGAAAAGAACTGGGTAATGAAAATAACTAAAAACTGTAATTTGGTATAAACACATTATTCCCTTTCAATAACAATTCAATTTCTAGAAAAGATCATAACCTTAGTCTTAATTTTTATGAAAAGCACCAAGTTTATAAATTTCACTATCCAGTGATATCATTAAAAAAAAATTATTCAGGGTATTTCCATGTATCAAAAAATTTTTCCATTGACTGACGCTTTGTTTAACGCATTAGTAAAATTTTAATAACCTAAAGCTCCAAGTGACATTCTCTACATTCTGTGCTTAGTCCCTGTTATCAATATAAATACTTTGGAGAAACTAACAGCGATGCTGTTTGAGGTTTCCTCCACACGCAGGCACACTGTGCAGACACTCACTTGCCGATGAGCCTGGCGATGCACAAGGACAAAGTTCAGTCAACATTTGGAGGAACCCCACAGTTCAGAAGTCAACTGAAAACATCCGAATGTGTTACGGAAGCATCATACTTATCGCCTGCACAGAAAATGGAAATGATTCTGTTTAAGGAAACACAGAAGGCCAGTTAAATACTTTTGGGAAATTAGATATGAATATCTCATCTAATTTTCTCCAAGGTATCACTCCATATTATAGCAAAAAAATAAAAATAAAAAAATAAAAAATAAAAAGGGTTGTATCAAGGTGTGGAATATAATTAGCCTGAGAAAAGACTAGAAAAATGGATTACATAAATGACAACTGCAGGAGAAAATTATATTCCCTTCTCCTGAACAAATGTTAGGTGCATCCTCACTAATAAAGACTTAAACTCGAACTACATTACAATATACCGGTTTTCAATTTTGAAGCATCTAAGTTAATTTGCCAAGCTAAACTGGTGCTCAAGTATACTCGAGTTATAAAGATATTGCAGATTTATGCAGAAATAAGTCACAGAATCATACTTGACAGTAGTGCTGTAAAAGCAAACCAGTCATTACTGAGCAAGAAAAAATAATTCCCAGATTTCACATCTTCTTAGAGTTGCATCAACTGCTATTCTATTAAGAACAATGATTCTCTATAAAACAGGTAACAATTATAGCAAAAAGATGTCAAAAATCCAGAATCCAGTACAATGTCGAAACTGAAGGGAAATATACACGGGTATTGCAATATTACCACAAAACAGGCTATGCTATCTCAGTTAAAACATTATTCCAGAATGATACTGTTTTCATAATCTATAATTCACTCAAGATTACATGATTTCATTTACTTGCATGTTATCAACTGAAAAAAATTCAACATTTTTCTAAGATTTCTATAATGTAAAAATATATTATTAGTGTTATTCATTAAAATACATGATAGGTTATTAGTTCACATTGCTACTTCATTTCTTTTAACGTAGCATATCAAATTTGAAAATAATACATGAATAATAGCATGGGGAAGCTGATCTTAGCTGTCAGAAAAAAAATTCTGATGGGGGAGTTGGGGGATCAGTAAAGCATTTATCTCAAAATTATTGCTCTTGTTTTAGTTTCAACAAACAAATCTAAATAAGTCTTTCTTTGATTTTAGTTCACCATGTAATTCTAGCCAGCTAATTATCCTTGGAGTCACGAATGAGCTGCGACTCTACACCTGGCTTCTCCGATCATATGCCTATGGCCTCCTCCACTTTCATTTCCTCTTTCTACAATGAGTTTTAATATTAAAGAAAAACAGTCACACATCTTACATACAGACTGATGGACAGCCAGCTTCCAGGAAATCATGATCTACAAAGGGGGCGGGGAGATCTTAATGCAATACTTATGTTAAAGGGTATTAGGTGCTGGGTAAGCCAAGTGTAATATGATCAACAGCATCCGTCTTGCCATTGTTTTTGCATTCAGAGATCTGAAGTCAAGGACAGTAATATTAATTAAGTGGTCACCCAGGTTATGATTCATATCCTTAATCTAATAGAGGCTAAATGCACTATTCACTTGCTCATCAATTCAAATTTGCAGAACAATATTTTGGAAGAAAGAAAACAGTCTTTTTTTCTAATTCTGGAAATAAAAAACAAGGCAGTCCATAAGCGATGTAGCTAAGTATCTGATGATATGAAAAAAGAAATTGTTTTAGATCATTAAAACATTCTAGGAGACTGTTTTCCAAAAGTGAAGTAGCAAAAATTTGTAACATGTTTACCTTTTTTATTATATTCTTGTTTCTGCACATCAAGCATGCCTTCCTCTACAGATTTATTCTGAACACTAATAAACGTGCTTAATATACTGCTCTATTTATGCTTTTCTTTCTAAATTAGTAACCATTATTCCACAAAGAGCACAAAGAAAGCCGACAAAGGCATTGCCAAAAAGCCACAAGTAGTCTTAGGACATGCCAGAACACCTAACATTATCATTTCTCTCTACAACTTCTGTTGCCAAAGTGCTCACAAAATCTGGAAGCTCAAAGACAGGTTTCAAGTGCAATTAAATTCTCCAAAAGCAAAACTGTACAAAAATATGCCGCCCTTCTTATGTCACCATTTTATAGACAACATTTTCTCAGGATCTTAATTAAGATAACGATGCACACCTGTGTCAACATTCTCTGGAAAGACAGCCTTATCAATCATAATCCTTTAAGTACACTCCAAAACAGCAAAGCGATATGACAGAAGCAATCTGTTGCCTTTCCTAGTGTCAGTGTTGTGTCTCTCCCACAAGAATGATGAGATCTTTAAAATACAGCAGACCTACTTTTATGAGTCTTTAAAGTTTTAACTGTAAACAGTCATTACACTAAATAAACAGGAATAACCTCTTTTGCACTTGATTTAAACAATGACAACTGTACAGCCAAAACTCGAAGAGCAAGCTCTTCTGCCATGTCTTAGCAATACAGCTGTGGATCTTATTTTAAAGTTTTAAATTTTAAGAGTTAGGCATAACTGGATCCGTGCAGACATGGCAAACCAGAAAATCCTTATGAACTTTTAAAATTAGAATTTTAAAAGTCCGACGTTAAAAACAATCAGGGCATACCTATTCCTAGTCTAAGTTAAAATGTTCAGAAAGATACAAATGCAATAGTTAGCTCCCTCCCCGCAAATGAGTCGTCTTGGTAACCTGAAATAAGAGGTAGATGGCTAGCTGCCACCTCTGCTGGGGGAGAAGGCTTCAGTGACAAGAGCCCAGGGAAACTAGTACTAACAAGCAAGCAGGTCCCCAAACGGGAAAGCTGATGAACAAAGGAGGGAAAAGTAGGGAGAGGAGAACCTATCATCACCACCACGAGATAAAAAGTTAAAACCTCGTGTTTACCCCCTCCCAAAAAAAAAAAAAAAAAAAAAACACGAAAGCTTTCATATGAAAACGGAGAAAACCGGCCGGGAGCGATCTGAATTCCGTGTGCCTGCTAATGACCAGCTCTTCTCTTTCATATATTAACACAAGTGAATCTCAGACGCCGGGCGGCCGTGGCCAGCCGCGCTACAGAGCCATCAATGTGCAAATAAAGCAGAAAATAGAGACATCCTTAAAAAATGAGTCTTAAATTTGACGTAGAGCGAAGGTGACAACCACAGCAACAGAACCATAAATTCTGAATGCTTCAATATCTTTCAGGATTCTCCCGTCTTGAGACCAAAAAAAGAAAAAAAGAAATAAAAAAAAAAAAGACAGTAAAAGAAAAGGGGGTGGAGGAAAAAAGTGCAGGGTGGCGGGGGTGGGGAGGGACAGTCAGCGGCCCAGGGTGGCAGGATGATATGAGGATGCCGGTGACAAACTCAGATGCTCAGTGGCACAAACCTCCACGGTTCCATCTCGGACATCAGCATCCTGGACGACCGCCGGGGATGAAGCCGCCGCGCGTGGATGGCGCGGACACGCCCACGCGCGCGCGCCCGCCCGCCCGCGGGCCGCGACGCCAAGGCGAGGCCCGCTCGGCACTCACGGGGCGCACGGCCCGCGCCCGACTGCTGCTCGCGGGGCTCCCCTCCCGGCCGCCGCGCGGGCCGCGGACGCTCCCTCGTGGCCGGCGCGCGCGGGCCGCTGCCGACCGTTACCGCGAGGGGCTGCGGCGGCGGCGGCGGCGGCGGGCGGAGCCTGGGGCGGTCGCTGAGGAGCGGAGGGGCCGCGAAAGGCGGGAGCCGACGGAGCAGGGCGGTGGGGGACGCGGCGAGGCGCTGCCCGCGACGCCCCCCGGGCCTAGAACGCGCGCCGGGGGCCCCCGCTGCTCCGCGGCCCGCGGGGCCGCCGCCGGCCGGCTGCGCGCTGCCCGCTCCTCGGGCCGTCCGGGCCGCTCGGCCTCGTCTCGCCTCGGTCTCGGTCGCGGTCTCGGCGGGGCTGTCCCCGCCGCCGCGGCCACCGGCTTCCCGTCTCCATGACAATAGTGCGCCGACGCCCCGCCCAGCCCCCCCACCCGGCGCCGTGACTCGGAGCGCAGGCGGCTCACGTCCTCGGGGGGGCGGAGTCAACGGAGGCCAGAGTCCAATTAGAGGTGAAGGCAGCGGGGACGCGGCCGCGAGGACCGAAGGGGTCTCGGGGAAGGTCCGCTCGGGGGGCGGGGCCGGCGGCGCGGAGGCAGCGCGCATGCGCCGAGTCGCGCCGCCCTGCGTGGACCCGGGGTGCCGCACGCGCCGGTGTGCGGGGGCCGGGTCTTAGGGAATCAAGTGTACCTCGCGCGTCCCAGGCATTGCGGGGCACTTTGCGCACAGTCGTGCCTCGGCCTGCGCGTGACCCCGTTATCCAGGGCCACGAAGTCCCGGATGTACCGAGCTCCAGCGCAGTGCGCGACAAGGTGCCCGCCCTTGTGCTGGTTCACCAGCGCCCCTGTCTGTCCCCGAGATCGAGTGCGCCTGTAGCAGCCGCTCGGGGTGGAGAGACGCGCAGAGGGTCTGTTTTCGCGCTCTGTAGGGCCGTCGTGGGCAAAGGCCTCCCGCCTGTGACTCAGTTGTGTGTGTTTGCCTTGCCAGCGCCTCGCTGAACAAACAGGAGCTGGGCTGGGCACTGCTCTGCGGAGTGTTTACAGTGGCGCACGGGCGGGTGCGAAAGCGCGTGCGAAGGCGAAGGGGACTCGCCCCGTCCACCGCCAGCCCCGGCCTGGCGGGGCGAGCTGCGGACGGAAAGCGCCGAGAACCCAGCAGCGAGGCATTGGGTGCGGGGAGGGGGGTCCGGAGACCTACTCCAGTGTAGACGCTTCTCCGTCCGGCAGCTCTTGCCCACTACGGCCACTCCAGTGAAAGCCTACCCCGACACGTCCTGGGTCCCCAGTGTCTTCTCCCTCGCCGTCTGGCGGGGAGTCGGTGGAAGGAAGGCCGGGTTCTTTGCGTGCAGATGTCCAAGGCCTATCCCTCGCCCACCTGCTGCTGCTGCTGCTGCCGCTGCTGCTGCTGCTGCCGCTGCTGCTGGCGGACAGGGACAGGAATCCCCGACTCCCTGCGCCCTGGACGGCGGTATTCATCGGGCTCTCCCAGCGACCTTCATTGCGGGTCCTCAACTCTGACTTGAGAAGCCAGGGGCGAGTGGGAGGCGATTCGCCTCAGCGCCCGGCCTCCTGGCGAACAAGAAATCCGCTAACTATTCGATTTACTGTGGCGAAGAGATAGCAGAGCGTTCGCGCCTCGTTCCTTTTGTGCTTAGGGGCGGCCGGACCGGCCACCAGGGCCCGCGGCGCGTCGGAACCCGAGCTCCACACGGACTTAGCAGAGCAGGAAAGTTGGAAGAGATCGGCGCGCCTGGGATAGGATTGTCATCCTGGGGCCGGCGCTCTAGAGTCAGAGAGAGAAAGGGGGGGGGGGGCGGGAGAGAGACTGGCGAAGGGAGGGGGCAGAAAAGAGGAGGGGTAGAGGAGGGCCGCGGAGGAGAGGCGGGCGCGAGGGAGGGGCGAGGGGAGCGCCAGCGAGCGGGAGAGGGAGCCGGGAGGAAGAGGGAGAGGGCGAGGCGCGCCTGGCGGCCGGGTTGGCTGCGGCCGCCCAGAGGCTCCTGCCAGTCCAACCACCGACTACACCCTGGGAAGGAGGAGCTTCAGGCGCGCACAAGGCGTCAGAATCCTCAATTTCCAACTTAGCATCTTGGCAGGACCTTTGCGAAGCCAAAAGCAGAGCCCCCCAGTGCAAAGAGCGAGGGGGAAAAGAGAAAGCAGCAAAGGAAGGGGGGGTTACCCAGCCGGGGCGAGTGAGACGCGCAGAGCAGCGGTCTCGGCGGTCACAGCCGGAGACGCGCGGGAAGCCAGCGAGGAGGCGCCGCGAGCCGGAGCCCGAGAGCCGGGGCCCGGGAGCCGGGGCCCGAGGAGCGGCGGCCCGGGGCGGCCAGAGGCCAGGTGCCCGCCCGCTCGCCCTCGCAGGGCGCCGCCCGGCTCGTTGGCGGCCGCGGCGCGGCGCGCCCCATGCCCGTGTGTGGCCATGTCCTACCCGCAGGGCTACTTGTACCAGCCGTCCGCCTCGCTGGCGCTCTACTCGTGCCCCGCGTACAGCACCAGCGTCATCTCGGGGCCCCGCACGGATGAGCTCGGCCGCTCGTCGTCGGGCTCCGCGTTCTCGCCCTACGCCGGCTCCACCGCTTTCACGGCGCCCTCGCCGGGCTACAACTCGCACCTCCAGTACGGCGCCGACCCCGCGGCGGCCGCGGCAGCCGCCTTCTCTTCGTACGTGGTGAGTGAGCTGGAGCGGCGGCGGGCGAGGGCAGCTGGGGCCGCGCGCGGCGGGCGGGGGCTGCGGGAACCCCGGCCTCGGCGCCACGGCGGACTGCCCGCGCCAAGCTTCGCGGCCGCTCAAAACTTGGGCGATTGTCTCGCTCGGCTTCGCCCCGGCCTGGGGCTCCGGAGTGACTCGGAGGAGAGAGCCGCGTCCTGCTTCGATCGCTGAGCTGGCGCGAAGTGTTTCGGGGGGAGAGGTCGCTGCAATTAAAGAGCAGCATTTGGTTCAAACGCGAGCTCCAGGCCGCCTTGCGATTTTTCTTTTATTTTGTTTTTTAGTTTTGCAATTTTGGAAAAGTAGTTCTAAAGAAAGAGACCAGAAATGTGAGCCGAAGAGTGCGAAATCTGTGTAAACGTGTTTGGCTTCGCTTTTAATTAGTCCTCCAAAATGTTGCAAATCCGTAATCCTATCTTCGCAATCCGATTTGGAGGTATTAAATTTCTGAAAAGTCGGCCGAGCTGCGGTGCATCCGGGATTTTTCGGCCGGGTGCACTTTTTGGAAAAGCGTCGCGGCTTCGGTTTGGGATAACATTTTTGGAGGGGTGGGAGTGCTGCGGCAAGGTTTAGCTTTTCGTTTGCCTTTCTTTGGAGCGGAGAAAATGCCTTTGCTTCCCGTGCTCTTTCTCTTGCGCCTAAAGTGAAGCCTCCCCGGCGCGGAGCGCAGAGTCGCCGCAGCTGCCCGGGCCTCTCTCTGAGTGGAGGGCCTGGCCACGGTGGTCGCATCTGCGCTTGGGGGACGGACGTGCCCGGGCAGACTGGGGCCTACAGGGTGCCGCCGAGGCCAGGACGGCTTCGAGCACCCCTGAAGGACCGGACTCGGGAGTTGGCGCCCCAGCTGCCTTCGGAGTAGGGGGAGGGGTTGCCCTTGGGTCTGAGCCCGCCAGCCCTAGTCCAGCAGAAGCCTGAGTTCGGGCCTCGCCGCCCGCAGATCCCGGGTCGCAGTGAAAGTGTGTTGCGGTCTCCCCGGTGGCAGTGGGGACCACAGCGCACTCTCACCTTCTCTCTACCTGTTCCCCGCAGGGCTCTCCCTATGACCATACACCCAGCATGGCAGGCTCCTTGGGGTACCACCCGTACGCAGCGCCCCTGGGCTCGTACCCGTACGGGGACCCCGCGTACCGAAAGAACGCCACGCGAGACGCCACCGCTACACTCAAGGCCTGGCTCAACGAGCACCGCAAGAACCCCTACCCCACCAAGGGCGAGAAGATCATGCTGGCCATCATCACGAAGATGACCCTCACCCAGGTGTCCACCTGGTTCGCCAACGCGCGCCGGCGCCTGAAGAAGGAGAACAAGATGACGTGGACTCCGAGGAACCGCAGCGAGGATGAGGAAGAAGAGGAGAACATTGATCTGGAGAAGAACGACGAGGATGAGCCCCCTAAGCCCGAGGACAAGGGAGACCCTGAGGGCCCCGAAGCAGGTTGGTGGACGTGGGAAAGGATGTGTTGAGCAGGAGTAAGAAAGAAAAGGGGGGGTCTAGAGAGGGGGAGCACAGGGCCTGGAGGTTGGGGGCAGGCGTCTTTGCCTCTGCGGTCGGGGACCTGGACCCCGCCGCGCGGCCTCTGCGCCGCTGATTGCTTGGGTTTCGCCCGCAGGAGGAGCGGAACCGAAGGCGGCTTCGGGCTGCGAGCGGCTGCAGGGGCCGCCCACTCCCGCCGGCAAGGAGACCGAAGGCAGCCTCAGCGACTCCGATTTTAAGGAGCCGCCATCCGAGGGCCGTCTCGACGCGCTGCCCGGGCCCCCGCGTGCCAGCGGGCCCTCCCCAGTGGGGCCAGCCGTGGCGCGGCTGGCCGAGGACCCGGGCCCTCACTACCCCGCGGGCGCGGCGGCTCCCGGCCCGCACCCAGCCGCGGGAGAGCTGCCCCCGGGTCCCGGCGGGCCCTCGGTCATACACTCGCCGCCGCCGCCGCCGCCGCAGGCGGTGCTCGCCAAGCCCAAACTGTGGTCTCTGGCAGAGATCGCCACATCGTCGGACAAGGTCAAGGACGGGGGCGGCGGGAGCGAGGGCTCTCCATGCCCACCGTGCCCCGGGCCTGTAGCGGGGCAAGCTCTGGGAGGCAGCCGCGCGTCGCCGGCCCCGGCACCACCGCGCTCGCCCTCGGCGCAGTGTCCGTTTCCGGGCGGGACGGTGTTGTCCCGGCCTCTCTACTACACCGCGCCCTTCTATCCCGGCTACACGAACTATGGGTCCTTCGGACACCTTCATGGCCACCCGGGGCCCGGGCCAGGCCCCACCACCGGTCCGGGCTCGCATTTCAATGGATTAAACCAGACGGTGTTGAACCGAGCGGACGCTTTGGCTAAAGACCCGAAAATGTTGCGGAGCCAGTCCCAGCTAGACCTGTGCAAAGACTCTCCCTATGAATTGAAGAAAGGTATGTCCGACATTTAACGCGGGCTGCGTCGGTCCCGGACTTTGCTAATTTATTAAAAAACATGGCCTTGGCAGTTATTTTTCCATCAACAAGAGAGAGAGAGAAAAAAACCTACCCCTTCTATTAAAAAGTTTATAGTTCATGGAGATGGATGACATAAAAACGCAAACATCTCCACACAAAAATGTCTTAACCAACAGAAAAGAAAAAAAAAAGGATTTGTATTAAATCTTATTCTGTATATTTAATGTAGCATTTTGTATTTAAATTGATAATTCAATATCTTTGAAGTAAATTATGAAATTAAGACACCTGTACAGGCATTTAATGTTTTTTTGTAATATAAATATATACATTTGTGTTTCCCCCCAAACTGTTTCATAGTTTAAAAATACAAGTTTAATTTAATTTTTTACACCTATTGATTTTTCTGGGTATGAACTAAAGTATTATTACAGAAAGGAAACAGGTTATACTCTTAGATTTAAAAAGTGAAACTGCAGCCGCCTTTGTAAAATGCAAAATATTTAATTAAAAGAGATTTTAACATAATCAGAGCCACTCATTACTTTTTAGAAGCCTCAATAAACTGTCCATTGCCTTGGACAAAAGGTGCAAACTGCAACTTTTCTTCGAAATAGGGAATGAAAGGTTTCACAGAACCTTGGTGAGCCGGGGGTTCGTAATTAGGTTGCAAGCCGGGGGGAATCTGGCCCTGCCCCAAATGCAGGTTTGAATCGCTGATGCGGGCTGCTTGGGGAGATTGGACCCTGGGGGAAGGAGGAGAGAGACCCAAGTGTATGCCCAGAAGGGTGGAAAAGATGGCAAAGCCAGCTAGAGACAGGCACCACCCAAGCTACACCGCTTAACCTAATTACTTCCAATCAGTGTCGTGTTTTATGCAAAGCAATCAGCTGGTGAACTTTGCTAATGAGTTCGATTTTATGCCGGATTTAGTCCTTATTACTATTTCAAAGGTGCTGTGGGCTAATGCGGGCGGGGAGCGTTAGGGGGTGCCAAGGAGAAGGCCTTCCCAACCCACTGTCTTCTCTACCCCTTCAAAATCGGGCATTGATCTCTCCGTGGGAATGATTAAATCAGCAAGTGTTCCATCCGCGACCGTGCGGGTTGGTAGGCGGCCCCGTAGATGCCCGTGCAGCCGCGGGGTCGGGGCCGCGGAACCGGCGAGGGGACGGTTCCCCCATTTCACAGGTAGGTGTCACACTTGTCCTGAATTTCAAGCCTGCACTTTGCAGCGCCGGAGATTGGAGAGAGAGAGTGAGTGGAAGTGGGGGAGGGAGCGCCATAGGCTCTTGGGGGAAGCGAGGGGAGCCCTGAAAGGACCCGGAGAGCACACCCCGCCCCTCACCACGGGCCCCGTTTTGGACAAGTGGCCTTCAAAAGTTCAAGGAAATTTGCCTAGATAATGAGGCCGCTGTGTACTCGGTCAGGCTTGTCGTCGCTTTAGCACTTTTCCCGGCTCAGATTCGAGAGTCCGAGTAGCTACAAAAAATAGTTTTGAGGTTTTATTTTCTCGTTTTAATCCCGCATATTTAATCTTGAAATGAAAGGTCAGGATGCTTCTCAATCCCAAAACAGGAGGAGACCGTCCTGCACCCAGACACGCCAACACTATGGGTGCTCGTGTGTTCATTTTGCGCGCAAGAGGTAGAACCGCGGACGTGTTTTACTTCGTGGGAAATTTTCGGTCATCGGGGAAGAGGGAGGGTTTACTACAAAAACACTCCAGCGAGGGGAATTAATTTGCTCTGTTAAGCCCAAACCTGAGTGTAGAAAGAATGTGTTTGCACATAACATCAGCTTAATTAGGCTAAATCTAAATGCACTTATTTGCATTTCTACCCCAGACAACTTTAACCCTACTCGCTTTTTTAAACACACCCCCAAACTTTCATCGGAGTTTTTACTTTTCCTATTTTTTTTTTAAAGCTGCAACGGGGCTCCTTTGCTTATTCGAATTTAAACGAGTTTGAAAGCTGCATTGTCCAGATTTTTTTTTTTCCCCGAACAGCAGTCCACTTCAGAGTTTAAATTAGTGAGAAAATTCACGCAGGGAAAATGGTTTCAAAGCTGGAAGTGTGAAGGCTTAAATATGCATGAGACGGTCGTATTTTATTTTGTCCGCTTAATTATAAATGATTTTTTAAACAATTGAATTCCAGAGATGACTTGCCCTACGCCCATCCCCGCGCCCCAGCCCTCCCCCCACCCCAACAGCCTAGTTCGCAGTCAGCTTCCCCCCACCCCCTCACCCCCGTTGAATATGCAGCCCCAGGAGTCACCTTGTCTTCTAAAAAAGTCAGAAGAATAGGCCAGTCCCCTTCCCTTAAAGAGAGAGTTTAAGGACGCCATCAACTCTGCGGGGTTTTGGAAGCACTGGCCGTAAACCCTGCCCAAAGATTTTAAAAAGAAAATTACAGGCCTCCTTGCTCCCGGGAGTATGCAAATGGCGCGGCGCGGGCCTCACCAGTTTGACTGCAGAGGCTCGGGAATGGAAGGCGAACGCCCGCGGCGCTGCCTGGGACCGGGAACCGCGAACCGGGGAGCCCGCGGCGTTTCTCCCCAACGTGGGGCTCTGCACGGAGCCTCCCGGCTGGGGAGCGAAACCGCCAGAGGCTGGGAGGCTGGTGCCCTAATCCCTGCCCCCTCCCCACATCCCTCCTGCCCTTGGCCTCTGCAGGGTCTACGGTTTTCTTTGCGTAATGCATCTTCAGTACAAGCCTCAATTAAGTAAGGGGTTTCTCCTTTGCAGAGCTGGGTTTTCGGTGGCCAGTGGTTTCTCTAGTGTCTAGAGTCTTTCCAGTTTGGGGGCGGCCTGTCGGGCAGCTCGAGGTTCGGGCACTTAGGAAATGTCTCCGGCTTTTAATCCCAGAAGTAGTTGCGTGTCTGTATGGTCCTAAGTCTCTCCTCCAGCCTCCACTGGACCGCCTCTTGGGCCGTGTGGAAGGCGATGCGCCTTGGAGGAGCTAGAGAAAAACTTCCGGTGAATGCAAGGATCCGGGTTTGTTCGCAGGCTTGGATTGGGCCGTGGAAGTGGCTCGAAACAGCGCCTAAGACACCTCGGTGCTGGAGCTGCGGGGGCATTCGCCACCTGCGCTTGGCTGCACTGGTTCCGGCCCCCAAGGAGCGCCTAGCTTGGCACTTAGGGACTAGGAGGCGCTGAATCCCTGGCAATAGAAGTAGCGGGATCACCGAGTAGGGTCTATGCAATCAGCCTCCCACCCCCGAGACAGCGCAAACCCGAGACAGGCTAGGTTCCTTCTCTCACCCCTCTGTGCGGGGCGGAATCTGTTCCTGGGATTTGGGGGTGAGGAGCGAACAGCCCAGTCAATACCCGAGGGCACGTACGCAGGCGTTGAGGAGACGCGGCGGGAAGAGAGGCCTTTCCTTCCCAAGGTCCCCGGCTCAGAGTGTTAAGGCCCGAAATGTTGATCCCCAGCCTGGGGGCCGGACCTATACCGAGGTCTCCTGGTTTACCAACCCCTCGGAGGCCTCCCATTCCCGGTGATGTGCGCAGCTCTCGGAAGATGGAAGGTTGGGGGGGGGGGGTTGTTGAGCGTGAGGCTTCATAACTGGTCGTGCCTCCCAGCCCACCTGTCTCCCACAACTATCCCAGCTGCCAACTCGGCGGAGGAACGAAACGGTGCTTTGCAAAAAGCCCAAAGTGAAAGGAATGTGATTGGGCTCCCAAGAGGGAGCTCGACGCTGATGCAGTTTAGGAAGGGCGCCGCCTACTGGTCCCCTAGCGCCACGCCATTCGCGGAGAGGAGGAGTTAGGTGACACCGGTCTATGCCCCACTACCCGCCACTGGGCCTTTGCTCTGAACCCCAAGCAGGTCGAACTTTAGCTGCTGCACCACCTCGCTCGCTGCTGCCCGGGACCCAGGACGTACTTAGCATTGGGGATTTGGAGAGCAGGATCTGAGACCAAAACGGTTTTAACCCTACGGATTCCCGCCACGACTTGCGCACAGTCCTGAAAACCAGGTGGCAGGCTGTTGAGAAATGTGCCCGCGGCTGAAATAGCCTGAGGGTGGGGGCCGCGGCCCCGAGCAGCTCCCGCACTGCCCAGGTGTTCTCGGTCGGCTTCAGGTGCATGCACTTGTGTTTCTGCTGGCTCGGGCTCTGGAACCGCGCAGTTTTGTTTAATTTGCGGTTTGGCATATCTGGGGTCTACCGTGCAACCTCGCCCCCAAAGATCGTTTCTGTCTTTTGGCCTGTGGGGTGGACATCTATAGGAAAAGGAGAAAAAAAAAAAAAAAAGCAAAACTAACAATAACCTCCGATGCTTCAAACCCTCCTATCTCGACCAAACCTTTAAAGTGGCGAGGCAAGAGGTGCTCACCTGGGCGTCCCCCTTCACTCTCCCCCCGCCACCAGAAGCGCTAACGGGTAATATCAACCCGTCTCCTCCTAACGCAGGGATACCACCCGGCGACGCGGGAGCGCCTTCCGCGCGTCTCTTTGCATCCCTCGCCACTACGCCACCCAACAGGCGGAAAATCGGGCCTGACCAGGACCTTGCCGCCTGCTCTCCCCTTAAACTGGCTAAAGCTGCGGGACTGTCCCTAGACCCACCCCGCGGGTCCCCCTTTGTGACCAGGCTAGAGTTGGTCTCCTTTTCGTTTGCTCGCGAAATGCGACTTGGGTCCCGCGCCCAAGGCGGGGCCCAGATTGTGGCCTAACAGGGGATCGCCTCTGGGGCCGGGCTGCAGCTCCTACTGCACCCACTGCTGTGGCCAGGCCCTCGGGGCCGTTGAGGGTCTCTGGCCTCCTGTTGGCTGCAGGCCCCAGCCCTGGATCTCCAAGGCCGCCGGCCCGGCCGCGCTCGTTTCCGGCGCCCGGTGGAGCCCAGCGCGCCCAGACGCCACTTTCCCCAGTGAAATCTGCTTTTATTTGCTCCGAGCAAACCCCGGGCTCTCAGCTCTCCCGCCTGATGGATGCAAATGTAAATGTGCACTTATTTAATTGGATCAGGCCCCAAGATAAAAGAGATAAACGGCTCCCCGTTTGCTAACTTATTTTCCGAAGCATGCAGCGCCGCGTGGAGGGGAAGCTAATGAAGGCGCGGCGCTCGGCGCTCGGCGCTCGAGCTCCCTGCGGCTGCAGAGCGCTGGTCCGTGCGCTCGGCTGCAGCTGCGGGTCCTGGTCAGCCTCCTTTACAGGGGCCCTGCCCGCGGGGTAGGATCCCCGTGGGACCTTCTGTGGCACCAGGACGCGAAAGTGAGAAGGTGCGGCGTGGGCTTCGCGCCTGCAAACACCCCGCTCCTCGTCACACATTCTCCGGCTTGTTTTCTTCTTTCTTACTCAACTCCCCATGCTGGAGTCATACCCCAGGCCCATCCGATAGAAAATTCTTTCTTGCTGCTCTTCCCAAGCGTCGACTTTCACTCCAGGTGGCGGTTTCAGAGCAAAGGACGCGAGGGCTACGAAAAGGACGAGGCGCCCCCCTCCGCCCGCCACCAGGGTCGCGTGGAGCCGCCCTTCGAGCGGAAGGACCTCCATCTTTCCCCAGATGGCTCTCCTTTGGAGTCTGGGATCTCTTTCCGAATCGAGAAGAAGCTGTCGATTACCCCGTACCCCCAATTATGTACGCACGCAATACACACGGCCCTTCAAAAATGTCAAGGGGTCGCGCGGAACCGCGACATCCAGACACTAGGAGTAGAAAGGGCTCCCTGGCTCTTCCCTCTCCCGGGCTCGAGTTCAGAACTTCATCGCCAGCGCGTCCTCACCCTCAAGTTCGTTCTCCAATTTTGGGCCTCGCTTTTCCCCGTTCAGAGGGCTGGAGAGGAGATCGGGGTGGGCGAGGGCAAGAGGCCGGACGAGACAGCCTGAGGCTGGGTGCAAAGGAGCGGGCCAAAGGGGGCGCCCTAGGCGGAGACCCTCGCCCAGGAGCTCCTGGAGGCAAGGTCGGGCGAGGCTGGGCAGGGCCCGGCCGCGCGAGGCCTGGCTGGGCCGGGCCGCCGGGCCGCGCCCCATCCCCAACGCGCTGATGGATTGGCTTGTCAGGAGAGCTCTGTGCGCTGAGCCCATCAGAAAGCACTTACCTCGCTAAACTGAAATTACTGTCTTTTCAGGGGCTAATTTGTGTAACTCCCATGGAGGGGTTTGGAGGGGGTTTGATGAGGCATAAAATGATGATTAATGAATTTATTGGCCGCCGCTCCTCAAACAAGGGCTGGAGAGCTCCGGTCCACACCGGCAGCCTGGCGGCGGCGCTCAACACAGCTGGGGTTCGGCCTCCCGGGGCTCAGCGCCCGAAAGGGTTTCCTCTATCGCGGGGTTCTGGCCCTGGGCGCTTTCCTTGACCTTACTTACTGCCGTCTGCTGGTCCGCCCGGATTTGGGGCGCAGGCTCCAGCCGTGCCATCATCGCCCCCTGCAGGCCGGCTGCTCAGACCTGGGGGGAGGCCAGGGCTACTGTAAGCTGCAGGCCCGGAGCAAGGCGGCCGGCTCCCACGACTAGGCCTCATAGAAGCTGGGACTCCGATGTGACCAGGGCACCGCAGGCGGCTGGAAGAAGGAGATGTGGTCTGTTGTCCAGAGACGTTATGGCTTCCTGGTTACGTGCTTAGGCCTCGGTGGCTCAGTCCTACCTCTGCAACCTACTGAGCTGTGCGTCTTCAGCAGATCAAATGACTTCTCTGAACCTCAGTGGTCTCATCTGTAAAAAAGGGCCCTGGTTTTGTGAGGATTCTAGTAGGTGGCATATAGTTGTCCCTCAGTACGGTTATTAGGGTCATGCTGTCTTAAGACTTCACTAGCCCAGGCCTGGGTAAGGGCAGGGGACTGAGGCTTGGGGTTCTGACTTGGTGACCATTCTACCAGCATGGCTGATATTCCTTAGCACTCCCCTCCTCCTCCCCACTTTCTCTGGCCTTGTACCACAGCCTGGGGGTTGAGGGGGGACCCTGGGGAGCCTGGGAAGGCAGTTAGACAGGGAAATGACCTGATCAGAGCTGAGCTTTGGGGAACGGACTGGGCGTGACTTGGAGTAGAACTGAATTTCAGGTTAGTTCCCAGGAAACTCCAGAACACCTCAGCTTATAACCCCCTTTGTCTGCAGGCTCCTGTCTTGTGGAATCTGCCCACAGCGGCCTTTTAGCTGCTCCCTCTGCTCTCAGTCCAGAACCTGCAGCCCATGAACTTATCCTTTCAGCTGGATAAGGATTCTTTATCTCCCCCGCCTACCTCGCACCCCCCACGCAGGCTCACCTAGGTGTCGCAACAATCCACTCTACCTTTGACCCTGCAGCACATCCTGCCCTGCTGAAACAGAGCGTAGGAAAGACCTTGGCACTGACCTCTCCGGTGGAATGCTGAGGCTGGCCTCCCTGTTCTAGGTGCTGCCAACGCAGCCATGAACAAAACAAAGGCCCTGTCCTCCTGGAGCTACATTTTAGAGAGGAGACAGAAAGTAAACAAGCGAGCGTGACCATGGTTTATCACAATGTCCGGGTGATGAGTGTTAGGAGAAAAATTAAGGAGAGTAAGGATATGGAAGGGAGTGTGTTTGTTTATCAAGGGCAGTCTGGGAAGTGTCCCTTAGAAGGTAGCATTTGAGCAGAGACCTGAAAGAAATTAGGGACTAGGCCATAAAGATATCTGGGGAGGGAAGTCACAAGTGCAAAGATCCTGAGGTGGAAGCAGTTTTGAGCAACTGCAAGGAGATCTTTGTGAGAGAAGATGAGGCTAGAGCAAAGCCAGGTTCAGGTTATAGGTCCTTGTAGGTCTCGGTGAGATGTTTGAGTTTCATGATGAGAGAGAGACAGGGGAAGAAGAGGGGGAGGGATCTGAGGTGGTGGTGAGACCTAATTTATGTTTTTAAAGTCACCGTAGGTGTGAGGAGCCGAGACCCTGGGAGGGCAAGTGTAGAAGTCATAACCAGTTAGAAGGCTGATGGTGAATCCAGGGGCAGGTAATGCTGCCTTGGACCAGGGAGGTAGCCAGAGAGGTGAGGAGAAGTGGTCAGATTTGGACTGTATTTTGAAGGTAGAGGCAACAGGCTTTGCTGATGGATTGGGTGTGAGAGATGAGAGGAGGGGTAGTCTGGCTGCCTCCAAGGATTTGGGCCCAAGCTCCCAGGGGCTTGGGGATTGCTATTTGCTGAGATATCAAACAATAAGAGAGAAACAGGATTATTTTTTTCAGAGAGGGGAGAGGTAAGATATCCATCGATTTGACCCTAAGCCCTTCGGCCCAAAGGAGTTTCTGTAGAGCAGGGATCCCCAACCCCCAGGCTGCAGACAGGTACCAGGCCACCAACAGGTAAAGCAGGAGGTGAGTGGCACTGGGCCGGGTGAGCGAGTGAAGCTTCTTCTGTATTTGCAGCCGCTCCCCAGCGCTAGCATCACCGCCTCAGCTCCACCCCAGATCACCAGGCATTAGATTCTCATAGGAGCACCGGTCCCTGGTGCCAAAAATGTTAGGGACTGCTGCTCTAGAGAACACGCTGGACATCCAGTGGCAAAATTCACAGCACCCAGAGCAAACCCTGCAGTGAACAGATCCTTCCCCCTGACACCAGAGAGCTCTGACCACTGCGTCTTCCTTTTATAACTGTCAATCCCTTTTTCCTTTTTCTTTTTTAATCAGTGGAGAAACTGGGGTTCAGGAAGTGAAAAACGACTTTCTCATGCTCACACAGTGAGTTTATCAGCAGAACCGAATCAGAAACCCGGGTCTCCTGACTCCTCGGCTTTCTCCCTCTGCCTCACCCAAGCTAAGTTCTCTGGGATATCTCTATTCTAACAGAGAAGTCTTGGAAACAAAATGCCTTAACAGAGAGGAATGAATTTATAATGGTGGAATTTCAGACACTGTGACAGGCTGTCAAGGGAGATATTTTTAGGCCGGGCTGAGAAACATCTTAGCCCTCCTGGAACGCGGCTGGAGCGCGGCTGCCTCCTCAGGACTCCGTGTGTGAAGTACAGATGAGGGGAAAGCTAGGAATGTGCCATCTCTCCCAGACAGTCAGCAGCGAGGAAGAACTGGAGCTGCCACCCCTGCCAGGCAGTGTGTTCTTCCCTAAATAATCGCTCTCCAAAAAGATTTGCTCGTTTCTCCTGCCGGAAGTGACCCACCCACAATTTCTCTCACATAATAGAAGCAGAAATTAACGTTCCATCATTTTATAGAGCAACTCCTATTAGCAAAGATTTGAGTTGAATTATGGGTCTTCCGTGCATTTATTTGACTTTCTTTTCCTTCCTTCCTTTCTTTTCTTTTTTCATATCTCAGCCTGGCTTTTTTTTTTTTTTTTTTTGCTCATCCTTTTCTTGACTGCTTGTGTTGTCTATATGGTTGTCATCTTGGGGAATTTTTTCTATAAAACTATCAGTGGCTTTGTCCCCAAGGGAACCCACAGGCCCTTAGGAATAGCATCTTGACATCTTTCAAGCAGAGTGAGACATCTGTTAGCCTTGGATTCCGAATATCCTCACAGTTCCTGAGTACCCCAGACACCTTCCCAGCTAACACGGGTTGACATCAGACTAACCACACAGTTGTCATTTCTGAGACTTTTTTTTTTTTTAGATCCAAACCACAAGGTTTTTTTGTTTGTTTGTTTGTTTTGTTTGCCCTCTATTTGTAGCCAGCATCTAAATCCAAACCCTGTGGCTCTTTTTCCAAAGACTCATATGTGCAGATGTTCTTTGGTCGTTGAGGGCCGATTTTCCTGGATGACATAAAAGAGTGGATTAGTGGCGACTTAGAGAAAAGGGCTCATTTGAAATAAACACCACCTCTTTGCTCTCTTGAAAAATGTGGTAGAAAAATTGTCAGCCTGGTTTATTTTGGTTGGTGGACTTGTTTTGCTCTCAGATTTTTTTTTCTTTCTTACTCCCTTTTTTCTTTTTAATTTTCCCTTTTAATCTGGTAAATGCCTGACAGAACCTGTAGGAATGTCTAAGAAGCCTCCATAGGCCTTGACACTGCAAGAAATAAGCCGTCACTTTACTCAGTGCTCCTCATTCGAGCCCATCCTCCAAATCCTTGTCATGGCCTCCACTGTTGAAACTATATATATATAGAATGATTTCCTTCAAATTTTGTCACCATTTATTTACATTGAAAGGAATATTTATACCTCTAGTGTAACTAAGAAACTGGTAGCACTTGCCATCAATAGGTGATCATTATAAAAAACAAAATAATTATTTGACAGTCTTGGCCCCCTGGGCTTTGAAAGTGACTGGCAGCTCTCAGTGTCTCTGGTCGCTCCTGGAGATTTCCCCAAACCCCTTCCTTCCGTTTTGCCGGCTGCCTTCTGACTTCTGTGGGCCGCACGAGCATCTCTTCACCCCCATTTAAAATCATCACGTGTCCCCCCAAAGATGCGCTTACCACACTTTGGGAAATAGTAACTGTTCGTTTTACATATATTGAAACTGAGGCCTTGAGAGGTAAAGCAACTTGCTGAAGGTCACACAGCTGGTTGATGATGAAGGTGGGGCTGCCTGCCTCCCTGTCCCCACCTTGCTGTCCACACACCCCTTTCTTAATAATCCTTTGCCCTTTAATCCTCATCTCGGGGCATGCTTCTAGGGAGGCAGGACTGAAACCGGAGAATCCTTGCAAACCTGCCAGGCTGTTGTTCTTTCCATCCCACTGGTTCTGCAAGGCCCGGATCCCTTTTGCCTGTCTGCGGGTCACTCTTTGGGGTAAGAGGCCAAGACCCGCTGCCCAGTCTGCTCTTTGACACCACAAAGGACTCTGGCCCTTCTCCTTTCCCTGCAGGGGTCTCTCGTTCTGAGAACAGCTTGGGGAGGGGGTCGGTAGGCTCGATGGGGCAGATGCTATCCCCCTTTGAGAGGTATGTGCCCCAGCAGTTCCCACCACCTGCCCCAGAAGGCCTGCCGTGCCCCTCGGCGGTCCTGCCGCGCCCCTGCCCTGCGTCTGGCCCCAGCCCTCACCCCTGCTCTAGGCCGCGCGTCTGACCACCTGACGTGTATCTCTAGCTGGAAGGACCACAAGCAACCCCAATTCAAAACACCCCGACCGAGGTCACCTTCTCCCCATTCCTAGCCATTCCCCGACTCCAGATCAGTGTCTCTTGCCTTCCTTCATCCGATCACCCAGTAGAAACAGGCCGACACCTCTCTTTCACCCCTGCCTCATATGCACTCACTCCCCAAGTCCCACAGGCCCTTCTGAGAGATCTCGTTCCCCTGCCTCCCTCCCCTGCTCTCGTCTGAGCCTTTGTCATCTGTTATACAGCTATAGCATGTCCTCCCAACAGTGTCCCGGCCCCAGCCAGCTTTGTAGCACCAACGCACAACCCAAAGCCTGGAGTGTCCTGAGTCTTCCCTACATGTTGGTGGAATTGAGATCAAATGAATGGACCCCCCAAGCCTATGTACTTATTTGTTTCTTCCCACAGAAATATGAACTTTGAAACAGCTCTGGGGGCAGATGGATATGAGTTCAAATTCTGACTGCAACCTGTTATCTCGAGTGTCTTAGTGAGCCAGATTAAATGACCATGAAGTCTAGACAGAGAGGCCCAGGACCCTGGGTGATGGCAAAGGTGGGTTCCAGTGCTGGACTGGCTGGGTTCCATTCCCATCTGTGCCGTGAGTGCTGTGCAGCCCTGGGCAAGTTTCTTAACCTTTCTGAAATTTAGTGCCCTCATCTGTAAAACAGGAATAATAATAGCATCTACCTCAGCGGGTGAAGATTAAATAAGATAACATAAGCAAAGCCCACCAAAGAGCATGTCTGAGTCTCCATAAATATAACCTCTTATCGTTGTTACTCAGTACATATGGTTTCGTCTTCTCAAAAATGACTCCAACTGAGAATTTCTAACATTGTGTAGTGTGTTTTCCCCGGCTCTTAATTATTTTACATCTTTTTGCTGACCAGCAATGGTTAAGATGTGTAAAGTTAAAAAAAAAAAAAGCTTATTTTAAAAATCACTCCTTGGAACATCATTTCATTACTTAAACTTTCTGCTGACTCATCTGTTCCTTGGTAACTGAGTCTTTCTTTACCAATAACTTTAATTACATCAATCACTCATTCCAAAAACTGCTGAATAATGAAAACCTCTAGAGGTGACACTGTGGACCTCTTTTACACAAGTAGGGGCTTGTGGAGGGAGAACACATTTTTCTTTCCTTTTCTTTCTTTCTTTTTTTTTTTTTTTTATAACAATTAGTACTTCAATCACAGAAAGTATATGTGTAGTTTTTATGATATGCTATTTATCTCACCGATTTCTAATTAGCAAGAGCAGGAGTAATGACAATTCATAACTTCTTATTTATTTGTTTTTCATAACTTCTTGAATCGAGTTGAATGGAATTTGTTTCATCTGACATTTCTTAGTTGTAAGGCCCATGTCGCCACCTTGGGGGTAAAAATAAGTGATGTCTGAGCATTCCAACACCAAGTCCTTTACCAAAATCTGCCAATCATGCAGTTCATAGGTCAACAAATAACGATGATTTTTTTTTTATCGATAATCGTAGCTACCTTATTGATCTTAGTATATGCCAGTTATTGTACTAAAGGTTTTACATACATGATCTCAGCAGAGTCTCATCAGACTTATGGAGTAGGTGCTATTATTATTCCTATTTTACAGATGAAAAAACCAAGGCACTGAAAGGTTTACTTGTAGTAAGTAGCTGTCCAATTGGCATATGAACCTAAAAATGTCTGACTCCCATTTTCTGGACCTAGATGGAGCCATAGGGAGTTGCCGGCTGCCCTTTGCGGCTTTAGGTATTAGCTGCAGGAAAGAAGAGATGCTCAATTTGACAGGAAGAGTAGGATGTGGGGAGGGAATGAGGTGCATCTCACAAAACCCTGCCCCAAAGCACCGGTTCTTCCTTCCTCTCCTCTCCTCCAGGCTCTCGTCTTCTCCCTCTTGAGGGGCCTCAGCCTCCTAATAGGCCTCTCCGTCTCCAAGCTCTGCCCCCAGCTTTCTGTCTACACACGGTGTCCATTTTAGCCAGGAGACACTAGCCAGGGGAGCTACGGGAGGTTGTAGAGCAGGAGAATGACAAAATCAAAGCTGCACCTCAGTCCCCTCTATGTCATTCGAAGCTCTGCATCATTCTGACCCAACTCTCCTACGTGGCCCTGTCTCCCGAGACCTTTCATGAGTATCTGGTGCTGTGGTCCCACTGTCTAAACAGTCACTCCCCAAGTCTTTTTCCCAGGCTGGTTCCTCTACCTCAGAGCAATGCATCCCAATGACCTGTCTAAAGGCACCCACCCTTCCGAGATTGAGCTCACTTGCTTCTAGAAGCTTCTTGGGCTCCTGCTCACACTGCTTCCTCTCCATGGGGCAGGGGGCGGGGGCAGGGGGCGCAGGGCTGCTGCTGAGGAAGAGGCAGCAGAGGCAGGGAAAGCTGGGTTTGCATCACATGTCTGCCACGTACCCCACTGTGTCACCTTGGATGGCTGGCTGAACCTCTCAGAGCCTCAGTTCCACCCCAGCAAAGCAACAATGATAATATCTGTGTCTGTGGAGGGTTCGAGAAAGCCATCCATTTTATCACCGCCTGCAACGCCAGTACGTTCATTGATCGCACATTGAGTGCTCACGTGTTAGACTGGAACCAAGATGATCCCAAAGGCGCACATTTCTACGAGCTCTGAACTGGCCTTTCCTCTTTGCATGTGTGGCTCCATCAATGCGTAGATCTGACCGTGAGTGCTCACAGTCAATTTGTCTTAAGCTGGTACCATACTGTTTGTCTTACTATGGCTTTGTAGTGTGTCCTGAAGTCTGGCAAGGGAGTCCTTACTTTTTGCTTTTCTTTACCAAAACTAACTGACTGGGCATTCATTCTCCCACATAAACTTTTAGATAAGTTTATCAAGTGTTTAAATCATTTATTTTTGTACTCTGTACCAAGAGTATGCATCACTTATCAATACTGTGCCAGGCACAGGGTCTTTGCATCAGGGTAATGGGGGTGATAGCATCCAGGTGATTCTCTACGGATACAGGTTGACAAAGTAATAAATGCACACTGGAGTTCTTTCAAGATGCATCTCAGGCGTCCTGGTAGTCAGTCCTGAGGTGAACTTGGGGGCCCAGGTGTCTTACTCTGGGTAGAGGAGAGGAGCAAGGGCCTGTGGTGGCTCTGAGGGTGACGAGGAAATGACGAGCAGTGCTTGTCTATACGTGGTGCTCTTTGCAGGGGCCAGAGCTGGCTGTGTGAGGACCTGGGACCTCTAATGTACCTACACTAAATGAGGGAGGTTTCTAGGCTTCGATCAGAACTCTCTTAATACCCCTGGCCCAGCCCCGAGTCCTGGTCCTTCCCTATTGAATCACAAGTACAGAGGGTACAGAGAACACTGTGACTAAGAGTGCAGGCTCGCACCCGGGCTGTCTGGCTTCCTGTTGCCTATGCTCCCTGCCCCATCGGCCCTGCCTTAGCAAATGGCACCACCGTCCCGAAACCTGGCAGTCTCGGCTTTTCCCATCCTCTCCAAATTGCCACCTCCAGTCACCAAATCTGGATCAGCTGTGGTGGATTCACCTTCCTCTATCTCTACTTCTCTTCATTCCCACTGCCATCCCCGTTATCCCAGCCACTGTCATCTCTCGCCTCCTCAGTGACCTCCCACCTCTAGCCTTGCTCCCTGGAGTTAGCTGATGCTCCCCACTGGAGACAGACTGTGTTCCTGTCCCTAAATTATTTCATGGCTCTCTATCACCCTCAGAAGAGCCTCGGACTCCGAAGTATGATGCTCTTTCAAACTTCATGCTCTCAACCTCTAAAATAAAGCGATTTTTATGTACTATTTTGCCTCTGGGCTTTTGCCTATTTTCTTCCCTCTGCCTGGCATGCCTGTTTTCACTCCCCCCCGCCCCCGACACACACTTTTCTACAGTCAATGCCTATGTAGTAAAAGGTAGGTACTTAAAACTCCCTCCTCCCCCGGTGCTTTGCCCCAATCTGTGCTAAAAGTATAAAGTAAGGGGTAAGCAAAGTCCCTTAAGTACTTAATTCACCTCTGAGGTTCAGTTTCTCCATCTGTAAATTGGGACACAATCATGGTGCTAAGAGTCCATTCCAAGCGGATACTTTAAAAATCAATGTACGATTCAGTGTTTCGTAGGATCATTGTGAGGATTGAAGGAGATCATTGCAGGCAAATTTCATGGGCCAGTGGAGGAATAAACAAAGGCATGAGGCCCAATCCTAATTTTAAGGAACTTTCCCTGAGTTCAGATTCATACCACCATGGCCAACAGCTCTTTGAGAGCCATTGCCTTCCTTCTCTTTTGGGATGGCAATGTACCCAGCCTTAGGGAATGAACCATTTGTGTCTAGGCCCATTGAGATACCTCCATTCTCCTTTGCCACATGCTCACTTTCCCAGCCTCCCTTGCAGCTAGGTGCTCATGTGACCGATTCTGACCAATGGGATATAAGGCGACATCTACTAATCTTTCTGAATCTCAGTCTCTACTTTTGGAAAATGAGGTGGTGAAATTAGAGATCAGTGATGTTTAATCCCTACCTCATCCTTTTTCTTTTTTTTTTTTAGCAAAAGATTTCTCCCTCTCCCTCTTTCCCTCCTCCTCCTCCTCCTCCTCCTCCTCCTCCTCCTCCTCCTTCTTCTTCTTCTTCTTCTTCTTCTTCTTCTTCTTCTTCTTCTTCTTCTTCTTCTTCTTTTCTCTCTCTCTCTCTCTCTCTCTCTCTCTCTCCCTGCAAAGTTATCTTACATGGAATTTTAATATATTATAACAAACAAAGCACAATTGCTTTAATCGAAAGGGAGATCAAAGAATGCAGGAACCCCATCTTAGCTTCACAGGCAGCCCCTGAAGCACACCTACAAAACAACACTTGGAAAACCACTGGCTTGGAGCACCTCTACATCTTATAGTGGACAAGTATAATTTCATTTGTGTATACTTTTGGACAGTTATTCTAGTCCAGCATCCCTAATTTTCCTCAGGAACCATCTCTCCCCTACTCTGGGTTTATATGCTTTTGATGAAGTTAATTCAATTCTGATGCTAGGGCTAGACTATTTAGATCTGGCCAATTGCCCATCCCCCTGAATACAGTGATTGGTTCAGGAATGTGCACATTACCCAGTTTGGTCCAATGAGATTGAGACCTAGGATGTTTATTAAAATTGAGGAGAATTAGAGGCTTTCTCTTCCCATTGAACATGAACCCTGGGACTATAAAACCTGAGAATGAAGTCCACATGGAAGGAAACAGAGCTGAGAGATGGAAAGAGACCAGATCTTAGAGACTTCGAACCCTCAGATTAAGCTTTGCCTGAAGACAGACAGAGTTACTGCCGGATTTTTGGTTTTGTGAGTCAATAAATTCCCTTTTCTTTGGGTACTTTGAATTTCACCTTCTATTTTTGTAACCCAAAGAGTCCCAATTAGTGCGCATCCTTTCCAGACCCCAAACCCTGGGGTCTTCTGAGAGGTAGATGTGAAGGCTGTTCACAAACTTTCCAGTGTTTCCCCTCCTGGGCATGTGGTAGGATTGTACTTCCTCACTGACTTCTTTTGCCAATGACATGTACGTGGAAGTGATAAGTGTCACTTCCAGGGGGCCCCTTTCAAAGTCGGTGCATGATTCACCACTCTCTCTCTTTCCCTCCCATAATGATGTTCCAGATGGTGGAGGCTCCGTCAGCCTGGGTCCCAGACTGAGGACAACGTGGAGCAGAGACCCCTGCTGACCCTCGATGGATATGTACCGTGAGCAAGAAATAAAACTTTGTTGTTTTAAGCCATTGAGATTTTTGGGTAATTTGTTATAACAGCACACCTTAGTCTATCCTGAATAACATAACCAGAATTATTCTTCTCTTCACATTGCTCCTCCTCCTCCCCCTCCTTCTTTCTCGCCTCCTCCTTTTCCACCTCCTTCTTCTCCTCCTTTCTCCCTTCCTCCCTCTCTCTCTCTTTCATTTCTGCCATGCTCAGCCCAGTAGTCATGACTCTGTTTCTTAACTGATCTTCTGAAAACAGACTGTTAGAAGGCATCCATTATTGTCTATCTCCTGCTTTCCCAGTGATGTCCAAGTGGACATGGCAGGAGATAACCAGCCTGCCCCTACAGAGCCACGCCCCTGGCATCACCACCGGTGCCAGTCAATTACAGCTGTCAGTCAGCCATCCTCCCCAGCACTGGCCTCGGCAGGCCAACTTCCTAATCATATCACTGGACTCGCAGGGCTCTGAGTTCTGGAATAAAACCTTCTCCAGGAATTCCCACTCATTATCTTATAAAAGTTAACAAGATCCTGAACATTGTGCTATGGTATTCACAGCATAATGCTCTGCCAAGATTAAAAAAAGAAATCAAGCATTAAAAAAATCATATTGGCTTTAATTGTTAATAATCAATTTCTAGAGCTGATCAGTTAATTAAGCCAGTACATGAGATTCTGCAGCTAAAGTGGAGGCTTGGCAATGACTAAGTTCTTTGAAAAGCAGAAAAGTAGAAGTAAAACATTCCTGAAGCTCGAGTGTGATCATCGTCCTTAAGATATATGGCACTCAGATGGCTCAGGGGTCACAAACTTGCCTGCTGACGAGGGCCAGAAAGGCCACATCAATAGGCACAAAGCAGGTCATATGCGGTTGGTGGCACCTGTGTGGAACTTCTCTCTTTTCTACATTCAGCTCTAGCTGATAGTCACCATACAGGAATGCAGATCTGGTACTGCTAGTTCTTTCAAATGTTTTTTTTTTTTTTTTTTTTCTGGGAAAAGTTGAAATGCACATAAATTATCAACTACATCACGTTTTCCCTAAAATACTGTAACATCCAAAATTAGCGGGCCACCACAGGTAGAATGTCTGATAGTATGCAACGGTCACCTTTATTATCTCTTCCCATTCTGCATCACCTCCATTTTGCAGATCAGGAAACCAAGGCTCAGAAAGGTGAAGTGACTCGCCCAAAAGGACACAGCCAGACTCTGAAACTCAAACCCACACCCTTCAGCTCCAACTCAACTGCTTTCTCTTCCTCCTATATCACAGCCGTTTTCTCACAGCTCAAGTGTGTGGCAGAGAGGCCACCTGTCCACCACAGAGACTTGTCCACCAGAGGGGCCTGCCCCCCACTTCCGTAGGCGAGGCCGTCAGTGGGGAGCAGCTATGAACCAGAGCTGCGTTTCCCAGCGCCTCTTCTAGGTGGGGTCACGTGATTAGTTCTTGCCAATGAAATCAGGTAGGAGCGATATGCTATCTCCAGGTACCAGCAGTTAAGAAATAGGGGAGCGCTCCCCACCTTCTCTTTCTCTTCCCACAGTGTGTTGCAGGGGAACACAGAGACCTTGGCAACCGCTGTTGAAGATAAAGGGACGACAAGACAATGAATCTGCATTCCTGAAGCATCATTTGGAGGAAATCCACCTCCATTCGCGAGTATCCATTTAGGACTTGACACCAGGAATAGACAAACTCACATTGTGTCTGAGCCATTATACATTTTTTTTTTTTTTGGTTTTATTTGTTTCAGCCAATAGCATTACCTTAATCATAGAAATATAAATGGATTTTTAAGAATCTTTTTTCCCCCTTTCGATATCAGCAGGAGGAGCTCCCAGCAGGGTCATCTACTTGAATCCAGGGGGACTTGGGTGGGAAAATGATTCGTAATAAGTTTGGTTTCTGGGGATGGGAGTGGAGTGGGCCTGAGTGTCGCTGCATCTTGCCACCCCTTCCCAGACAACCTCCCTTTGAGGAAGGACATGTTCCATTTCAGCTGGAGGTGAATACATTATCATTGAGCCCTCCTGGAGGAAGACGAAAGACAAAACAAGCATTTGGCCTGTCTGGGCCACACACTCTCAACCAAGATAGGAGTCAACATGTTTGAGAACATCAAAGACAGTGTGATATCTTAAGCATAAGGAGATTAACATTTACAAAGGTTTGCCCCTCGGCCTGTTCCCAGGAATCCAACAGACAGAGCCAGGAGGGACAATTAACATCACCCATCTGCATTGGGGTCTTCTGGCATCTCATACTAGAATTTTTTTGCTCTTTCTGCTAGGTTTGGGAGGAAGGAGGCAAGGTCTGGTCTCATATTTGAGCGAAACCCATCCACATACAAGGGAGATGTGAAAATGCTGGGAAATGACAGTGTGGGACCAAGTCCTGAGGGATAATTCTGCCCCCGCAAATACCAAATCACGGGGCAGGGTGCACACGGGGAGAGAGAGAGAGATTGTCTTTATCCATCTTCTTATATAGTCAGAAACAATCAATGCCCTAAGCCAGCGAGTCCATATAAAAGCAAGGCCGAGGCAGTCTGCGAGAATGGAGGCGGGGTGGGACACTGGTTTGCCTTTTTGAAGCAAGAGGCCAAGAATATCTCAACACACTCCAAGTACCAGCACCAGTAGGCAATGGATGGAGACCAAAATCCCCTACAGCTGTTGGAAACCATACCCTATTCAGAGATAATTGGCAATTAGTTAAACAACTCCTGTTTAAAACACTCCTCCTCCCCACCCTAAAAGACAGCTGTGTTTTAAAAGGGGAGGGGAAGGACTTCTGGAGAAATGTGGAAACCTAATCTTCAAGTCAATAAAACAAAACAGGAGTAAATGAGTTGGAGAATTTAAAAATATGTCCAGGCAATAGAAAATCTTTCGAAAATCCACTGCTTCAGTGTTTCTCTTGTAGTGGAGTGTGGTGGTCAATTCAGGGGTCAGAAAGGCCTGAATCTGAGTACCTGCTCTGCCATTTGCCAGCTACATAAACTTGGCAAGTTTCTTAAACGTGCTAAGCCTCAGTTATCTCATCTGTAAAGAGGGGATGATAGTGATCGTATTGTGAAGATTAAATGAAATGGGGCATGGAGCCTGACGCACAGTGAGCACTCAGAAACATTAGCTCTTAGGCGTACATGCTTATTTCAACCCAAATTCCTTAGCCTGGCATTCAAGGTTCTCTACAATTTGTCTCCAACCCACTATTCCAAACTCTTCCCCATTTTCATGTCTCCTATTAACTAGCAACCAAAAGGTACTAGTCCCCAAGGGCCCAGGCCTTAATTTCCTAATCCGGGAAATGGGATAGATGGACTGGATTCTCTCGAAGGTCCCTATCGATCCTTTCTTCCCATCTCAAATGTCTCTGTGTTCAAGGTCAGGCTCCAACACCACCATGAAACCTTCCCTGGGGAGGAATCGATTTCTTCCTGTGAAGCTTAAACCAGAGTTGCAAACTGGTGGTCCTTTTGATCAACCAGTGCTATGTTTTCAAAAATCGGAAAATATTGCAAAATAATTTGGATTTCCAGCTTCTCTAAAAAAAAAAAAAAAAAGTCAGAAGTTTTTATAATCCTGACCCCTACGTTCCTGGACAAACCAACGGTCCGGAGGCGGCCGGCTGCTGCCCTCTGCAGGTGGGGCAGGGCCTCGTCCATCTCTCTCCACCTCTGATGCTTCCCTGCTTGGCTTTGCCTGCCTGAGCCCTGAACGCAACGGAGAGCATCATCATCCTCTGCCCTCCTCCCGCCTTCCTCCTCTTTCTATTTTTTCTCGTAGCGGATGTCTCTTGCTTTGTATGGTATGTTGGAATTATTGATGTTGTATAGACATCTTCATCTACTCTGCTACAGAATGTGAGTTCCTTGAGGAGGGCGGCGGGGGCGGGGGGGACTCTGCTATTCACCTGTGAAGCCCAAAGACGCTGGCCAGTGTCTGGTGTCAGAGAGAGAATGAACGGGATGTCTGCGTACCTGTGGAGGGCACCCCCCCGGAGTGGTACAAACCAACCCTGTGGCTGAGTGAAAGAATGAATGAATAGTGAACACATGCACTTCCTTAGCACCTACTACAGACCAAGTTACTAACTGATTCGCATGCAAATGAATGTATGAATGAGCATTGAATGGAGGGGCCCTTCTGCTTGGTTCTCTGCTCAGGGCTGGGGACCTCTCCTCTCTAGAAGACCAGCTCTGAGCCTGGTAGGTTTGGGGACTCTGACCACGTGCTAGTTTTTGATCTCACCGAGATCCACTCACATCAACGGAATGGGGGTAGGGGAGACTGTGATTGTTCCTAACCTGAAAACATTGTCCCAAAGGCTGTCCTAGGCCTCAGGGGAACCCCAAGACCAGTAGTCGGAGGTCATTGTAGCTGCAGAGCTAGACTATCTTTTAATTTCCCCTCCAACGTCACCCAGAACATCTGTCCGAGTCTTATTCCCTGGGGTAAGAGCAAAGCGCTTTCGTGTCTGCACGAATAGTCGGACCGATCTGTGTCCCACGTATGATGTTTTCGAGCTTCGGATACTTCCTCCTTCCTTATCTCCTTTGACCTTGGAGAATGACCCCATTTCTCTCCTGCCTCCGCATCTCTGTTATGTGGTACCTAAAACATGTGTTACCTTATACCCATTCTACACGTGATCATAAAGGAGGAAGGGATTTGCTCTCGGTCACACCGCAAGGCAGAGGCTATAACTTGGGACCTCTGGCTTCAGTCTTTTTCTATGTTTGACTGTAAAAATACCCAAGGCAGGGAAAACATCCCAATCCATTAGTCACCATTGTCATATCAAGAGACAGGAGGGCATGGTGGTTTTGTAGATCGAGGGTGGGGGAGAGCAGGGGCAGGGAGGAGGGGCCTGGTTAGGGTGTAGCTGGGGAAGACGCCGAGGTCAGAGCAGGAAGGTGAGAACCACAGTAGAGAGATGAGAGCGCAAAGGCCGTGGGGACAGATTCTAAGAGAATCAAAGAGGAAGGGAGCAGGGCAGGGCCTGGGAACCGGGCCTGGGAACCGGGCCTCGGAACCGAGAGAGGAGCAGGGCGGTGACTAGGAGCGCAGCTTCCGGAGCTGGATAGGCCTGGGTTCAAATCTCCCTCACTTCTAGACGTCTGACCTTGACCAGCTGACTTAACTCCTCTGGCCGCAGCTAGCTCAGCCATAAATCGGCGCTGTGATCGTCCTGAGGTTGTTGTGCATGTGAGCCAAGACAGCACCTAGTAGGTGCTCAACAATCAGACGCTGTTGGGTCTCCCGGCTATACCTCTGAGTCATGAGAACTGGTTTGTCTCTAGTCGCACGGCAAACGCGGGACAGAGTCTGGGCCTCCAGCCATCCAGCCCATGGCTCTTCTAAGGCATCACTCAATAGTCAAGGTTCTTGCATGAGGAAAGCCCGCTCCCCACCAGACTGACGCTGTGCCCACCGTCTGCACTATCCTTGGCTTGCCAAGCCGTAACAAAGCTCCTTGTTGGCCTCAAAGCTAGAGTAAGGGGGTTGGGAGGGGGGCGCTCAACGGATGACATTTTATGCCAACTTCATTCTCCCCTCCTCCCAGAAACATCCTCCTTGTTCCGAAGCTGAGCAGCCAGGCTCTGCTTCACCTCCACCAGCTGAGAAAGTCCCAGGACCACGGGACGCAGTTCCTTCCTGCTGAAACCCAGCCCCAGCCCACTACTCCTCTCTCTTCCCCGTCCTCCACGCAGAGCCAGCGGCTGCTGCCTCCCTGTCCCCTAATACAGTCCCTCTTCCTAAGCCTGCCACCCTCACCCGTGTCCTCGCTAAAGTTCAACTGCACCCCCGCCTCTGAGGCCGCGAAGAATCAACCGTCACAGAGCCATTGGCGAATGCAATAGAAATTAGACAGAGCCAGAGAGAGAGGCAGATTCATAATTTATGGTATGGCGGAGTGTGAGTGACAGGCAGCAGCAGGAGGCCTCAGCACCTTATCGATCCTTTCAAAAAACCTGAGAAAGGGCCCCTCGCTGAGGGCCAGGGGAGGCATGAAAGGTGCGGGCAGGGGCAAGGCCATTAAGGACGCACTGCGACCAGGCCAGCCGCCAGGGTGGGCAGGGGGCTTCAGCAGGTGGGGCACACACGCGTGTGCCTCCGATCGATGACACCATGTCAAAACGTAAAATGCATGCTTTGGCTCTTAAGTCAAATGCGCGTGAGATTTTTTAAAAGCATTGATTCAGGATGGATCAATGGAAATCGAGGCATTTTCCGCCCCCTGTGCAAAAAGGGGGTGATAACACTTTGCAGAGAGGCACCCGGCAGGGACGGCAAGAGTCAGTGTTCTGTGAGGAGGGCCTTCTAACTCCACGGCCACCGAGCGCTCTGAGAGGTGGCCCGGCGTCTGCCTCAGCCGCCCTCTGGCTGAGGCTCAGGGGGTGGGGGGGTCCCTCGTCTGCACTCCCAGGTAGAGCCCGGCATTCTGTTCACCCCTCTCTCACCCTGACACCAGCCGAGGACAATTCTTTAGTTCCTTCCTCTAGTACCTCAGCAAATCCAGCCAGCTCCACCTTCAAAATACAACCATAATTCCCCCCACGCCCCAGTTTTACCATTTCTACTGCTTCCACCTGGCCCACCTATTACCTGGATTATTATCTCGATGTACATTCCCCACATAGCAGTCGGACAGCTCCCATCTCACCCCGAGTAACTCGGGGTCCTGGCTGATTGACTGCACATCCTCTCGTCCTGACCTCACCTCCTCTCACTCTTGTCGGCTCACAGACCGCCCCACCTCCCGCCACCGGAGACACCTTCCCTGGCTGCCCAGCCTCACGGTGGCCCCTGCCCACCCTGCCCCATCCCATGAGCCTTGCCCATTTTTTTCATAATGCTCGACACTATTTATAGTATTGCAGTTTGTGGGATTTTTTGTTTCTTGTCTGTTATTTCTTTATAGAATGTGAATTAGATGAGGGCAGGGACCTTGTTTGTCTTGTTCACTGCTATATTCTCAGAGCTTAGAAGAGGATTTGTTGAAATAAGAAAAATGGGGAGTGAGAGAGGAAAGGAAGGAGGGAAGGAAGGAAGGAAGGAAGGAAGGAAGGAAGGAAGGAAGGAAGGAAGGAAGGAAGGAAGAAGGAAGGAAGGAAGGAAGGAAGGAGCCACACCCAAGTAGGAGACCACAACGGACGGTGACACTATGTAGCATCAGCACTGTTGCTATAAAATACAAAAACGAAAGAAAACCCACCAGGTACCATCTGCAAAGTCTTTCACAGGGCCTGCTCATCTCTAGCTACGTGTCCTAACAAGAAGTTCTGAATGGAGGCTTTAGAATCATTGAGGAAAGCGTGTTATCCAAAGTCGCCCTTCTGAGGGGACGGCTCACCTTTCTGCCTGAATCAAGGAAACTCAGCAGCATCCTAAGCCTTGTCCCCCTGCCCAGCTCTGCTGAGGCGGAAGCATACTTAGGGGCAAACCTCTCTTTCTCTGGGTTACAGGAAGGCAGCAGAGGCCCTGGCTCTAAAACTGGAGCAAAGGACTGCAGATATTGCTGGAGTCTCAGGGGGGTGCTGGGCTCCCTGGCACCCTGGGTGCTGGCATCTGGACTCCCACTGGGCCTACGGGCCTGCTTTGATTTCTTTGGAGCCCTTTCTGGAGCCACACATCATTTTTCACTGTCATGAGCACTTACCTGGCCAGGAGAGTTACACACGATGATGAGATGAAATGAATCTTCGCCACCCATGAGGGAGACTGAGAGGCAATTCCACCAGCTGGCCTGTGACCTGGTCCCCCTTCCCGTCCCTCACCACCAGACCCCATCTTAGGGAGAAAATGTTGGAAAGAATCATTTTATTTAGCCAATGTTCATGGAGACAATTATTTCATTATCTCCTTAAATCATTTTCCAAGCCTCCAGTCTCATTCTGTTTGTAGTCTATAAGATAACTTAATCATCGACTTTGAGGGGGGAGAAAAACAAGGATCGGGTGAGGAGTATTGGAGGGGAGCGGAGATTAAAAAGCACTCACTCAAAATTATCCTCTCTCCTTTTACTTATTTCCCCCCAATTGCTTCAATATGTCTCTCTCCTCTTTTCCTCTTCTTTCTCAATCTTTCTCGCCCTCCCTCCTCCTTCCCTCCTCTCTGTCTGCTTCTGTTTCTGTTTTAATAGTCCCCCTCTCTTCTTTCTACTCTCCCTGCCTCAGCTTCCAGCCAGGCTCACAGACAAACTTGACCCCTAATAGTTTCTGACAGTGAGATCCCCGCCGTGCAGAGCAAGGAGCCCACCTCCTCCATCAGCGGCATCTTTTGTTGGGCGCCTTCTGCGGGTTTGCATTAGTGAAAACCCAGTCTCGGGAGAGCTTCCAACAGGAGCGGCTCGTTTTCTGGTCCTCGCTGTCCCAGCTGAGGGTAGCTCCCCGTCCCCGATCTGGGCTCCATTAGAGAGCATTCGGCTATTCATTTGGTACTGTTCAGAGTGGGGGAGGCCACTGTTTCTTCAGCTGCCTTCTGTTGTACCTAGGTGATGTTCTTACACAGTGTTCAGTGCCCGTCAGGCTGAAGAAGGGTCCCTGGCTAGGGGACAAGGCAGAAGAGCAGATGGGCTCTGGCACCAGACTGTACCAGTTACCAGCTGCGTGATCTTGAGCAAACTCTCTGCATCAGTGTCCTCATCTGTATAAGGGGGTAAGTCACATCTCCTTCGTAGGGTTCGCGTACGGATGTGTTAATACTTGCAAAGCACTTAGAACAGTGACTGACACGTTACAAGTACACATTCAATGCTAGTTATCGTCTGTATCTGTCATCTCGTGTGTTCATCCGGGCGGGGTGGATGTGAGGTATGGGATGTGCTATCTGGCCTGGACCCAAATAGAACAAGCCTGTGAGCTGCTGCTAACAAGGCTGAAACCATGGGCAAATCACTTTTCCTCTTTGAATTCTGGCTCTCCTATCTCTGCCATGCAGATACTGAGAGTACTTGCATCCCAAGTGCTGGGAAGCTAAATGAGCTAATGCATGTGAAATACAAAGATTCTAAAGCCAGGCTCTGTATGTTCAAAGCCAAGCTCTCCCACTTATTAGCTGTGTGACCTTGGACAAATTACTCTCTGCGCCTCAGATATTTCACCTGCTTATAATACAACCAATGCCTCCCGCCCCTGCCCCCCGCCCCTTCTAACAACTTTGTAGCTAAGTAGCCGAATTAAATTCCAGTTCCCTGTTGAATTCTTGAAGTGGGTTTTGTTTTCCTGGATGTACTCTGAGTGACAAAAACAAGGGGCAGCTGCTGTTCAGTGCCAGCCAACCGTTACCCACCAGACACGTGGGCCTCGCGCCGTCTGATTTTCTGATCTCGCAGGGAAAGACAGGTATCTGGAAATTTATGTGAAGTTAGCAACTAATTCCAGGTTTAAGCTTGTATTCTGAAGGCCGAATAAAGCCAGTCCACAGCGTCAGTCTGCAGTCCTGATCCGTGTCATGATCCGGTGTTTCTGCCACTGTCTCCATCTCTTGGTGTTTCCCAGGTCGGACCCTGAGGAGGGGGATGGGGTCGATCAGCGCATGTCTGTAAGGCAGGTCACTGATCACTCAATGGATTTGGCCACACAGCCAAGGTTAGGGATGCTCACCTGGGACAAAAGCCAGTTGATTAAGGAGTAAAAGGCTGGCTATCCGAATGGGCACAGAGTCCGTTCGGCAAAATGGCTTCAATCCCAGTCCGCTGCTCTTTCTACTTTACCAGTTAGGTGTTCTCTAATTATTCAGCACTTTTGTTTGTTTGTTTGTTTGTTTGTTTGTTGTTTTTGTTTTGTTCAAAATCAAAGGCAATTTTGTGACCTAGCTCTCCAGACTTGGATGAGTATACTCTGGTCTTAGGACTTCAGCTTATTTTTCTGAAAGAGGAGAGGCTTTTTTTCTGAGGATCGTTCTAGGCCTGATGGTCTATGATTCTGCAGCTGCTTTTTTTGTGACACCTGTCCATCTAGTCACCCATCCATCCACCCAACCATCCATCCATCCACCCATCCATCCAACCATCCATCCATCCATCCATCCATCCATCCATCCCACCATCCAGCCGGCCAGCCATCTACTTATATTATATTATAAATATCCAACAAATATTTATTGATCGTCTACTATCTACCAGGCATACCAGGCATTGTAGTAGGTACTATATAAAGCAGTAAATCAGACAGACTAGGACTGCCCTAATAGAAATACAATCTGGTCAGTGGAGAGAGATAATAAATAAGCAAATAAATACATATATCTTGTAATTTTATTTTATTTTATTTTATTATTTTTTTATATCATGTAAGTTTAGATAGTGGTAAGTGCTATAAGAAAAATAGAACGGATAGATGGGGCTAAGGGTGGAGCAATATTTTAGATTGGCTAGTCAGGGAACGCTTGTGCCAAGAGGTAACATTGGAGCTCAGATTGAAAAAGGATGTGGGAGGAGGCATGGAGAATGTTCTAGATGGAGGGTTCAACCTGTTCAAAGGTGCTGAGTGGGAAGAGAGGAACAGAAAGAAGGCTGGAGTAGCTGGAGCACGTGAAGGGGAGCGTATTAGAAGATGGGGCCAGATTTTCTAGAGCCTTGTGGGCCATGGGAAGAACTCAAGGTTTGATTCTGAGTGGAATGGGAAGCCATTTCTGACCAGCGAGGAGCTGCCACTGCTGGGCTGTTGTATCTCTGCAGAGACCAGAACCAGTTGATGTAGCCAAGCCAGGTCCTGGAATGAGGTAGGCCCTGAGCATCTTGCCATTGAATGCTGGCTGGGGCCAGACCAGTCTAGAGCTTAGGAGGGGCGTGTAGGGTCCACAAGACTAGACATCCAGCTTGGCCTGGATGAAGCTCTGAAACCCAGCGCTTCAAGGTCAGCAGTGGGGAGAAGCCTTATGATGTCAGGCAATTCGCTCTGGTGGCTAAGGAACCGCTAAACTGGCTTCGAATTCTCTTTTGCTAGCTGATGACCTTGTGCAAGGTACTTACCTCTCGAGCCCTAGTTTTCCCATGTGTATAAAAGATATAATCACAGCGCCCTCCTATGGCCACGGAAAGGATTAAATGAGATAATGCACAGAAGAGCTGAATACATAGAGCTCAATAGCTATTTTTTTAGCTATTTTTTCTTATCGTCATAGTAACATCACAAGCAGGACTCTGTGGAGTGTGGGTGCGTGTGGAAAGAGGTGGGGGCGGGGGCTTCCTGGGTGCCATTTGGTCTTAGCGCAGGTCTTCTATTAGAGGCAGAATTGCTATTAGAGAGGTCTTTAAAAACAGAAATGTTGTATGTAGTACCTACCAGGCACTGTTGTAGGGGACAGAGCAGTGTCAGCTACATTCATGTCCCTCTCACTTTCCTTTGTTCATAGGACAAAATTTAAAACTACAAGCGTGGTGGTGGCATGGGACATTGGGAGGGGGTGGCCTGCCTTGGGGAAGGGAAAGTCAAACAATAAACCTAGTAAAGGTTTCTCTTTTTTTATTATTGCCATGCGCCAGCAATTCTAGACAATGTCAGCAATAAATAGTCTTCTCCATCTTGACCTGTAATCCGGTGGCCTTATAATTTGTCACCCACACTGGGACATTGGGAAAATAAGAGTAAATGCAGACCTAGAGGTCTCTATGGGATCTGTCCCCCATCTGCCTCTGTAACCTAATTTCTGGACATTTCTACCTCTTTTGAATGCAATGGCCCACTGGCTCCACGAATGTTCCAAGCTTCTTCTCACCTGGGGGCTCCGCCCAAGACCGAAAGGATTGGACTTGTCTGGGGCAGGGGGCTGGGCGCTGCGGCCAGAGAGAGGGTCCTGCACGAGGTCTTCACAGCACTTCCCTTGGTCCTCATCCAAGATCTTCAGGTCATGAAAATGCCTTAGAGTCTTGGCTTAAATCCTCAGAGGCCCTCCCTATGACTAAGCCTGGGGCAGGATAAGGTCTCTTCTACATAGTTCTTTCCCTTCCTGTCTTTGATCACAACGGCCATTGTTTTGTCACTTGCCCAGTGACTCTTTCATCGTCCCCTCCCTCAGCTGTCTCTAAGCTCCTTGATGTCAAAGGCTCTGTCTGATTTGCTCATGTTTATAGCCCCAGCACCTAACACTGTGCCCAGCACATAATTGTCACCCACTTGTTATTGAGCGAACGAATGAATGGATGGATACGTGATGGAACTGAGATCCAAAACTAGCCCACATTCTTTCCACCACCTTCATTCTAAGACTGCAAGCCTGCCTGGTTGGAAACGCCGATCGTGTCTGGGCTAGAGAAGCTTCTTATCCAAGTCAAGGCCAAGATCGGTGTGAAAGAATCAGGTCAAAGCAAAGGATCCAGATGTGCAAATTCCCTTCAATGAGGCAGATGTGACCCAGTGATTCCATGCCAAGCATAACCATTGCATATAATTCCTCGTTTCCATTAAAGGAATTGTAGCAGGTGCAAAAACCGGAGATTATCCCAAGAATTAAGATATGAAAAGCATGTTAGATCACTAAACTCCAATTAGGGAAATTAAATTGTGCACACTTCCCTCCTGACGCAATAAGGGGAGCTTGCATTAGCTCTGGGCTCCGGTTCTAATAAAATTAGAGAATAACACTTTAATTGAATTGTGCTTAAAAGGATCATGCTGACAAATGTGATTGTATCTGGCTGGGATGCACACCTTCTCCAGCAATCATTAAATCCAATGAAATGCCAGTCTCAGGATCTTGACAGTTTTCTGAAACAATCTGTGAACCGTGCTGTATCTTGGAGTATCTAATCAATTTAGAGCCGCCTCATTAGGACTTGGCTGCTAACGGATACTTAAAAATCAAAGCAAATTACTGCACTCCATGGATAACTAGCTAATCATATCGATACAACATGGCTGGATTGTGTTGCAACAATTCATTTCCTCTTTAAGAAGCCACTGTCACCCATAATTTAGGGATTGAGATTCATGAGCCTGATGCAGACAGCTCCGAAGTCAAAGATTTTCCTGGGCTCAGCACCAAGGAGTGTACGCTACCCCAACTAGTGGGGATGAGCCAAAGTGAGTCCCTTAACTCCTTTTATTTACACTGTACCTACCCCTCAAGCTTGGTCCTGGCTATCGAACCCAAGACTCCTATTGTACAAAAGAGGAATTAGAAGCTCAGAGACAGACGACATCTTTCATAAGATCACACAGCACTTGGTGGCAGAGCTAGGATCTGGCCCTTCTTGACATCACATCAAATTTTCTAATATCATTTTAATAACAATTTAAAACAGTGAGTATTCCTTCACTGATAGGTTATGTGGGTCCTATTTTAATATTTTTAGTAATGATAAACATCAGCACCATCATCATCATTATGGTAAGAACAGCCTCTACTTAGATGGAACTTGTTACATATTAATTCATTTAATTGTCTCAACAAGCCTCCACACACGTTCTATGATTATTGTGGTAAGCACTGATGCTGTTCACCAAATATTTCCGGCTCTTCCTCTTCAGGACACGTGGTAGGACTGCACTTCCTGGGCCCCTGTGGTTGGATGTATCGAGAGACTAGTTCTGGCCAATGAGTGTGGACAGAAGTGACATATGTTATTTAAAGGTCAGAACAAGACTACTCGTTCAAGATCTCCATCATTATTTTCCCCTCTGGTTCATCAACCAGCAACACTTGAGTTGGTAGCTGCTCTGAATACAATGAGCAGAAAGAACTCCTAGTCAACCCACAATAAACTTGGAGTATCAGGGAGAAATGAACCTGTGTAGTTGGAAGCCACTGAGCTTTTGGGGTTGTTTGTTACTGCAGGATAACCTAGCTTGTCCTGACTGGTAGAATCATCATCTCCATTTCAGAGATGAAGAAGCTAAAGCACAAAGAGACATGTCTAATCCTGAGTCCTGTCCTGGCGCTATCAGTAGATTTCTGTACAGTCCAGAAGTCTTGGCTCCAGTTCATTTTACTTCCCAGCCTCTCTCCTCATTCTTCAGCTTCTCCGTGATCCCATCTGGGCCTGTGTCAGCACAGTGAGTGGTGGGTGCCAAGAACTGCTTTTCAGAGACTCAGGGCGGGCTTGTCCAGACCGACTTAGCCCCTATCACTCAGCTCATGCCTGGGCAGATATGCTTTTCAATATATTCTTTTTAAGGAATCTGAACCATTGGCTTTCTCTGAAGAAGTCTCTTTGGTGTCCCCAGAGATAGACATTGTAAAACAGGAACTCGATGAGAGCCATGCTTTACCAAAGGATTACCTCTTTGATGGAAAAATTCCAGGCGCAGCAAAGGTCTGGCAGGGACCATTTAATGGAGACCTTTCTGTACCTACTCCTCACGCCTCCAGCTTAACTAAGTTGGCAGCCATGGATGTGAGTTATGGGTGAGGAAGACTCCACGGTGATGTTCTCCTGATCATGTCTTATCATTGGCCTTGCAGACGTTTGAGGGGTGCAGTTGGGAGGAGGGAGCCTGAGCTTTCAGCCCTCGAAGAAGGAGAGGAGGAGAAAGTTTGCAGAAATTGTATACAGCGTCAGGAAAGGCATGCCCTTTCTGAGCCATATCTGAGTCGGTAAAGACGGTAATTGCAGACCTTCCCCGACACGGAGAGAGGGCAGGATGGCAGGGCCTGCTATTATCATGTTCTCTCAGGCATAGCAGCTTGTTTACAGGAGGGATGTGGACTGTGGGGTGATTGTCTGTTGGCTCCAGGGGCAAGGGCTGGCCCCCACCCCCTGCTTGCTCTTAGGCCTGTGGCTGGAAATCCTAGTGCTCAGTCTTGGGGTGTCCCTTGCCGGGATGCTTGTGGGGAACAGCTGCTGGGGTGAGATGTTTAACTAGATTCCATTACCGGCTCCCTGTTTATGCCTCAAGCCCACCCCCACCCCCACCCCCTCACACACATGCCACAGGCCTGGAGAAGGCCAGTACTGCCCCAGCTGGGCTGCTTCGTTGGAAGACATTTAGAGACCAAAGACAAGAAATCTGGGTCCTTGGTCTGGACTCTGTTACTCACCCACTGTCAGGTTCCTTCCCCTGTCTTATCTTCAGTCTTTTCTTTTTAAAATAAGAGTCCACTAGATTAATACTAATTGAATTTAGATTAGGTACCCAATTCTTTTAGGAGGGGGTACTTCTTGTGGATGCTGAAGTTTGACACAGATTACTTTTAATTTAATATTACTTCAGTACTTATATGCAAGTTGCAAACGACAGAAAACAAAACATATTTGTGAAAGTCTATAGAGTGGCTAATAGACTCTCCCTGAAGACTAGAGAAAAAGGATGGAGGCCTCATATCACCAAATCAAGTGGCATAACTGGTCCTACAGAGCCTGATGTGGGACCACTGCTGACGTGGATGCCAGAGCTGTTTATTCAGACACCACCTATGCTGTGCTCAGGTACAACAGCTACCACAGCCACTAACTTCCTCTGAAAGGGTTCCACATAGTATCTCTCCTTTTTTCCATCATAAGTTTCCAATGAGTCCAGTAAGAGTGCATTTGATTGGTGGACTCAGGTCATGTGATTTGTCTATAGCTGCAAGAGAGCCTAGGAAAGCAAATTGCTGGTGTTTTCAGCTTCTCCATTCAGAAGTAGACCCTGATTCATAAAATGGGATTTCACTGTCCTACGAAGAGTGTTCAAATGCTGGGTGACAAAAAGGTCAATAAGTATCCCCTGTACAATATACACATAAAACTATCTTATAACCCTTCTACAGGTATATAATACAAACACATTGATGAATTAAATATAAACTTAGATAAAAACAGGAACATTCAAACTTAAAAATATTTATGTTCGAATTTTAAAATATAAATATTTAAGATGAAGAGTATATTGTTTTACCAAAACCAGATCATTGCTTAAAATAAGAATATGATGCTGACTGCTACACTAATGCTCTCTTGAATTCTAGAAACAATCCATAATACATTTGTCAATTAGTTCTGATTTGGCACTGCTGTATCTTTTCATATTAAGTTTGTCTCTGTTTCTTTCCTCCTTACCTCTCAGTGATTACAGCCGGACTTCTTGCCACCAATGTGATTATAAACACAAAAGTAGACATGACATTGGAATGTGTGACAGTTCTGTTGTAAGGTGGTCATCCCAGTGGCCGGAATAGTCTGAGAACAGTTATAAATGTGGAAACTCTTTACAGCCTGAGATCCGCTACGATCTAAGGGATTCTCTCACATGCTCTTCATCAGACGTGGGTATGGTAGATTTAGTCCTGCTCGACAAAATTTCCAGTCTCTCTCCTCCCTCTGACTTCCAGACACACAGAGGAATGGCACTTCTTTCTCCCTTTAAGGCTAGGTGTGGTTTTGTGACTTGCCCAGACCAATGAAAGTATCACTTCTGGGTGGAAGCACTTCAGAGTTAATTCCCGATTCTCTACTTTCTCTTCACCCTGTCGTGATGTCCGTGACGTTCCAGAGGGTGCCTCTGTCAGCCGACGTGAACAAAGAGGACGTGGAGTGGAGCTCCGTGCCAGTGTGTGATGGACATGTTGCTTGAGCGAGCAAACCAATCCTTCTCGTTTTAAACCACTGAAATTTTGAAGTTATTTGTTATGCAGCATGGTCTAGCCTGTCTTAACTGATACGCTTAGTGGGGTAGGAATTACAATCGCTGTTATCTCCTTTTTATACAACAAAGAACTCTGGCACAGGGAGTTTGGGGACCTTGCTCAAAGTCAGACAGCTAGAAGATGTAGGACTCAAATCCCAGCCTAGTCATCCTGAATCCCATGCCTCTTCCAGCGACTCACATGCCTGAGAAGACAGAGGCTTTATAACCAGCAAGCAAGGCCGACAGGAAACGTGTCATGTCTTGGCGGCTGGAGCACAAGTTTTCAGAGCCACCTAAGTAAGAGACTGTTCTGAGTGCCAGGCACATTTCCACTTCAGAGTTTCCTAACTTTAACAGTGAAGCATTCTAAATATTTAAATTGAAAAAGTCACAGTTCTCGAATTCCCCCCAACAGCCAGGGAGGTCGACAAGATGATAGGTGCTCGGGAAGCTGTCGAGCTTCCATTCCAAAAAGTAGTCTTAAGGCTTTAAAGCCGTTCACAGGAGCAATATGTATCCCCAGGCCTGTGGGGGGCTGGGAGAGGGACTCTACTCTCTGCCTTGAGGGCTCTGCCCATCTTCACTTGAGAAGCAAGCATCTCGTTTGGAGGCAGATGAAGTGGCTTATAAGACAGGTGGCTCAGGAAAACATCAGGGTGTATTGCAAGGCTCACAGATGCTCCCCACAGGATGGTGTTAGAGGGATGTGACTGGAAGCAGGCAGAGATTGCATAATTTAACTAATATTTTCTTCAAATGAAACAGCAATCGTTGGGTGTTCGGAGCTCAATTCTGGCTTCACATTTTGAGAACCAAGTGCTTCCTAGAGGTTCCTGAACATTTCCAGCCCGGGGCTCCTTGCCAAGCCATGTGGGCTGAAATCAGGTGTATTAGTGTACATATATATCACTTTATATATACTAATACTATACATATTCGTTCATATCTATCTATATCTATATCTATATCTATCTATATCATGTCTGTATCTGTATCTGTTCTGTACCCCTTTCTTTCTCTCTTTCTTATTTCATCTATGTCTATATCTACCTATATCCCTTCTTTGATGAAGATCTATCTATCTATTATCTATCTATCTATCTATCCATCCATCTATCATCTATCTACCTACCTATTTATCATCTATCTACAGAGAGATTTATTTTAACAACTTTGCTCACATGATTGTGGGGGCTGGCAGGTCTCAAATTCACAGGGAGAGCTGGCAGACTGGAGATTCAGGTAAGAGCTGATGCTGTGGTCTTGAATCCAAAGGCTGAAAACTCACTGGATTTCTATGTGGCAATCTGGAGGCAGAATTCCTTCTTTGAGAAACCCTGGTTTCTGTTCTTAAGGTCTCCAACTGATTGGATGAGGCCATCCATGTTGTGAAGGGTCACCTACTTTACTTAAGGTCAATTGACTATAAATGTTAATCACAACTAAAAAATATCTCTACAGAAAGGATTAGGCTAACGTTTGACCAAACAATTGGTCGCCATAGTCTAGCCTAATTGACACAAAATTAACCATCACACAAGAATGCATTATGGAGAGGCACGTCCATGAACAATGAAGGCAGCTAAGGTCCTATGCGCCGTGGCCACATGTGAAGATTTCTACAGCTGATTCTCCAAGCTCCTAGCTCCAACTCCAGCTTGTAGATCATCTGATAAGTAATAACATTTGATGAGTACTCATAATGAGAGCAGATTGCATTTATTCAGGTCTATGCTTTATATGGGTGCCTTCATTTAACTGTATGTACAGTGCTATGAAATAGGGATATTGTTATTCCATCTTACAGAAGTGAAAACTGAGACATGGAGCAATCAAGTTTATAGCAGTAAGGGCTGGAACCTAGATTTCTCTCATCCTCTGTTCTGCTTTCCCTCATAAACATCCTTATAGTCCACTATGGAGAGGGTTTTCTTTTATTTTCTTCATCATGGAGCCAGAAACACCAGTGCTCTGGGGTTGAGTATGTTTCTATATGCTTCTTATCACTCCATGGTACCAAAAGCGATTGGTCCCAGAGCCCCCAGCAACCAAGCTCACCTGAATTCTAATCTGGGAATAAGACACCTACAAGTTTGCATCTTTCAGAGCCCCGAACACATCCTTTCTCTCTTCTATGCATCCTCTTACCCATGCGACAACATCTGTTCAGCCTCCACTCTGTCCCAGGTGGTCAGGATGTAGTCATGAATGATAACGTTGATGATGGTGGTGAGGATGATTCGATGAAGACGATGATGGTGGCAGTGATGAAGGTAAAGATGCTAGTGATGATGCTGATGGTAACACAGCGCCCCAGACAGAGGCTGATCAGCACAAAGCCAACACCTCCCTTGCCCTAGATACCGTGCATTTGTGCAAGCATCCTGTGCTCACATTCAGGGACACTGACTTCCTGCCACTTGTTAATTTCACGGCCATGCCAGCCCTTGAATATATACAACCGCAAATACTCTCCATCATCCACCACCACCACCGGGCCCTTCCACATCTGTGCAACTCAGAGAAAGGGGATGGGGTCCATGGCCATGGCAGGGTTGAAATCAGAGAATTAGGTCTTGCTCTTTCATACCTCAGGGTCTTATCTGCCTGCTATTGGGGCACAAGTCTCACCTGACTGCTGATAACAAGTGGTGACTACACATTGTCATCCAGGAAGGGCAGATTCTCCCCCAGCCTCATGTCTGGTAGAGTCCCCAAAAGAAGAGAAGTGAAGATCGTGGCCACTTCCTCCAGCCATGCCGCCACTACAGTTGCAATCTCTGCCAGGCCAAAGGTTTGGGGCTGCATTGTCAACATCTGCAGTTCCTTGATGAATGGCTACCCGGCTACTTCTTAGAAAGGACAAAGCGGCAGAAATAAAAATTGGGGACAATAAGTACTTGGTCATTCCCTTGTTCTTCAAAAACACTTGAAAATCGAGACCTTCACTGGGCTGGTTCCCTACCCCTCGTACCCTACATTGCCATGGGTGATCTTTCTCTTCCTGGTGACTCTTTTTTTTTTTTTTTTTCACATTTCCACATCTCTCCATACGCAGGCATTTTCAAGTCCTGCAAAAGCGCGGCCCCAACGTGTCATCAAAAAACTCTGCTTCCTACAGGACAAAGGGAGAGGAGTTCCACCAGAATTCACTTCTTGTGTCCCTAATGGTCCTCCCTATACGGCTTCCCCAGCTCAGCCATTGCAAGTCCCAAAGGGGACTAAGGAGTGGAATCAAGCCCCAGGACTGAGAGTGAAGGTGGGTGCTGTCCTCTGTGGCACCTGACTCCCAATGTCAGTCTGGAGTCCTTTACAGTCCAGCTAGCTGGGAAGGAAAAGAGCATCGAGCATCACACGGGGCTGAGGGAGTTAACTCTGCGCCTCACTTTCCCCCAAGCCAGACCCCTCCTCTTCCATGCTGAGAGGCTATGGAAGCTTCTCCATTCCATACTCTTGTCAGCTGCTTCAGATGAACTAAAGTTGGTACCTGAAATGAACCTTTTCTGCCACCTTGATTTGAGGGGTGCAGGCAACACGTACTTCATTGCTACTCTGTTTTGGAGGTGGCAGGGGGACAGAGATACCATGACCGTGTCAGGAAAACTTATGAAAGGCTTTAAAATGGGTAGAAAAAAAATTGCTGTGTGTCCTGTTTAGCTCATCCTCCTGGATTACTTCCACTTTCTTTAGCCTTTGAGCTATTTTACACCTCTGAAAGTTGTAGAAAGCAAATAATATTTCGAATGATTCTTTTCTGTAGGAATGCAAATGAATCGTGTTTGGTGGGAATGCAATTGATTCATGCTGTGTGGATAGATTATTTCTGCATCTTTTTCTAAATTCATTTCAACTTTCTTGATTGCCTATGGATATGGGTTCTTTAAATTCTCCTTTGAATAATGATAGTATCTTACTAGCTGTCTCATTAATTAACGAGTTAAATAAAAATCTTTGATGCGTGTTCATTTTATATTTATGCGTGAGTCACGATTTTACCTTTTAAATATATATATAAAAAATCCTTTAACAACTAAAAATCTCCAGAGGGAGGAGGAAAACCCTATGATCCGTTAGACTCCCCTGCTTCTCAGGAGACTACACGCATCCTGGAAGTCAGGCCGGACAAGGAGCACTCATTGTATTTTGCTGCTAAAGACACTGACCCACAGAGGGAACTCTCAAATGCCAGAGACCATGTCACCAGAAACAGTGGAGCGGAGAATTCAAACCCAGGTCAGCTTGATCTTAAAACCTGCGTTCTTAACCACTGTGCCTGTCTCCTATCCTGCCGTTCCTTCAGGCTGATGGGATATTGACAGGGCTGATATTAACACCTTTTTCATCTGGTAAGTGATGAAACCAAGGCTCAGTGAAGTTAAATGACTTAGAGGTAAATCTGGGTCCAGAACTCCATTCTGGACCTCTATTTCTTCGGTCATTTTTATATCCTCCAACTGAGTGTGTTTTTCTATCTAGAATGTTCCTTGAACATCTGTTCTAGCTTTTTGTGTTGTTAGGGGAAAAAAAAAAAAAGGGCCGGGAAGATTACTAGGTGGTTTTGGTTCCTAAAATGCTCTCTGAACCTTTATTCATAGTAGCATAAGTGAGGCAGGAACCTGGGCCAACGCGGGCAGCATCTGTCATGCAGGGTTCAGGCCTGGGCTCTGGAAAGGGCTAGAGCTACAGACCTGGCACGGGATGTCCCTCTGGGGCCACGGGAAGGTCACGGGCCATAGAGGTTCCCGCTCAGAGGGCCCTGCCCAGGACTTGCTAGAGCAAGCAGAGCAGGGCCAGGACTAAGAAGCATCTAGAATGTGGAAGACTCAAGGGCTTTGGGGTCAAGTGGGCATGGTTTCAGATCCTGCTTCTGCTACTTATCCAGTGTGAGACTTTGAGCATTAAATGTGTGACGTCCTTCTGGGCTTCAGTTTCTTCATCTGTAGTATAGAGGTCATAACCCCCACTTCATAGGAGGACCCCAGTCCAGCCTGCCTTTCACCCAACCAAGCGCCACGCCTGTGGGCTGCTTCTGCCAGGAGTGGGCGCTCTTTCTCAGTTTGCTCACGTCATATGGGCCTAGACGGTCACTAAGGGCGGGTGTGGAGAGTGGGCAAGCCTCGGGACCACCTCACCTTTTCCTCACACTTCTTGCCTCTCTCTGATGATAAACCTCCTTCACTTCCGCAAGGTGGCTACAACTTGTCACTGCCGGCAGGTCAAGTGTCATTGTCATTTGCTTACAAAGGGCAAGCAGGCCCAGAGAGAAGGAGAGAGTGGCCGACGGAGGCAGGCCGAGCACCAGGCACCACCGCCCCCTGAGCCCAAGCTGGGGCCTCCCCGAAAACTCCGGTCAGGTTGGGGACCGGCCACCTCACGTCTCTGTCCCAAAGAAAACCCACCCTGAGAGAAGCCCCAGGTCCGCCCTTGTCAGTTCAGCTGGCTTTGCCTGCCTGTCACTTGCGTCACCCTCAGGCCCTTGTTGTTTTCGACTCCTGCAGGCCCAGGTCCTGCGGGAATCTTCTGTAAACTTTACCTCTCGTCAATGGTCCCCGTTCAGGAAAATTGGCTCCTTTGACACCGTTTTAGACAAACCATAATGTGTGTGGAGCTGAAAGAGGTTCTATTTACAAGTCTGCAGGAAATAGCCCTGGGCAGAGGATGGTAATTGTAGGGTGAAGGTTCACCAGGGGCTCAGAGGGGAGAGAGGGCCGCCCCGAGGAGAGGGTGCTGTGATGGGCCGGGGCCACCTCGGTCCCCAGGACCTGCTACGGCAGAACGGTGGAGGAAGCGTGCTGAGGCCTTTCCTCGCTCCCTGCCAGGCATCCTGGCCCCTCGGCACCTGTGTTCTTCCCACCTGCTCCCGAGATGTTCTTTCTTCCCCAAGTATTTGAGTGGCTCACGCTCTCACGTCCTTGAAGTTCCGGTTCAGTTATGACCTCCGCTGGTTAGCATTCCCAGATCCCTGCACAATCTCTCTCTCACAGACACCCACACGCGCACACACATGCACCCACACATGCACACGCACGTACACAACACATATATAGATACACGTAAACACACACTCATACGTACATACGCGCACACACATGTGCGGCATATAACTCAGTCCCGATTTCCTTAACTCTGCTCTGTTCTCCTTCGCAGCACCCACCATCACCAACCGCGTTGCTTCACGTGTCCCTGCCTATCTGTCTATTCCTTCTACAATGTAAGTTCCACGAGGACGTGGGGCTTTGCTTGGTCCCCCGTTAAATTGGTAGCGCCTAGAAGAATGCCTACATGTAGATGGAGCTTGCTTAAAAAGTATTTAACGCATGACTGAGCAAAGGAACACGTGGGTAAATGAATGAATGACTAGATCCAACATTAGGGGCCTCTTAGGTCCCCTCCCCTGATGCGTCCCCGGTAGAGGTGGGCTCACTCATGCGGGAGACTTTCCAGCTGAAGACGCCACAGACCCTGTTCGCGTGGACGTCCCAGCTGGTCACCCAGATAGCTGTTTACGAGGTGGTCCCAGCCGGAGATCTGAGGCCGGGAAATTGCGTGACGTGTTCAAGATCACGCAAGATCGAGGTGGGACGGAGCTGGGGTTTGAAAAAGTGCTGCTGCTCCTTGTCCTCTGGGCCCGCTGGCTCAGCAGATGAGAAGGTGGAGGGCAGGGAGAGGTGACAGACGACTGGGGTCTTCCGTCTGCCGTCCTGGGGAAGACGGCCTCGGCTTGTGGGATTTTGCCGTGGGGAGGAGGGGCGCAGGTGGGGAAAGGCTGGCAGATGGCTCCTGAACTGTATGCTCGGCAGGATGCCACCCCGACTGGCCGGCTGGTCTTTGCTCCACTCATAGCGGCCATTCTTCTGTCCTCAGCAGGTCACTGAGTCCCCTTGGGACCTCCCGACTAATGGTGGTCGTGACTAACATTAGCCAAAATGAAAGAGCTCCTGGGCTGATGTGAGCCCTCAGCAACCTGTCCGCAGGACAGAACAAGGACCAGACTCCTCTGGTCCAGGAAGGGAGGCCAGGCCCGAGAGAGGGTAGAGGCCAGTCACCTCAGGCTGGCCTCAGTATTTTTAGCATCTTCCCTCCTTTCGTCCTTCCCACAAGCCACTAGCCCACTCCTTGCCCAAATAACAGTCACCAAAATAGCCCTGGCAGTTGACTGAGGGGTACTGGGAGGGTCCCCTCCCTCCTCCTGGTCAGTCAGGCGTGAGCAGAGGTCCAGGGGCTGGGCGAGGCCCAAGCGGAGGTTGTTAATTGTACCTTTGGTCCGAAAAAAAAAAAAAAAAATAGTTCTCCTCAGGGCTGATTCCAGAAGCAGTTCAGAGGACTCAGGTGCCTGCCTCTGGCCAGCCGGCTCCTGGGCTCACCGGGGAGGGACGCCTCAGAGTCTGGAGCAGGACTGCCCCCCTAAAAGGCAGCAGCAAGGCAGGCAAGGGGACCAGAGAACATGTCTTGCCCAGGTTTTTCTGTCACATCTGTCATACAGATCGGGAGACCGAGGGCCAGAGAGGACACGTATGCTGGACTGTCACCTCCTCAGAGGCCTTCGCTGACCACCCCGCCCCAGTCACCAGCCCCTGAGCTGCCATCGTTTTCTCCAGAGTGCCCGTCGCTGCTGACATGACATTGCATATCTCTCTGCAGATGTATTTCTTGCCCTCCCCACTAGCAGTCAGCTCCCCGGACCAGTCAGCTCCTGGCCATTTTGTCCCCACTGCGTCCTCTGCGCCTAAACTCATGCCTGGGACTCAGTAAATTCAACATTAGCAAATAGCTGGATGAAGAAGAAAACCGTGGCTCACAGCAGATCTGGCCAGTTCTCGACTTCCGCCGGGTGATGAGAAGCCAGAGAGGGGGAATCAAGAAGCGAGGTCCCCACTGGGCAAGGTCCCCAGCGCCAGATTCCCCCCAACCAGGCCCAGACACCACTGAGAACAACCCTTCCCATGTGGCCAGCTAGCTCGTGATTTCTGAACCCGCAGCCGCGAGGCTCCCTGTGCATAGCCATGAACCAAGCACTTTCTAACTGCTTTATTTATGTAACAGGCCGATTCTGGCAGGAATCCTGAAAAGTAAGACCCATTATTATCTCCATTTTATAGGTGACGAAACTGAGATCCTGAGAAATGAAGCAACTTGGCCCAAACGGCACGGCCCCTAGGGATCAGTGCTGGGATCTGAGCCCAGGCTGGGATTTGAACCCAGGCAGCCTGGGCCCAGAGGCCCTGTCTTAATTTCTGCACACGCAGCCCGTTGCTGAATGAGGCCCCTGACGCGCACGCAGGTCGTGACCGACCCGTAGCCAGCCCGCGCCCCCGTCACCCTGCCCCCGTGGGTGATACCGTTCGCAGTGCCTGCACTTTTTTTTTTTCTCCAACGGCGTGTAAAAGGGCGTCACGCGTGTCACCTCGTTCGCTCTTCGCGACAACCCTGAGAGGTAGTACTGTCATCCCTCCATCCACCCCCGTTTTTCAGAAGTGGCAGCAGAAGCCCCCAGAGGCCTCCCTGGGTAGCGTCTCCTGGCTTCCTCCGCCCGCTTGGCCTCCCTTGTGCCTGCTCTGTGCCTTACCTTGGTTTTGACGGGGGCCCCGGCTAACGTGTTTGGAGCCACTTGGCTTCTTGGCCCAGGAGGCAGCCCTAGCAGGAGCCTTCATCACCACCCGGTAGCTATTAAACACCTTCTTGACTTTTTATGAGCTTTGTCACCCTGCCACGCTCCGTGTTGCTTTTATGGCAGCACCATGATGGCAAGTCATCAAGAGTAACAAATAAAAGTATAAGGGGTTGGACGCTTACCCATGACGCTATGGCAGGGTGTGAACTTGAACCCCTGCCCATGGCCTCCAGTAGCCCACCCTCCGCCCGGAGTCAAGGGACCTGGGTCCTGGGGCCCTCTCCGCTGACTTCTTTGTGCCTTGGATGCCTGATCTTGCCAACGAGGACAAGTATCTGTGCCTTGGGGTTTTCCTCCAGGGGTCCAGCTAAGTCATAGGAATGGGACACAGGGTTTTAAAGTAGTGTCTGTAGGGGCGACCGCCCCTCACTCCTTGTCCAGCTCAAATCTCTAAGTTTTCAAGGTCACTTTCCAATGCCCGGTCTTCCTCTCTCTCGGATTCCCTGAAGCTTCTAGCTAGCGACCTTTGTGGGCCAGCCTGCGCCAGCCCTGCCCAAAACCTGGATTCGTCTCTATTTCATTTTTTCTCATTCATTCACTCATTCATTCCCTGCTCAAATGTTACTCCCTTTCCTCCTTTATCGAGTGTTACACCATAAAGAGAGGTTGTCTCTCTTCAACCCTTGACTCTATTTTCTCTCCCTTGTGACAAGTAGCTATTTAACATTAATTCCTTAATCTCTTCATTCTCTGTCTCTCCTACTAGAACGTCAGCTCTGTAAGGGACGCAATGCCGTCCTATCTATTCTCCTCAGTATTCGTGGAGCAAGGCCACCCTATCTAAAATGTCTCCCTGCAATTTCCTCTCTCAGGGCCCTCCAGAGAACCCGCACCCCCTCTGAGGATTGTAATGCAGGCCTGTAGACACCCCGCTGCTCCGGGGTGACGGCGAGGCCTTGGCAGGACACCCTACTTCCGCCTGGGCGTGTCAGACACTCTTACACCCACTCAGGGACTCCCCGGTCTCCTCGGGGTTCCTACTCGCCCCACCCCCACCCGGCTTCACGGAGCAGAGCAGCTCCTGTGCTGAGCTTTGCGCCTCAAGTGTCTGCCCAAGATTTGGTGTCAGGAAAGAGTCTCACGGAACAGAAAAAAAAAAAAAAAACGCTTGAGAAACTTTGTTTTTTATTTCAGTTTTTTAAATAGAGCAGCATATAATGTATTAGTGCAGGGATCAGCGAGCTCTTTCTGAAAGGGGTCGGACAGCACCTACTTTAAACTTCGAGGGCCATGCAGTCTCTGGCACCTCTCGGCTCTGCCTTTGTAGCTCAAAAGCATGGAAATGGACGAGAGTCTGCGTTCCAGCAAAACTTCCATTTTATGCACAGACACTTAGATTCCATTTAATGTTCACACGCCACATCGTATTCTTCTCCTTTTCACTTTTTTTTTTTTTTCCCGACCAGTTAAAAATGGAAACACTCTTCTTGGCTCACAGGCTATAAGAAAGGGCCTTGGTGTGCTGGCCTTTGTAGTAACAAGAAGACCCGGGTTCGAGTCCCGCTCGGTCATCCAGTCACTGAGGAGCGCTGAGCGGTTAGCCCCGTCAGCCTCTCTGGGGCTCAGTCTCCCCATCTGGAGAGGGAAGATCTGAGCCAGATGGTTTCTAAAGCCCTGGCCCATTTTAACACCTAATGGTGAGAATTTTGGGGGTACGTAGAAGGAGACACTTTTTCCGGGAGTGAGAGAGGAAGCCATTCTGCGGGGCCTTGGAACCCCATCACCTGGGAAGAGGAGAGGGTGCCCCCTTGCCTATACTCGGCTCTGCTGTCCGCCACTAGAGATTGAGTGGGTCTTGGGGTCTGAGGGGCCCGACGACCCATGGACAAAAAGGTTTTTGGCTGAGACATCAGACACGATCGTCCCCTCGTCCCCACCCTGCTTTCCAGCTGCCAGCTGGGGCCCCTCTCCATTCAGGCCTGCCCACCCCCCTCACCCCAATGCCTTGCTTAACAAAGACAGAGACAGCAGTTGACACTGTAATGTTGAAAATTGCTTGTTTCAGAACATCCCATAAACAAGCCCGTCTTTGTTTTAATCCCAGCCTAGCTTACTGTAGTTAATTATAGGAATTTGTGGCTATTTATGTGAACCGAGGACAGGCGAAAACATTCATTTGTCGGCCGTGTAAGTGCTGGGTGGGAAGGGGCTCCAAGTGCCGAGAGGACCTAGGTAGCGTTTGTCCTGGGGGCTGTGCAAGGTAGTGAAGGGCCCAGGTGTGTAATTATCCCCTCTGCCCCCAAAGAAAGAGAAGGCCACTATAGAAAGTGACACCTAATGACTGTTTTCAACCCACGGCGGGTAACGAGAAAGGCCCCGTGTTTAAGGCAATTGCCTGAGATGTGGGCCTTGCACCTGCCAGGTGAGCTGGGTGATTTCTGGGCCTGTCCGCCACCTGCCCCATGTTGCTGTCCCCGGTGGGTCTGGCGAGAGGGAAGCAGGGCCAGGCTTTCCCAGGGGCTGCAGGAGCCGGGAGCGGGGCTGCGGAAGCTGGAGGGCACCCCTGCCGCCCTTCCTCCCTCTTCTCCAGCCCCAGAGGAGCCAGAGTTAGTGAGGAATGTTAACAAACAGGAGACAGCACTGGCTAAACAGAGGCCCCACGACAATTCCTGGCCCAAACAAAGCCACCCGGGCCCCCACCCGCTGGAGAAAACAAGCCAGGCCTTTGTGCGCACTCAATAATTATCACTCGCAATTACTGAGTCAGGGCAGCCGGGCCGTGCTGGGTCGGCAGGCGTAGAGAGAGGCACTTTTGAAAACTCTGGGTATCGGGGGGTCCAATGTCTGTTGCTCAGGCCAATTCTCTACTGCATTGTCTGCTGGAGAGCCTGTCAGGGGTCCGGTGCTCTGCCCCAGACCAGCTCTGGCCCGGACCGCCCCTCTGGCCTGGCTGTTGGGAGCCCCAGGAGGCTCAGCCCATGCTCCTGCATGCCACACGAAGGGTGGGTTAGGGCCCGCGTCTGTGCTGCCCTCTCATCCCCTGGCCTCCTGTCATCATCTCTGAGCCCTCACGTGTCCCTCTCTCTGTGTCTTGGTCCTCAATTTCCTGCTCACTTCTATTTCTCTTCTCACCTCCTCCAGATCCAGATTCCGCCTCCTCCAGGCAGCCTCGGGGACTGTTCCACTTGGTGCTTCCTTCTCCCCACCTGACCTTTTACAAGTTAGGGATTCACTCTCTTGGACCCGTCTCTAAGTGAGAACACGTGCACGTACATATGTGTGCACGAGTGCTGTTCTGTCCGCTGAGTTATGAACTTCATAACAACGATAAACTTAGTGACGATAATGCCACCCGGATTTACTGAGTGCCTACCATGTACCAGGCCCAGCTCTAAAAGTTTTCCAGGAATTTATCATTTAAATCTTACAATAATCCTAAGAAATAGGCACCATTATTATTCCCTTTTGACAGGAAACTGAGGCACAGAGAGGTTGAGCAACTCATCTGAGGCCACAGAGCAGGAAGTGGCGAGCTGGAGTGAGTAATGGCTTGTGAAGTGGTTGTGTGCCTCTCTCCCCAACTCTGCATTTAGTCACGTTGATGCCTCAAAATCAGCCAGAGCCGCAATATTCATACCGCAGGAATTAGCAAATGCCAGGAATCAGGGTGACTCCCGTCCCCCAGACAGTTGGTCGTTAAGCGTTTACCAGCACACCACGGGGCTGGACTCAGGCCGCCCCGCTCCCAAGCCCGTGCTCCCTGCATTATGGGTGAGGGTGTATGTGCATCCCCCCTGCTGACTCCCACACTACAAGGTGGCTCTGGGCATGTAAGAGGCGAGTTTCATCCTTCATCCACTCAGAAGAGCAGGATTGATTTTCGAGATATTAGATAGGGAGGGGGCCTTGGCTTTAATGTGGAAGAGGACGAGACAGCACCCTCTTCCTTGGCCCCAGCTGTCCTTCGGTAAATAGAGGTCACTGCGATTCCTTTGTGAGCCCAGAGCCCTAGGCCATGGAGGGTCCCATGAGGAGGCGTGTCCTCCAGGCCTGACCCTGCCAAAGGCTCTGTACCTCTGTCCAGCTGCCGGCGGAGCCAAGAACTGCAGACACAGATCAATTAGAGACTAGCTTCATCTTTGTTTCAAAAAAGAGAAATCAAGAAAAGCTGTGGGTAATGTTAGAAAGGGTCCAAGTTAGCTTTTTCCGAGAGCCCCAGTAGGGCTGGGCTCGGACAGCTGTCTCGTAAAGTTATTTTGGTTTTCTCGCCCGGTGACTTGGAGCAATTTGCTCGGCACCCATCAGTCAGGGAGGCCAAGAGGCTCCTGCCATTGGGAGCTGCCATTTTACACCCGGGTAATGATGGTTTCTGGGCAAGAGAGATCAATAGTGAGTAAAAATAGGCTTCCGTCCCATCTGGACGCCTGCTTTGGGCTCCTAGATGACTCAGAGGCACCCTGTAGGGAGCTGGGATGGAAACCACCCGACAGGACAGGTCTGGTAAAGCGCCGTAGGGAGAGACTGCCTCCCCAGTCCCTCAAGGTCGCATAGCCCCCAGGGCCAAATGGGGAGACCACTAGAATGCAATGTGAGATAGGCCCTTATGGCACCCACATTCTCACGTAGTTTCTTCAGGGAAGGCCCCTCTTAGCTGTCCATACAGCAAGAGAAATGAGGGATGAGGGACCTTGGCCAGAGGGAGCCAGCAAGCTCTCCCCGGCACCTGTTTTTGTGGCTGCAAGGGGCAAGAAGACACAGGCTCTCATGCCTTTGGGGAACTCAGAGTCTAGGTGAGGAAACAGCTGAGGGAGTAGAGAAATATCTTACAGAGAGACAGCCCTGCAGAGGCCTGAGGAGACCCAGGGCAGGCCCCCTAACCCAGCATAATAAACAAATGAACAAAAAATAAAGACATATAGGACATGATGATTATTATTCAGGTACAAGCTACTTTAGATGTATTATGTCACTTAATCCTCATAGTAGCCCATGAAGTAACTGTTAAAATTATCCCGTTTTGCAGACAGCTGAACTGAGGCTCAGAGGCCCACAGAAACATGCTCAGAGGCACCCGGTAACGGGCAGTGGCGCTGACGCCCGACGCTGGCCTCCCCGCCTCCCGGAGCTACAGACTCAAGCTTTCTGCTTTGGACCAGGGGTTGGCAAACTTTTTCATAAAGGGTCAGATAGTAAATATTTTAAGCTGTGCAGGCCAGATGATCTTGTTACAACTACTCAACTCTTCCATTATCACATGAGGACAGCCGTAGGTAAGTGAGTACGTGTGTGGCTCTGTTCCAATAAAACTTTATTTAAAAAAGCAGGTGGCAGCTGGATTCGGCCCACTGGCCGTAGTTTGCCTAGCTTAGCCCTAAGATATATTTGTTGATGAAACTCTCTTGAGAGAATTCAACTTCTGGATCTTGGAAGATTCTGGTAACTTACAGCATTTTCCGCATTGTTTGTTCTGGACTTTTCGCTTTGTGCCCTGCCCTGGAGTAGCACTGTTTAATAAAAATATAAATATGTCATACACATAATATTTTTTATTAATTACACTAGAAAGAAAAAAACAGTTAAATTAATTTTAAGAACGTATTTGATTTAACCCAATATGTCAATATTAGTTTTCAATATCTAATCAATACAATGAGCTATAAATAAGATTTTTTTACATTTTTTTCATACTAAGTCTTCAAAATTCTGATGTGTATTTTTTACTTACAGCACATCTCTATTCACGCTTCTTTATTTTCAGAATTCAATAGCTACACATGGCTACTGGTTATCTTACTGGGCAGTACAGCTCTAAAGTAAAACTAACATGTTTTTACTGGTATAAGATGAAAATACAAGAACAACAGAAATAAGAGAAAAATTCTTGGGTGGGTCAGGACATTGGTCAAGGTTCTTCAGAGAAAAAGAACCTATAGAATGAGAAAAGGGAGAATGAGGAGGACAGAGAGAGAGAGAGAGAGAGAGACAGAGAGACAGAGAGACAGAGAGACAGAGAGGCAGACAGACAGAATGAGATTTACTATAAGAAAATTGGCTCACTCGATAATGGGAGCTGACAAGTCCGAAGATCTGCAGGCAGCAATATGGAAACCCAGGAGAGCCGATGGTGTGCTTCCAGTCTGAAAGCCATGACAGGCTCAAGATCCAGGAAAGGCCCAATTTTCAGTTCAAGTTCAAATGCAGGAAAAACACTGGTGTCCCAGATGGAAGACAGTCAAGCAGGAAGAGTTGCCTGTTACTCACGAGAGTGTCAGGCTTTTTGTTTTACTCGGGATTGGATGAGGCCTGCCTGCCCTAGGGAGGGCCATCTGTTTGACTCTGTCCCCTGATTCAAATGTTCATATCATCTCGAACACCCTCCCAGGTAAATCCAGAATAATATTTGACCAAATATCTGGGCATCTTATGGCCCAGTTAGGTTGACACATAAAATTAACCATCTCAGTCAGGGAAGGCTTCCTGGATGAAGAGTCATCTGCGTTGAAATCTGAAAGCAGAGACGCTTACTACATAGAGAGATGGGGGTTGGGGTTCCATGTAGAGAGAGCAGCATGTGCAAATGCCCAAGAGCACCAGAGCATGGAGGCCTTCCGGGGCTGCAAGCAGTTCAGGTGGCTGTATTTTGGTTCCATTCCGAAGGCAGAGGAAGTCATGGGTTGTAGCTCCTCGATAGTTTCTAGCAGACACCCTAAAACCTCTCCAAATAAAGGCACAATCTAAGTAAAAACTCTGCAGCTGCTGCTTTGAGACAAGTCCCGTCTTTCAGAGTGTGGTTTTCACACCAGTGACACCAGCAGCGCCTGGGAGCGTGCTGGAAATGTGGAAACTTGGGCCCCAGACCTACCGAACCCAGGGCGTGCCCCCGAGAATTTGCGACCAGTGAGTGACCCAAGCGCCTTTGGTTCTGGTAAAGAGGGGACCTTTCTGAACTCACTGCTCTTTACCGTCTTCTACCTCCTCCCTCCAGCCAGGAGCATCATCGCTCCCTGCGCCAGCTCGCTCCCTCAGCCCTTGTGCCCCAAGAGCCCAGAAAACGCTTCCTGTTGCTGCCACAAACTGGGCCTATGAAACATATGCCCTCGATCCCGTTTCCTGTTCGTCCTAACATTTTCCCTGTGTGGATCTCCTTACGCTGGTGTAGACCTCTGCTTTTCTCTCCCAAGGCAAAAATGGTCATGGCCTTGCTGCCGGCGATGGTGGGCTGTGCAGAAAGCATGAAGCATGCAGAGACTGGGGGGCCACCGGCGGGACTCCAGAAGCACCCGCTGCAGGCCCGGCCTGCTGGGAACAGAGGCCTAGGTGAGGGAGGAGGCCTGAGACCCTGGGGGAAGAGGGTGTCATCACGGAGGGGAGCGTGTGATTGGTTTCCAGGCTGCCTGCCCCACCTGCGTCATCCTGTTCATTTTATGCCTCTTCGAGGTGGGCCGTTAAGATGTCTTCTCTTCAGATTGCTCTGGGCAGGGGAGAGAGCTCGTTTTTCGTTGCAGAATCTGAGAGACGTCGTCATGTTACCGCTGTGAGGCAAAAGAGTGGTCCCAGCACAGTCCAGCAGCTTTCTAGAAGAGCTCTGGCCTCGCTAAAGCTGCCCAAGTGGATGGTGTCTTTCTCTTTGTCCCCAATATGTAGCTTCTCACAGCAGGGGGACGTCCTGGGAAGATGTTTAAAGATTGACCGGAGAGCAGTTACATCAGCAGGCTTTCTGATTCCTGACGCATTTGGGGAATTGTATAAAAATTTCTCCCAAAGAGTCCAATTGAACATGATAATTATTATTGATGGACTGACTTTTATATCATTGACCTCAAAATTATTTTAAAGCAAAATCTTCCAACTTAAAAAAAAATTTATCCTCCCTTGTGATCACATTCTGGGTGAAAAGAAAAAGATTGCTCTTATGATATTCCTCAGACAGATCTCCCGCCCTGACCCAGGGCTGTAAGTTTTAGCTGCACAAAACGAGAAAGTCGCACGAAAGTGATAGTAATAATGATGCACGTTTATTGAATACACGTGATGTAGCGCAGAGCTAAGTGATTCCCATGTGTTAGCTACAGAATCCTCACAACAGCCTGTCAGGTTGATCGTTTCTCACACCCATTCTACAAATGAGAAAAATGAGACACAGGAAGGCCAAGGTCATGCAGCCTGGCAGTGACAAATCCTGGACTCAAATGCAGTCCGATTCTGATGCATCTGCTCTTTATCTCCGGGTGATCCTGTCTGTCAGTGATTTGAGCAATCTTATTTGATCCTCACGGCCACCCTTGATGAAGAAATTATTATGACCTGCGTTTTACAGGCGGGGTGGCTGAGATGTTAGGAGATCGTGTAAGCTCGGGAAGGGCAGGATGAAGACCTTAGCCCAGATCTTCTGGCTTCAAATCCTCTGCTCTTTCTGTTTTCTCATGGGTGGCAAACTTAGGGATCGGCAAGAAACGTAAACAAGTAAAGTGGGCTACGGAGGACTTGCGGGGACCCAAAGAGTGCACACCACGGGGGGAAGCAGCCCCCACACTGCTCCAGACGCTCCTTAGGGTTGGCACTGGGCTTAGCTGCCCTGTCTTCTGATTTTCTAAGAGAAACTGGAAGTTCAGGTTTTTATGGGAAATTCCCCCATTTAGAAACGGTGACAACTAATGACAGAAAACGTTCTATGTTTCCAACACATCCGTTTGTGGAGTGTGGCAGCCTCGTACGGTCGGAGTTCCTTGCACACCTGACATGGCTTCCCATGCCGAGAAAACTGCCTTTTCTCTGTGCTTCGAATGAAGTTGGACCCTCAAGACTCAGGATGGAGTAAAAGTTTCTGGACCCGCGTGCGCATCCTGCATCGCGGTTCTTTCTCCGAGGCCATCATTAGCTCTTTGCAATCAGGGCCCACGTACGTCTCTTTCTGCCGTTCTGGCCCAGGTCTCACCGCTTGTTAAAATATTAAAACACGTTCAACCAGCTGGCCGGTAGCTGCTTTCTCGAGGCCCCGTGTACCTTTCCACCCTGCAGCTCCAGGCCTTAAGATCCCCAATTTCCCACAGTTTGAGCAAGGAGAAGGCAGAGCCTGACGCAGCGTGAGCCACCCAGAATGCACTCTTGGGGAAGCCTGTTGGGGCCCGTGAAGCGCACTCATTAAATGTTTGGAAGATCACCCCTGATCCTGTTACTTAAAGGTCATTTTTGTCGGCTGGGTCTTCCCTAAGATATTTAGGGTTGGCCCTTTCCGGTTTCCACTGACTTGTCCACCATCCACCAGCTTTTTTATCTCCTCTTTTACCCAGACTGGGTCGGAACAAGAGCCCACATCTGGCAAGCTTGGCTCGTTTTCACCAGCTCCTACCTGCAGGAGAGGGAGGCAGCGGGGTTTGTAGCCTGCAGAGAGAATGTTCTCCAAGGCCTCCGAGCACGTGATGAGCTCTTTCTCTGGGCAGAAAGCAGAGGGCCCCTAAGGCAAGGTGCTCATCTTCAGGAAAATGGCAGGCGTGCGGGGATGTGGGGAACCAGCTCTTTCGCATCTGCGAGCGGAGCGGGTGGGGGCAGGGCTCCCATCAGGATAAATCCAGCCTCTGAGTGGTCCAGGCCCGACATAGGGAGCTTCGACTCTGTTTCACACGCTGGGGTCGTTCATGTCTATTAAGCTTCCTTTTGTGTGTCTGAAACGTTCTGTCCTCATTTGGACAAACAGCAAAAGCATATACAGATGGCACAATCCCTCCCAGTACCTGTGTCTCCTTTGGGAGAGACTCTGAGGCTCACACTCTAGGGAACAGGGTTCAGGAAAATCGGTTTTGAAGTCACTTGTGGCCTGGCACGACACCGACCGATGGGAACCGGAGAAGAAAGACAATTGTGATGGGCGGCTGCCATTTACCTTCTGGCTGGGGCGCTCCCCTAGACTCATATGTAATTACTTCTTTGTTCTTTCTATTATTTATTATCCACTTCCTCCTGCTAGAGTGTAGAATTTGCAAGGACAGGGATGGGTATCAGTTTTGTTTACTGCTGTATCTCAAGCCCCTAGAATAGTGTCTGGCACATAGCAGGTGCTCGATGAATATTTAAGAAAAGGAATGACTAAATACATCCTTAGAGATGTAAGAAGTCATCTCAGCCATCTGAAGGGGGAAATCGAGGCCTAGAGACAGGAAGGGGTAGTCTCACAGCCCACTGGAGACAGAGCCTGGACCTGTGGGTTCTGTCCCCAGGGGACCATCAGCCAGGGCTTCCATTGCCGTCCCTCCCAGCCTGGTCCAGCCACCCAAGTGCTAAAGCGCTTGTTGTAACATCGTCCATCTTCCTGGCATCTTCTGTCCACTCTGGCCATGTCCTCCAGGAGGCTGCCATTTTCTGTGAGAGGGCACGGGGACTTTTCCAAATTACCACTTATCCTTTGTGTGGTGTTCTATGTCTTGATCTGGAAGCTGGTTACACAGGTGTGTTCGCTTTGGAAGAATCCTTGGAGCCGTGCATTTTGAGATGTTTGTGTTTCTGTTTGTACGTTAGGCATCAATGGAAATATCGCCTGCATAAGACTAACGTAAACACACACACACACGCGCGCGTGTATGCCCACAGACATACACAGCCATAGACATCGGATCTGCTTGGAGAGATGATGGTAATATTATTGATAATATTCTTAGGTAGCCCCTTGTTGAGATTTGCTGTGTATCTGGCACTTTTCTAAGCTCACGAACATCAATTAACTCCTTTAATCTGGACGGTAACTATGAAGTAGGGATTTTAACAATTTCCCATTTTGTAGAAAAGAAACTGGGACACCAGAGATTAAATGACTCTTCCAAGGTCGCAAATGGAAACCATGGTCTGAATCAAACCATTCCAATCAAGGAAGGCTTCCTGGAAGAGAGGAGGCTTCAACCATGTCCCGAGATAAGTGATGTTCTGAAGAAAAGAAAGATGGAATCGGGCTCTTTGTGGTCAGATTTAACAGCGGTTATCACTTATTCTTCATGTGGACATAGGGCTGAACACTTTCCCATAGGTTATTTTAAATGTATATGTGGTGAGGAATGTTTGTCCCAATTTCACAGGTGGGGAAACTGAGGCATGCCCAGAGAGCACTGACGTGCCTCACCCAGGGCTACTTGACAGGCAAGCAGGAGAGTTGAAGCCCAAACCTCTGTGTCCTGGTACACAGTCAAGCCTTTAGTTCAAACTGCTTTTTTTTTTTTTTTTTTTTAATCTGTGACATTTTTCTGCTTCTGTGACCAACACTGGTGGAATTTGTGGGACCTTAGACAGGTGGCCAGCTCTGGGGGGCCTGGTCTCTCCTCCCACGTAAGTGAGCATATTAGACCAGGTGATCTCCCAAGAAGCCCATCCTTCTTCAAGGAGCTGGCCGCCCCTCTCTCCCGAGCCTTCCAAGCAGCTGCGGGGACTCGGTGGGGCTCACTGCCTCTTCCCTTCCACCCCTCTCAGAAACTCGGAATACAGCTCTTTTCAGAATTAATCTTCCGCGGTTTTGGTCAACGGCCCCTTCTTCGCCCATACAAATCCGAGGCTGGGAAGAAGCACCTTCTCCCAGGAAGCCCTGCCATACTTAGCCTCCAAGACCATTCCCCTTCCTCACCCCCCACACTCCCGTTGGCCTCAACTTTTCCACCCCAAGCTCCTGGGGAATAAAAACCCCTGACTGTATTTCTTTAAACTGATCGTCGATTTCCCCTTTCTGAAAATTAACGCTGGATAGGAAGTGCCTTGAAAAATACATCAAGGTGAGGCAAATGGCTTTTTGAGACCAATCTCAGGCACACACACAGATTTGGGGCGGACGTCTCCTGATCCCCTCTTCAGACCTGGGCCATGGAGCCAAAAAGTAGCAGGAGCCTAACGTCAGGCAGACGATGTTCTACTGCCTGAGTAATCGCATCCCCTGTGGCTGCCTGGGAGAGCCATGCCCAGGGGTCTCCAACTCCCCTTCCCCTTCACTACTCTCCTCAAGGTATTTGAACTTAATTTTGTTTAGAAATTTGAAAAGCCGGTGAAAGTGCAACATGATTATAGACTTTATTTAAAGGCTTGATTTAGGTTTCTCTCTGTTCTTATATCAAAGATAAAGTGGAAGTGGTGGTATCATGTTCAGGTAATGAGATTTTATATTAAAAAGAATAAATTAAGCTCATAAAACTGTAGGTGGAAGGGCCAGGCGGGGCTGGCCGACAGAGGACGCCTATGCATTTACGTAACAAGCATCCGCCGTGATTGGGAGTCCAGCCGTGGACTCTCTCACGTCAAGAGCAGTCTTTTCCCTCTTTCTTTTTTGGAAATAGCCCCCAGAGGGCCTCAGGGATGAGATTCCGGGGTTCCGGGAGCCTGAAACAACTGTGGAATCCTTCCTTACCGCTGATTGGCTGTGTGACTGTGGGCAAGTCCCTTAACCTCTCTGATCTTCCCTTTTCGCTCCCCTAAAGTGGAGGTCACGTCAGTGCCCGCTCAATGCTCTGGTGGCGTTTGTGTGAGATGCCACATATGAAGTACACACACCTAGCACCCAAAGAGTGTTCACCACGGTGACTTTTTGAGCATCAGTTTTCTTATCTGACAAATAGGGATATCTCCATCCCCCTAGTGGAGAGAAAAGGATGAATGGATGAAAGAAGAAAACAAAGATCCTAGGACTGTAACTATTATATTCGTATAGAAATCACTGCAAAGATGCTGATGCCTGCCAGGCCCTGGGAAGAATCTCTCTCTGTGTTTGTCAGGCGGGGCCGAATTCCCCACAGGGCTGGAGGCTGGTTGGGGATCATCAGACATTCTGGCCTCCCTGCTGCCCGCTCCCCGCGCCTCACCCCTTCTTCCTCGTGAGCAATAAAGCAAAATACAAAGAACGAGAATCAAATAAAGACCCTGAAACCGAGCCGTCTATGGTCATTTTAAAACAGATCCTTTTTGAAAAGCCTGGTGACATTTTCCTTTAACGCCTGATTTTTTTTTAATGCCGGCTGCATTTTTTAAGCACCCGGCCAGGCTTGTAACCAGCCGAGGCAGTACAGTAGCCGTGCCGACTGTACCATTTGATCATTAATTTATCACAGTTCTAGCAGTTTGTCTGACAGGTGATAGCACTTTCATCTAATGAACCCACAGCCAGGGTGGGGCGCAGGAGCCCGGGCTGGCCAGTCTGCGGGGTGAGGGCCACGCACATGTTCTTTACCCATCTGATTTCATTCCCGGGTCCGAAGGCCCGGAGAATGGCTGACCAATGGGGCTGGCATCGTCATCTGTGCCCCAGATAAGGCTAGAAAAGCCTCCCACCCCACCCAGTGGGCCAAGGAGAAGAGGAAATGGTGGGTGAAACCCCAGCCTCGGCCACTCAGGAGTCACTGCATAAGTCAGGAAAGGCTTGGTTATGCTGCAGTAATAAATACCTCCCCAGGCCCCAATCTCAGAGGCTCCCAACAGCAAAGCCGGCTTTTCACTCATGTGCCACGTCCACAGTAGGGTGGGGCCATGTCTGCTCAGAATTTCGTGAGCCGTTTCAAAACTCCTGGTCAAAGGGACATGTCACTTCTCTCCCATTTCATTGACCAAAGCCTTTGAAAGGGCCACGTACCCAGTCCAGAAAGGCAAAGAAGTATGATTCTATCATATGCCCCCAGACAAGAAAACCAAGCAGCTGTCAACAGTCCCGATGACGACAGATGTCATCGATTCTGCTTGCAAGAACAGCTCTGCCTTCTTAGTATATTCTAGATCCCCGGCTCAGTCCATTTTTCTCTCTGCTCCGCCCCTCCCCTCACCCCGGCTGCCATCGCCTCGCCCCTGCTGTACCCATGCTGTCTCCCGGTGACATCCTCAGACCTGTTCTGAGCTCTGGATCCCAGTGACTCCTCTGCTTTGGAGTAAATTTCTTGCAAGTTTGTAAGTCTAAGTCCCTTTCTAGTGGCTGGAAGCAGCTGAGGCCAGCAGGGCCACTGGGCACCCAGAGTCCCAACAGGGACTTGTTTTGATGCTAGTTCTGATCCTCTATCCCATCAAATACATTGGATAGACCAGATGCCCCAAGGAGCTCCGGCACTCAAACCTGCGGGGCCATCCTGGGGCCCACGGCCTGGCCATAGTTCCGGGAGGGTTATGTGGCAAGCACATTACTCCTGCTAGTCAGCGAAGTATTTCCGTCACGGCATCTTGTGAATTCTGGCCACCTGAATGGTGCCGACTCGTTGATTTGGCAAGACTCAGATTATTTATATAGACAGAGGAGGCCCTAAAAGTAATTTTCCCTGCACACCCATGGCTCCCGAAGCATACCTGCTTCCTACTTCCACTTGTGCCCTCCTTAGATCCGTACTCCACCCAGCAGCAAAGAAGACTTTGAACATCGTCCCGTGAGTTCTATCACATTGGGTGGACGTCTTATAATGGTCCATGGAGGCCCTGTACCAGTGATTCTCATGCTGGTGCTCTGCAGCATCACTGGGGAGAGCTTGGTCTGGAGCCCACCCTCGGCCGATGACATCAGAATCCCCAGGGATGGGGCTGGCGTGCTACGGTAAGGTTTGAACTGCTCCGCTGTGATCCTAATGCGTGGCCCAGAGGAAGAACCTCTGACATCCATGCTCTGCCTTCTCATCTCTCACCTGCTGTCCCTCCCTTCCTTGTCTCGTGCTTTGCCCCTCCACTTTCCTTTCCTGCAAAGCGCCAAGTTCTTCCCCCGCCCCCCAGGACATTTGCACTTGCTGTTCCCTCGGCTTGGAATATTGTCTCTCCGCGAACGTTTTCAAGGCTTCTGTTTTCTTGCCATTCCACTCTCAGCTCCACAAAGATGCTTTCTTTTTTTTCTTTTTTTTTTTGACCTCCCAACGTAACGTCACCACCTGTCCACCCCCACCCTATTATTTTCAGAGTTACACGTTTTCTCATCTTTTCTTGTTTATTTACTTGGTGTTGTTTATTACATATTGTGTGTTTTCATTCACCAAAATACACTTTACGAGGGCAGCGACTTGGTTAGCTTGGTTCATCCTGTCGCCCTAACCTTCTCAACACTCAGCATCTTGCACAATAGATGGTTATTGACTGAATCAATGTAAAGACTGATATTTATAGAACATTTTCTGGGGTTTGGTATCTTTGTTGATTATTTTCAGACTTTAATTCTGGGAAAAAGGTTGTGCCTCTTGAACAACTGGTAAGAGTGGATTTTCTTTGAACAGGTAATTGTCTCGACTGTATAACTCCGGAATAACAAATTTAGCCCCGAGCTTCCTGGGACCCAAGGCAAAAAGGGTCAGATTGACCACCGAAACTATGTTGAGCCATGTGGCCGGTATATTTGCCTCTTCCTCCTCCTTCCTCATAGTCTTTGATTTTCCATGCCTATTTTCACAGCATCTGATTACAAGCTGTCTCAAATCCTTTTTGGAAGCAGGCGGAGTATAAATAGCTAGGAACACAAACAACTGATTCATGTGTGTAATGCCTATTTTACAGATGTGCAATACAAGTTCTGGGCAGGTGGGGTGGCTTGTCTGAGGTCACACGGCTTGGGTAAAAACCCACGTCCCTTGAGTTCCAGACCAGCTCACCCTCCTCTGAACGACAGGAGAGGGGTCATGCCCTTCCTTTGTTTTGACTCCCGAAAGTCGTAACACAGGGCTGGGGACTTCACACTATTTAGTACCTCTCTAAGGAAACTGAAACCCAGAGAGATTAAGTACTCGCCCAGGGTCACTCAGCGAGTTAGAGACGGAGCCGTGCCCCAGAAGGTGCCTCTCGGTACTGATCAGGAGGCACCATCTCTGTCCTAGCTATGAGCTTGAGTGCCTCCTGGTAACTCACTGTGCTCAGGGAAGGGAAACCAGCAGTGACATTTGCACAGCTGGAAGAGGAAAACGGAGCCATTCTGTAATGATCTGCTCAGCGGCCATAATTGCTTCCCATGGAAATTGTCACCAGATCGGTAAATGCCAAGAAGAGGGTGGGAAGTGGCAACAACCTTTGGGCTCACTCAGTGCACTGATCTGACAGATAGTCATCCGATCGCACAGACACCTCTATTGAAAGGAGTAATTACGAGCCGAAAGCATCCTTCAGCTCCTCCAACGCAGAAGAGTGAGAGGAAACAACACAATGGCAGTGAAGAGGAGTTAGAAGCTGGGGACGTGGTTTTGTCAACTGTGTAAAAATATCTCCCGCCAATTACTGAACACCTGCTATATGCCCGGGACTGGACTTCACACGTCAGATGTGTCTTCTTATCTGATTTTCCCTTTTCAGGAGGCTTTATCCTTTCCACCTGACACAGGGAGAAACTGAGACTCGGTCACCTTCACGCGACTCGCTGGAGGCTGCATTGCTGTAAGAAAGAAAGACTTACACGGTGCCCTTTGAATTGCCAGGGAGCATGCTAGTACTTTCCACACACAAACTCACGGATTCCTCGCGAGGATCCTGTGAGATAAGACCTTTCATCAGCTCCACGTCCAGATGAAGACTCTGAGGTGTGCAGAGTGAAGCGACCTGCCCAAAGTCACACAGTGGCAATAAACAGGGTTTGAACCCAGACTCCTAGGAGTCAGTGCTCTTAAGCCCTGCCCTATACACAACCTTAATAAACGGCCCCTTTGGGGTTCAACTCCAGCCTCCCCAGCTCCAGTGCCCCTTCCGCTCTGCTCCGTGTCCCATGGGGGAGAGTCCCCTGCCTCTCCCGAGGACTTCCTAACCAGTGGCTTAATCTGGCTGGAGGCCCATCCATCCAGTCGATTGCTGAAGTGAAACGTGAAACACGACTCTGTGTGTTGTCCCTCATCTAGGGGACACTCAGAGGGCCTGGGCGTATTTGGATGACAAACGCCTGAGGCAGTGTTCTCATCAGCCTGTGGTGGTGGCTCTGGCAATTTGGTGGCAGCGGGTTCAGCAAAAGGGGAGGCCACCTTATGGTCTGCACGGTGCAGACGGGGCTGGCGGCAAACCCGGGATCTGATGAAGTTGAACTTCAGGTAATTGGTTTGAACAGCTGTATAGATTTCTTAATGCTGAAAAACGTGGGCCGGAAACGGGAATTCAGAGGCTCCTATGAGAACCGCGTTCCTCTGCACTAAGCATGCGTGTGGAGCCTGGGCTGGTACAAAGGTCCGTGGGAATCCAGGCGGTCACCGCGGCCAGTCTCACCTGCACTCCCCCTACTGCCCGATCTGCAGTTTCCACCTCTCTGCACCCCACCTCGGAGACAGCCCCATTCCTGAGGTATATAACTGACTCACTGACTCGACTGTGGGTATGGAAATAAACCTCCTTTTTAAAAAAGCCCCCGAAATTCAGGCTTATTCGTCTCAGTGTACCCAGGGAGCAACAGAGGCTGTGACTAAGACCCGCTTTCATGAGCAGGGAAGAATAATTCATAATCGTTTATAATTAGCACATAGCAGCGGCAATTTGCATGCACAGCGCCTGCAAAGCTGGTTTTGTTCTGAAGGCCAAATCTGCCCCCTGCAGTCTTCTGCACAGTCTGAGTTGTCAAGTCCATTTTCAAGTGCAGCCCCAGAGGAAACTTCAGCAGAGTACCCCCTGGACAGCTGCCGGCCTCTTCCGATGTTTCTTTCTACAAACGTTCTTGACCTTGGGATCCCATGTCGGCTTTCGTTCAAACGTATATGGTTTTGCTGTATAAATAACATCAGTGTCCACGGCACCGCATGACAGAGGGTGCTCTGGCCACACCAGTGGGTCTCAGCCAGGGGTGATTCTGCATCACCACTCCCCAGGGGACATTTGCAATGTCAGAGACGTTTTTGGTGGTCACACTGGGAGGAAGGTGCTACTGGAATCAAGTGAGTAGAGGCCAAGGATGTTGCTAAACACCCTATAATGCAGAGAGCACCCTCCTCCCCTAGGACAGAGAATTCTCTGACCCCCAAATGTCAACAGTGAGGAAGCGGAGACACACCGGGCAACAGTGATCTTGCCGAGGTTAATCGTGTGCCGATTTGTTTGCTGGTTGTTAGAGCCTTTTAATTCTTATTCGGGTCCATTTGTGTATGAATTCCCCAGTCTTCATACACTGGCATCAGCCATCAGTGCTGCCTAAAACAATAAATGACTGCCCTTGTCCCTGGTGGAGTAAGCGGGGACTCAACCATTGTTTGCTAATTGTCCTTCTCTTCTCGAAGAACATTGGCTCCTCCCGGGAGCCTAAAAAGCCAAGTCTCTTGGGATGTGTCTGACCTGTTGGAATAGCCCACGAGGAGAAGAGAGGCAGGTTGTAAAGCTGTTGTGTGTGCTTAGAGATGGAAGCGCCTGTGTTTTTATACTGATTCATTCAACTTCAGATGCTGGCGAGTATGCCTCAAAAAATTAGAAATTGAATTACTCTATGATCCACTTCTGGGTATATATGCCCAAAAGAACTGAAAGCAGACACTCAATGTGATGTTTGCACACCCAAGCTTTTCAATATAGAGACATTGTTGACAACAGCCCCAAAGTGGAAACAATTCAAGTGTCTACTGATGAATGAATGGATAAACAGAGTGCGGTATATGTGCATGTGGAATATAGTTCGTTCTTAAAAAGGAAGGGCATTCTGACACATTCGACAGCGTGGATGAAACTTGGCCAGTCGCTAAAAGACCATTACTGTGTGATTCCGCTTCTCTGAGGTACCAAGAGTAGTCGAACTCATGGAGACAGAAAGGAGACTACTGGTGGCCAGGGCCCAGGACGACGAGAGAATGGAGAGCTGTCATTTAGAGGGTATGAAAAAGTTCTGGAGGTGGGTTGCATGACAATGTGAATATAGTTAACGCTACCGAACTGGACCCTTAAAAATAATTAAGATGGTAAATTTTATGTTATACATATTTTACCACAAATAAATAAAAAAAAAAAAAGATGCTGGCAAGAAAGAGCTGGTCACAGACAAGAAAGGACGAAGCAGGTTAGCGGAAGAGCCGGGGGCATAGGCAAGGGCTCGGCATTCCTGTAAGGCTCAGAGAGACTTGAAGCTGCCTGCGTAGAGGGTGACCTGTCTCAGGAGCAGTGTCTGCCCTCTGCAGGGCCAGGTGGAGGGTGACGCCGCTTGAGCTGGGAAGGAGGAAACGGGGAAGTAGGAAGAGAACTGAACTCCCCTGAGAGCCTTTCTGACCCTCCCAGCCATTCATCCCACCGTGGGGTGTGCTCTGCCCCTAGAATGTGAACTCCATCTGGGCCACGGACACTGTCGGCCTTCTCAACCGTTCGGTCCCCAGAGCCTGGAACAGTCAGTGTCGGTGCACAGTAAATGTTTGTGCAAGAGATGGATGAATCCTCATCACCGCAGCCTGAGTGACTTTCCTAAAAGTCATCACTGTTAGTCTCCCTTCTGCGACTTCCCAACGCTCCTACGCAGATGAGGGCGAATGCTTTTGTGCAGCATGCGAGGTTTTAGCATTCTGAGCTGTTACGCACCAGCCTCATTTCACATTACACCCCCCTCCGGACTTCACCAACTTCCCACAATGCCCTGGGCTTTCTCACCCACGTGACTTTTTTTTTCCCCCCACTAAGTTTTCAGTATCTGGAAAATGCTAAAAGCCTTCGCATCCTTCCAGGCACAATGGATGCCAGGCAGAGCGGGTGTGGTGTGGAATTCATGGGGAAAAGATACATTCCCCCAAACCGTGCCTAACACACCATTAGATCCAGCACCACCTCATGTGATGGCGGGAGGCGGGGAGTGTGGTGGGTATGGCTGGCTCTCAGCCCACGGAGTAGGGAATGAGAGGGAGTCAGTGTGGTGGCTGCTGGTGGAAACCAGGATCACCGTGGCTTTCTCGGGACTGACTTGCTCGCCATCTGCCAGCACTTTGGTGTACAGGCTCTGAGATGCACATCATGAGGGGACAGTGGATGGCACCTGGGCTGAACCAGGCCCTCCAGGACAAAGCATAGCTTCGTCTACAGTGGGAGCCCTGAGCATGAGGCTGGCGCCTAAGGTAAAGATAGCACACTGCTAATGAGGACCGCAAGACTCAGTCAGCTCTAGGGTGAGTCAGATCCCACTTCAGATCTGGGCTGCTCCATCATCCTCAACCTGTCTATGCCTCGGTTTCCCCGTCTGTAAAGTGGGAATAACAATCGCACCCACTGGATTGAGTTAACGTGAGGATTCAAGTAGACAGTGCAAGGAAAAGTATTTATTTAGCACAATGCTGGACACAGACAAACTCCCACAAAATATTGGCTATTGTTATTAACGTCCATTTTCGTTACTGAGGTCATAATAATAATACATATTTGTATAGCATTTTAGAGCTAGCAACGCACATGAACACCCTTTGCTAAATTGGGGAGCTGGGTGGGTTGGCATTATTCTCCTCATGTTGTGCAGGAGGGGATTTGGGGCGGGGGCTGGCACTTACGGAGCCAGACATACAATAGGATGCCCATCATCTCTTTTAATCATCTTTTAATGGGTGATCTAAAGATGCCCATTTTGCAGATATAAAAGCTGAGGCTCAGGGCGGCCGGGGACAGGAGGGATGGAACCACAGCTCTCTCCGACTTAGGCTGGTATCGGGGCCCAGAGTGACAGAGGGGGCAGGCGAGGCCTACGGAAAAGGAAGGACTGCCTTGCGCAGGGGGGAAGTGGGCTCCCAGCTCCTCCCTCCTACACCCGCTCCGGCTTGCGGGCCTGGCAGCTAAGGCAGGGAGGACTCACGGGCTGCAGGTGGGCGAGGGGGCTAGGGCTCCCACTAGTGGAGGTGGCCTAGGTCCCCTATCCTCCCGGGCAGTGGAGAGGCCGGGCCTTGGCAAGCCTTTTGTGCCCCAGCGTCTCCTCTCCAGACACCACGAGGGCACTTGATCCCAATTACAGAAAGTGGCTGGGTCAGCCGTCACCTCGCATGATCCACATGATCCGAGTGCCTCAGATGGCAGCTGATTAAAACGCAGACAGCACTCGCCTGCTCTTGGCCTTGACTCTGAGGGCTGGGGCCTCCCTGGGCCTGAATGGGCACGGTCATGCCTCGTCAGCCCGGGTGCAAAGGACAAAGGGATCACTGGAGTGGGCCAAGGGCTCGGTTACCATGGGTAGAGCCTGAAGGTCATGGACATGTCCATAGAACTGGGACTCCAGGGATGGTCTGGCCTGGCCTGGCGACACCCATCTCCCCAGGGGCTGAGCAGCGTTAGGGTGTGGCAGTGGGAGCAGCCTGCAGGAGCTCTGCCTCCAGGCCATCCTGTCTTCAGGTTTCTGAGGCCCAATCTCGGTCCCCTCAGCTGGGCCACCTCCCCATCCACGAGGACCAAGCCTCAGCCTTCTCAAACTCCCCCACAGCTGGGCCACGGCGAGTGGCGAAGGGAGGCCCTCAAGTTCAGCAAAGATGGTGCTGATGATCCTTTTGATTACTGGAAGAGTGTGCCTCGCCCTCCCCAGCCCAGGGTCTCATCATCCTCGAGATGGGCTTTGCCGGTGGACAGTGCTGCAGGGCTTATGTGGAGTGGGAAGGTCCTGAGGGGCAAAAAGAAGGTGGCTTGTGAGTGCGAAGCCAGGGGACAGGGTGGGCTGAGACTTTCAGTGGGGCCACAGGGAGGGCCGTGACTCTGCTCTGTGACCCACCATGTGCTGTCACGTCCACCTTCCCTCTGACCCTCAACGGGGCCCTGAGAGCATCAACCTCCTTTGATAGAGGAGAAAACTGAGGCTCAGGAAGAGAAAGCGCCCAGATGGGCACAGTCACCTCTTACTCAAAGCTACATGGGAGCTCATGGAAGAGCGGCTCCTGGACCACGAATCCCAAGCCCAGGTCCAGAGATAGTCCCTTGGTCACCGGCCTGGTTTCCTGGCTTCCACACACAAACTCGCGTGTGTCCCTTGCTCCCGCCCCTGCACCCTGGGCTACCTTTGCTCCACGGCCATGGTTGATGCTCTTGCTCCCTCTGGCCTCAGGCCACAAGGTGTACCAATTCCATGAGTGCTCGTTAGATCAGGTCGATTGTGCATTGACCAGAAAGGGTGGGTGGAGTCATTTTGAGAGTGGGTGTGCCCCAGAGGGGAATTCAAGGACCCTTCGCTGTCTCACACGTGTCTTTGTGCCCATCAGAGAGGTACACCTTCCCCAGGGTCGATGTGGCTCCGTACCAGGCTCTCAGCTGAAAGTGAAGTCGAGGCTGTGGCTCTTCACCCATCGGCCTTGTTAGGGACGCTCTGGTTTTGAGGAACTTGGTGTCCCGGGACTAGAAAAGCTGGGTGTCGTCACCCACACTATTCTTAGCTTTCTGCTATCTTCATTCTATTATCCTTAGATCTGAGCCTATCAAGTGGCCCCGAGTCAATGGCTTTGACGCAGAGCAGGTGTTTTGGGATTGGAGAGGCTGCAGGAGTTGAATCAAATCACCTCGACCCTCCTCACGGCGGAAGCAGGCACATCGAGGCCCAGAGAGAGCCACCCAGGTCTTGTGCCCACCATATGCTGGCCCAGCCATGGCTCAGCTTCCTCCCAAGGGAAGTTTGAATTAACGACTAACACGAGGGGGCCCTTCTTCCCCTGCCTAGCGAAGTCCGGTTTGGATTATGGTTTATTGTGAGGCTGCATTCCATTCAGAGCTTTCCAGAAGAACGATTCCAATTCTTTGGCCCAGCCTGGCCCTAAAAATAGACACCAGCTGAGGTGTTCCTTCTCCCTCCCACCCACATGGTGGAAGGCACACGAACTCCTGTCTGTTGTGAACTTGGCAGATTACCTAGCCTCTCGGCTCAGCTGTAGGCTAGACCTGCAAGGTGCCATCCTTCTCTGGGTAAGATGAAATAAATAATGGAGGTAAGCAAGCACAGATGGCTGAGATGTAGAAGGTACCACAGTAGGTGAGACGGTGTGGACTGGGGACATGGAAGTGACTTGAACTTCCAAGGTGGTCTGTCAATTTGTCCCAATATTTTAATCAACCCAAGGAGATAAAATTGGACCGAGCTCTAAGGATTTACCAAACGTTCTTGGTTCTTGCCTTCCTTGAGGATGACCTGCTAGATTAAGATGATGAGTCCTTCCAAGGCCGCCCCCTTTTGCCTGCAAGAGCTCCTCTGCTTTGTTCTAAAATGGCCCCGTTTAATGGAAATGTGATGTGAGCCATGTATGTAATTTTAAACTCACTGGTAGCTACACTTTTAAAGAAGTAAAACGGAACAGGTGGAATTAGTTTGTTAATATAGTTTATTCCACTTGGTACGTCCAAATGATTATCATTTCAACATGTAATCAATATAAATGTTGATGAGATATTTTACATTCCTTTTTTCATATGAAGTCTTCAAAATCCAATGTGTATTTTATGATTATACGTCTTAATTTGGGCCAACTGTGTTTCAGGGGCTCAGTATTCTCAAGTGGCTGTCAGACTGGACAACATCCTTCCAAATCATCTCCTTCCTTCTCGCTGGGTTTCTTCTGGCAAATTTCTCTCTTCTTTGGACCATTACTGTTTCATCTGTATAATAAAGGCATCGGGTAAGAGCAGGGATAGCCAGTCTCAGGCACACTCACTCCACCACTCTCCTTCTGCACCTGTGGCAGACATTAATAATGGATAGCCAATCGCTCACGGAAGTCTTTCTCATGGAGTCTGGATCTGACTTTTGAATCTTCTTATCCCAGCAGACATTAGCAAATGATTGCAGTCCTCAAACCACATCGAATCTGGATGTTCTCAATGGGTTTGTGACTTTCTGACGTTCAAAGACCCGGAGTCTTGATTTCTCCCCCTCCATCTCTTTTATGTCTGTATACCCACCTCCTGTCAGGCTCTATTTAATTCGGACCACGGATGCCTGACAGTCTGGTTTATCTTCACCTATTTCAGATGTTTTTTTCCAGCTCGCTCTTACCCGACCTGAGTCTTAGAACCAGAGCTGTATGTGAGGTTCAGGGCCCGTTGTCAGGAGGGCAAAGTCGTTTCTGAGCTGCGGTCAGGTGGATGTCATCCAGCCATCGGGGCAGGCACAGAACGTGGGAGAGAGTAACCCAGCCGAGGACAGCAATAGACTAACGCTCATGAACAATCAGCTGTAACCTGTCCTGTCTGGGTTAGCCAGATGCATGGGGCAACAGAGCTTTCCCAGATATTTAAACTTTTAGGTAATTGAAAGTTCCCCCTTCTATAAATAACGTTTTCTTATTTAATTTTTTTCTAGTCTTTCACGGGAATATTTTGCTTTTTAAAAAACATCTTCTGAAATAAGTCATATATGTCCCTATTTTCTTAGAGAACGCAGGGTATTATTTAACCTTCTATAAAAGGTGACTTAAATATGAATATTCATTATTGTCACATGCATTAGGACACTGAGAACGTGTTCAGGACCCACCCAGGTAGGGGAAGGCTGTTTGTCCTTACACTGAATGTCCCAAGGGACTCTGTGTTTTTAAGTCTTCTGTCTGCCTTTTAGTCTTTCTCTCTCATTTTCCTGTCAGGATGTGGGCTGTCATTTCTGCTTCCTGATGTACATGCTGCTGAAACACCACCTCTGTCCCTGTTCTAATTTGTGTTATTTCTTTAGATTCGAAAACCCCATCATTATGATTGTTAGAATTGTTTGTCGGGTAAGAGTAATTAAGCCTTGAGCAGCATCTCATGGGACTCTTCCGTAAATAAAAAGGTATGGATGAGGCGACCATGCTTTAGAGTTGTATTTTGGACTAGCGAGGTTTTCAAATACACTTTGAATAACTTGTTCTCAATACCACATAGTTTAACACTTAGCTGTTCCCAAAATATTCCATGTACATTTAATTTTTTTTTTTTTTTTTTTTTGCTGCTAGCATATCGTAGGTACATGATAAATACCTCTGTAGACACATAGGGCTTCTAGTTCTAACAAAACTAGAAGCAACAGAGGAAGGAGAGGTGGATTGGGTTGGGGCAGCAAGGTTGGCTTCCTGGAGGAGGTGAGCGTGAGTTATGCTGGAAAGAATGAGAATGAGTAGAGTGAGGCAGGGGTTTCGGGCAGAGGCCATTGCAGAAGCAGGACGCTCCGATGATCCTATTTCATCAGCTAAGGAGTGATGACAGGAAGGGTATGAGTTTCTTTTCATCCACTTTATTGAAGAAATTAGATGGTTTCCTCACCACCCACAAATGTTCCTGAGTCGAGTCTTCCCTAGAAAGGGTTTGATATCTGTACTGAGGTTTGTTTTTTCCCATCTGTAAAATGGGGCTCTCTTCTCTTGGCTCTGCTGACTTAAAAACTCTGGGTGGGAAATGCTTTGGAAACTGTCACCATCCCTAAAGATGAAAGGATAGGGAGGATAGTGTTCGTTCAGCTAAAATTTAGATTAAATTTTAATTACACAAGGAACACATGACTCCACGCAGATGGGTGTGGATATACACATTAGAGATTAGTTTTAAGTATCCGTGACCACTGTCCTTCAGTCCTGGTCCCCAGAGGCAATCTCTGGTATCACGTGTTGCGACTCCAGCCATGTTTCCTGTTTCACGTATGTGTGTTTACATACATGTGCGTGTACCTATAGCCATATATGGCGGTGTTTTGTTTGATTTTGCTATAAATCAACTGAAAGTGCTATGCTTCTTTCCGTCCAACTACACGTCTTCACGACTGTCCCTTGTGAGAACATGTAGGACTACGTCATTCCCTTCGATGACTGCACAGTGTTCCATGGCATGGTTTAATTAGATATCCCCCTGCCCCCAGTGGACACTTAGTTTGTTTCTAGTTTTTCAATATTTACAGGGTCACATCGTGAAACATCTCCTCACACACCTCTTTAGACGAGGTGGCGTGTTTTCCTGGAGTAGCCTTAAAGAGGTGTAATTTCTAGGTCATAGGATGTATGCGCATTTGAAATTTCAGTAGCCACTGCCAAACTGCCCTCCAAAATAGCTGTGCCCACTGCCACCATCTCCAGGGACAGCTGGTGGCAGCCATTTATCCACATCCACCTCATCTTCTGATATCAGTACTACACAGAGACCTGGGTAAGAAGGGACCCTGCTCTGAGCCCTGTACCTCAGAGGACCAACTCTGTCCACCTTGCAGCCACGCCCCGCCCCACCCCACAGGGTGAGGAGTCTGGAGGCGTCTCTGGGGTCAAGGGGAGGTGCCTCCTCAGAGCCTGCACCCTATTCCAGATGATGCTCAGAGTACCTGGAAATCTGAGATTCTTGCCCTAACCGCCTTTCAGGGCCCGCATAGGTCTCTTGTTTGAGTCCATCCCTGTGTAGGTGAGCCCCACACCTGGTACCTGGCACCCCTGGTCCCAAGGGCGGCTAAACGGCAGCTGTCGGAGGTGGAGGTGTGTGGACAGAGCCGGATGGCCGGGCTGGGGAGTGTGCACACAGCTGTGAGGAGCCCCCACGGGGAGCCACAGAATCGGGAGAGGGACGTCAAGAAGGGGAGCTTCTTGTCCTTGGTTTCACAATCGTTCTGGGTGGTCGTGACATCATCAACCTTTGCATTTGGGGTCCAACATTGCCTAGCACATTTAATCCTCCCAACTCGTGTGTGTGTGTGTGTGTGTGTGTGTGTGTGTGTGTGTGTGTGTATTGGGGAGGGAGACTTAACTTTTCCTTTTTACAGAGAGGTTAAGAAACGTGCCCCCCATACTCTGCCTGCATGCGACCCACACGTGACAAGAGCCCAGGCCTGTCTGGCTCGGATACCCTGCTCTGTCCTCACCCCCAGGTCGGGCTCATCATCATTTTTTTTTTCCTCCATCCTAATTTTCAACCAATTTGATTCCCCCTTTGGGAAGGGCTTCTCCTCCTTCCCATCACTGGGAGGGGGACCCCAGTATCTAAGGTGGCGGCTGCCTCCTGGGGCTCGTTTCCAGCCAAGCTGGAGCACTTCAAACGGGCTCCTTCCCAGGAAGCACGCTTGTCATGGAAATTAAACCCACTGAGCAGGTGTCTCTCCTTCCCTGCCCCCTCTCAGGAGAGAGGGGCCGGGGCTGCACGGGAGCTGAAATAAACGGTGCAAACAAACCTCGGCACCCGTTAGCGACAGATCCCAAAATTTAAAGGGACACGCAATCACTGCTAATACACATCCAGGGCCGAGAGCCAGATGTCGCTGATGGCAAAGAGCACTGCTGGCGGGGAGAGGAGCACGCAGCCCTGCAGCCCCCCGCCCCCCGACAGCCCCGCCCGCTTCCCCAGCCATCTCTAGACAACCATCCTCCTCCTCTTCCTCCTCGTCACCATCCCTGCTGAAGCGTCCATCTGCTGAGGGCTCGACCATGCCCCAGGCTCTGTGTAAGGAGCCTTCCACGAATTGCTCGTTGAAGCCTCCTCACCAACCCCACCCCGTAAGGAGTACCATCCCATTCCCACAGATGTGGAAACTGAGGCTCAGAGAGGGCGCCCCTTGACCAAAGTCGCACACTAATTTGAGGGAGGGATGGAATGCAAATGCGGGCCTCTCCGACTCCAAAGCCAACACGTTCTGTCTCTTGGGGCTGCTCCTCGCTCCAAAGCCTAAGGCCTGGGAGGCTGGGCAAAGGGCAGAGGGGCTATTTGGAACCGGAAGGTCCTGTGCTCACCCTAAGCAGTTCCTTGGCCCCAGCATGACTTGCCTAAAGAGGATGGGGTTTGGGGTGCCTGTATCTAAACCCCTGGGTCCTCTCTCTCCTGCAGCCCGGTGGTGCTGGGGCAGACAGGGTAGGTGGGAAGCCGTGGAGAGTCACACTCACTTGGACGCACTGGGGGTCAAGGCTGTTAGTTCTGACTCAAGGAACTCTGAGAAGGGGCTTCTGCTCCCAGACATCCTCCCTGTGAGCCCCCGAGGTGCCACCAATGCTAGGTCACACTACTGGGTAAGCATGGCCGTTTTGGGCTTCTCTTTGAGAAAGCGATGAGTCTGGAGACGCATTAGTGCCTGCCACCTTGGAGTGAATTAATTTGCATTGACAGAAGCCTGAGGGCAGCATGGAAGCTACTGGGCCCCTGGTGAAAACGAGAACTCCAGCCAAGAGAAAGCGAGCCGGCCTTCTCGGCATCGCTGCAAAGTAGCCGCCAAGCCCTCCTGGGGACCCCGGGCTGGGCTGGTTCTGGAGCGATCAGACTACAATTAAGACCAACTAGACTCACAATGAAGCGGTTTTATTTGCACCTTCGGGACCAGAGGCTCAAGCAGGACTCGCATAGGTCCGGAAGGACAGAAGGCAGCTCAGAGAAATTAGGCTCAGAAAGGGGCGGTGAGTCACGCAAAGACACACAGCAAGTAGGGAGTTGGATCAGAACCACAAATGCACGCACCCGTAGCTGTGCACAGGTCCCAGCCGCCCCCGCCTCAGCTGAGACCCTCTCCCAAGCCGGAGAGAGGCCAAGGGTGGTGAGGGGTTCAGTCCCAGCAGCAGGCTCTGCTCCTTAGGAAGTTGGGCCAATATCCCCATTTTCCCAACGGAAACAAAAGAGATTCAGGGGAGTGACCGAACCTTCGGCCTCTAAATGTCACGCTCCAGAGACTCCTCTCTGGTTAAGAGGCCTCAGGCCTCAGGGTCACGCCCTCCCTCCCCGGGTACGGTACCCACTCTGGGACCTTTTGAAGGTGGCTATAAGTGGCTCCTGTTGGCGTGTAGGCCTGTCTGGGTGGGTAAGTAAGTGGCTTTGGTGACGAACGGGATGTTAGTCCTTCCCTGTGCTATGTTTAGAAAGGTGTCAGCCCCAAACTGGCTGGTCTCGGCGGTCACCCAGGAGGTAATCACGAGTGTCTCTAAAACCCCATCTCTGACCTTCCTGCCGTCAGACCTGGGGGCCGCCAGAGCCACCAGGCGAGGTGGGATGTGGGCACAGCCGGAGGGCTTGGTGGGGAGTACGCCATCCTCCATGCTGAGCAGATGGGGGCCCCAGGCAGAGAGCAGGGCTGGGAAACGGGGCTGTCACCTCCCTTTCTCCTTCACAGAGCAGTGAGCACCTAGGAGCTAATGCTCATGAAAGAGCACTCACTGGTCATTCCACGCGTGTTCACAGACAGCGCACGCACACACGCGTGCACACACCTGCAACACGCTCACACGTGTACACGTACACGCACACACACAGTTATAGGCTATACCACCCTTAGCATTTCACATGTTTAGTTAAATTGTTTTACTTTTATGTGGTCTTAGGTATTTAAAACGCGATCGCAAAAACAACTATTATAGAAAATTTTAAAAAATCAAAGACACATCAAGATATATTCCCCGATTTAAATCTTTTGGAGATCATTGCTGCATTATTTTTTATTTTAAAATTTCTCGTGTGTAAGCCCCAGAACGAAATTTCTCCACTTGCCTTTGTTAAATCGAAGTGCACCCTGAGGTAGCAAAGTAGGTTGTTAATAAAAAAATAAAACTGTTATCGTTTCGAACTATTTTCCAGTGGGATGCAGGATGTTCTTTATAATATGCACAAAAAAAAAAAAAAAATACTGAGATGAATCGCATACTGAGGCTGGCGAGACCCTGAGCGAGACATTTGTAACACTTGGTTTCAAATTTTGACATTCATCCAGGGGCGATATTCAAAATGAGGCCAACTGGTGCAGCGCTGGAAATGTCAAATTAGAATGGACAATGGCCCCCGTGCTGGAGCAGGGTCCCGGGGACCCTATCCTGTGCCAGGCATGAACTATTACGATGCTGGCTGGAAGGGGTGTGGGTTTATGGGGAAGGCCAGGGTTGAGCGTGGAGTAGGCACATGGCACTAGTTAGCAACTAACGTGGAAGTCTTTCAATATTTTAACGACTAGTAAGCCCTATCCGCTCCCACAACGAGAATATCAGGCCTGTACTCATCCAAGTTCTTCTCTGGTGTTACGATGACATTTAACTTTATTGACAATCTGCCTTTTCGTTAGAGTGTTCAGCCCATAAACATTTAACGAAAGCACAGATATGGTTGAATTGAGGTCTGCTGTTGTATTCATTTTCTGCTATTATTTTTCTTTTATTCTGTTATTTTTTTCTTAATTATTTTTACGTTATTATTTATACCTTCCGGATTTGTTCTCTCGTCTCTCCTCCTGCTTTCCTTTGAGTTATCTGAATATATTTTTAGAATTCAATTTTTATCTATCTATTGTCTATTCAGCTAAATACCTGTTGAACTACATTTTTTAGTGGTCACTCTAGGATTTCAGCATGCATCCTTCAATCTCCAGCGTGTACTTAGGTTGATATTGTACCGCTTAAGGAAAAATGCAAAAAACCTTGCAACCAGGCAGGTGTCCCCCCCCACCCCCACTGTACCCACCCATCCTGAATGCTGTCATTGTTATGCATGTCACGGCTGCATATACCACAAACCCCACACTCTGACGTTATCATTCTTAATTTAAACAATTCTCTGTATGTTAAAGGAAATTAAGAGGAAACCCAGTCTTACGTATTTATCCAGATAGTTACCATTTCTGATGCTTTTCATTCTTTGTGAATATTCAGATTTATATCTGGTATCATTTCCTTTCAGTCCAAGAGTGGCCTTTAACATTGTGCGTGTGTGCGTGTGCGTGTGTGTGTGTGTGTGTGAGAGAGAGAGAGAGATACACACCTGGTGGGGACATGTTTTCTTAATGTTCTGTTGTCTGCAATGTCTCTATTTCATCTTTATTATTGAAGGATATTTTCCCTGAATATAGAATTCTGGATTGACATTTTCCTCTTAGCACTTCGACGATGGGGTTCTAGTTTCTGGCCTTTATAGTCTCTGATGAGAAGATAGTGCAAGAGTTTGAGGCAGAGGAAAACAGCCCGCAAGACAGGCTCAGAAGTGAGAGAAAGACCCAGAACAAAAGAGTTCTGTCTGGACAGACAGAGGCAAGAGCTGGGATCAGATATAACTTTAATTGTCCAAACCCGGTTGGTGGGGCCGGGTCTAGGGTGAGGCAAAATGAAGCATTAGCCTTGGGTGCAAAATACAAGAGGACCCAGTAATGCAGATAAATAATATTCTAATGCAATCGTTTAAAATAATCAAAATTAAGTTAAAAAATTTCACGATGAACAGAATATTAACATTTTAAAGGCAGGCTCTGCTCCTGCACTGGCATGAGTGGGCCTCACTTTTCTTCACCCCAATCCCAGCCCTGTGGAATCCTACCTTTATTTACAGCTTCGATAGTCTGCTCGTCATGGAATTGTTATTTTTTGCATTTATTTTGATTTTTAAAATAGCGCATTAAAATATTAACCTTGATTATCGATTATTTTGGCACACCCTTAAATATCATCCCCGAGGGGATGAAATTTAAGTGCCTCGCATTTTTTCACCCGAGTCCTGGCCCAGGACAGTCCTGGTTTGTCTGGAGAAACTGCTAAAAGTGCTCCTTTTCAGCAGTGTTCCTAGTTGGTACGATAAATGACATACATGGTCACCCCACAGTGCTGACACAGACGTGGGCGCTTGTCGTTGCCAGGGAGTATCGCCACCCCATAGGTGAGACGTAGGCACCACCCCCTCTTTTTTTTTTCAAGCATCCAGGACCCTAGGTTGCAGGTCTCTTTCCCACCCCCTTCTGCCCCTAGTCCCACCGCTTACGCCCTGGGATGTGTGTTTGGGGAGAGGTGGCCTCAGACATGGCATTGCTATTTCAGGGCAGACGACGGCTTCCTTCTCCAGCCCAAATGAAAGCTTGCCTCTCCCAAATTCCTGAGCCCTCTCATTAGCGGTTGTGTTTGTGGATAATAGCTATAATGAGGAGGCAATAAAAAAAATCCAGAATGTGCTGCCCAGCCTCTCTCTACCCCTTCCGCAGGCCGCGCCTGCCAGCTCAGGCCGAGCCCTTAACGACTCCGCTGTGGACCCAGCAGCTGGGAGTGGGCATTTGTACTACAGCTGGATTATTTAATCCCCATTAGTTAAAAATGGCCGGGCCGCAGGCCAGGAGCCCGGGAAAATAAGTGGTGACAGGTGAGAGAAAAATAGCCTCCCGGCGGCCTCTGCAGCCACTTCAAAGGCCACAGCCCTGCCAGGTAATTGAGGCCTAATGGACGCCGTGTCCGGGAAACGGCCTGGCCAGAGACGCCGGGCACAGGAAGGTGGCCAGGCAGGGAGGTGGGGGGAGGCTGGGCCGGGCAGGCCAGGCCCAGGATGGCCCCTGTCATTAGGCCGAGATGGAGCACATACCTTTCCTGTCAGGCACTGAGTGACGTTACTCATGGTTTTCATTCTGGGAGGTGGCAAGGACGAGGGGAAGCGGACCTTAAGGAATGCTGGTCCCGCTGCTGCGTGGACCTCCACAAGGTCTGGTCCCGAGAGGAGAAAGCCGGGGTACGCATGTGCGTGTGTTTGCGTGGATGTTGTGCCGTGAGTGTGTTTAAGGGTCCCTGCCTTTGTGTCTCCCTTTCTTATTCTTCTCACATTTGGAATCTTACTTCAGGAAAGTACTGCAGCCCCCTATATCCATCGAAACAGGCCTCCCCCTCCAGCTAGATGTCCTACTAAATTTCTAGATTTCCAGCTCAGGGCTGGAGGCCCGGCCAGATAGTCACCTCAACCAGCAGGGGGCACGGAAGGAGCCGCTTGGCCCTAGTAGGGCGATGGGCAGGTCCCGGCTCCACTGACTGTCCTGGCAAAGTCCACTTAGGGCCGCCGGTGCTCAGAGTCCCCAGAAAGGCAGGGGGATCAGGTCATCCAGGTCTGGAGAAGCCCCAAAGCAAAACACAGGCTTGTCCATGTTTAAGTCATTGGAGGACCTCTCTCACTCCCATTCCACCATGTCCACAGACTGCTTCCACCATTGCTTGCTTTAACATTTTTCATGAAATCAACTCGGTTTTTTAAACTTAAATTTACTTTAAAAAGAAAGCTTTGATTGGCACCAGAAATGGAAAAATCGATGTCATTTGGCATGAATAGCAGATCATGATAAAAATGAGCACAGTGAAAACAGAAGGCGGTTTTAAATTCCAGCTAGCTACCGTGGCTGTTCAAGGTCCAAGTTCAAGGCTGAGCTCTCTCCCTTTGTTGAAAAGAAACTCCGGGAATTTTAGGGAAGTGTCAAGACGTTCTAGTACCCGTGACTTCTCTTCCGATGTCATCCAGAAATGAAAACACAGCAACGCTCAGTGCACGATGGACGGAGCATGGGGGCTGGGGTAACGCGTCATGTGCCAGGGCCACCCCCAATCATCGCTAAGCCCACGAGTGGCACTGGCGAGTGGTTATGCAGCAGGGCTTTAAAGTCCAGCTGCCGTGCGGCACTGGGAAGGTCGCCTGGTCCCTCAAGCTTGGATTCCTCCTCCCCAGGATGGAGCTGAAACGGAGCCTCTGTGGGGAGAATCGAAGGGATTGGATGGAAAGTCCGGTGCCGAGAACCTGGCAAGCCCTCCACGGGTGTCCAGATTACTCGGGCAGAAGTCGGGTTTTGAGTGCGTGCCAACGTTTGGAGCCTCTCAGCCTTGATGAGGAGCTCAGTGGGACACCGAGCTGACCGGGCTGGGGAGTCATGAGACCTTCCCTGCCTTGAGCCAGAGAGACAGAGAGGTGTTGAAAGCAAACAATGTGGCCGCTTTCTCTCACCCGCTCACCAGCCACAGGGCAGCGAGTGGAGAATCTTCTACAGGTGGGAGAGGCCCAGGGACCGGGGTGGGGCGGGCACCGACATCCTTCAGATGTGAGTGAGGGAACTTCTTGTTCTGGCTCAAGTGGCACTGAGTCACATAAGCCAGGCACCCTTCCGAGCGTTTACACAAATAGTCGTGCGCCTCCTGCTCACTTAGTTAGGTTTGGTACTGCCCCCTCATCCATCGGGGGTACGTGCCCAGACCCCCAGCGGGTGCCTGAAACCACGGAGAGTATCAGTCCCTGTCGATATCGATACATACTATGCTTTCCCCGTACATCCATAGCATTTTCATTTAAAGGAAGCATTTTACGGCTTCTCCTCAGCGTATCCGGACTGTCTGCATCACTCCTCTTGTGCTGGGGGGCCATTATTAAGTAAAATAAGGGTGACAAGCACTGTGATACTGCAGCAGGGGATCTGATACCCCAGACAGATCCCAACTAACGGGCGGGAAGTTTCTGGATGCGGAGACGCCGGACGAAGGGAAGGTTCACGTCTCAGGTGAGACCGAGCAGGACGGCCCCAGATCTCATCGGGATACTCAGAACAGCATGAAATTTAAAACGCGATCATTGTTTATTTCCGGAATTTTCCATTTCATACGTTTGAACCACAGTCGACCATGGGTAACTGAAACTGTGGAAAGCGAAAGCGTGGCTTAAGGGTGGGGGGTGGGGGGTGGGGACATGTGCACGATAGTAAGGACCGTGGATATTGAGGACTCTTGTAGCCCATTTGCAGGTCAGGCTGAGCGACTCGTCCAAGGTCCTTCAGCTCACTCATTAAGTGGCGGAGCTGGATTCGAACCCAGCCGGATTCTGAGTTCTTAACCACTGGGGCGGGACTGCCTCTCTTCAGATGCACACACGTGTGGCCGCGTTGTGTGTGGCGTGAGCTTGAGAGTGTGTCCATGGGTGTCGGCGTCCGTGTGAGTCACATCGGGGTGTCTGCAGCCTGGGCCACCACCACGCAGCTCAGAGCGAGAGAGGAGTTTATTTTGCGAAACCGAACCCTGCTCGTTTCGGTTTGTCGACATGAAAGCTGCCTCTAATCCCATCTGCAAACACTACGTTCTCCGAGCTACAATTGGCAGGGGTGGCCAGAATCACCCCATTTCACATTCCTTCCAGTCACCAAGTAGAGCAGCCAGAGAGTGGCCATAATTCAGGATTCAGGACTCAGGTTTCACAAGACGACATCAGAAATGCGTCTGTAACCACTGGACTCCCCTGTGGCCCGGGGAGGGGGCAAGGATGAGACCCACACTGCGGCTGCCACCCTGCTCCCGCCTGAGCTGGGGGCCGGGCTGGCGGCACTTCCCCGGCCCAGACAAGCCTCGACTCTGTTGCTGCTGAGGCCCGCGGCCGATCGCCCGCGTGGGCACTGCGTCGCTGCCTACCACAAGGACAGGGACGTCGGTGTATAAATATGCATCCAGCCAGCCTCTCACCTTCCCACTGCGACCAGGCATTTCTGTGGCCATGGGACAGGAACCCATCTGGCTGAATGCTGCCATTGATGGTGGCCAGAAATGCCTGCATGCTGGGAGAGTGGACGGCAGGTCTGGGGTGGGCTCTGTGCCCACGTGCTTGGGCCCCCGCTGGGCACCATGGCCCTTTAGGCTCCTGGAGAACTGGGGTGCAGGCAGCAGGACCTGGGAGTTCAGCAAAACCTGCTGTGCTCTTCGCTGCACTGACTCCACTAACACCTCATCTCTCTCTTAGACCATCACAGCCCCGCCTCCTCCCATCCAGCCTAAACGTCGCCAGGGTTATCATCCTGAAGTCCAGCTCTGACACTGAAACTGATGAAAGCCCATGAGCCCCCCTCTCCCCCGCCAAAATCAAGTCCAAGAAATTCCAAGTCATAACCTGGAAGGTACATTAGATGCTAAGGTGCCACTCCCAGATCCCCTGTACTGGGCAGCTGCACCCATCCCCACCTGCTGTGAGCATTGGCTGCCACTTTCTTCAGATATTGCCCTCTGCCAGGATGCCAGGGAAGCCAACCTCTCCCCACCCCATAAATCACTTGATGGGAATCCCTGTTTTGGTTCTTTTTCTAGGATGCCCAGCTTAGGACAGTAGATTGGATGGATGGATGGATGGATGGAGATAGATAGGTAGATAATATAGATAGATAGATAGATAGATAGATAGATAGATAGATAGATAGAT